>NW_021024572.1:166808-292511 GCF_004153795.1 Camellia sinensis | reverse complement strand
TGCTATTGCTACTAAAGTTTAGTGGTATCTATTGGTAAATGTCACGAACATAATTTTTTGTGTCATTATTTTATAAAATGCCATAAAATTGATGTGACATTTCTTTATTGAAATGCCACTAGAGCCTTATATGTTTGTGGCTTTGTGGCATTTATCTAAATGTGTCACCAAATATTATTTTTATGGCATTTTCTAAAAACATGCCACTAGTATAGTGTCACTAAAGTGTGTTTTTGTTATAGTTTTGTGATACTTGTTCATTGAAATGTCACTAGAGCCTTTTATGTTTATCGTTTTGTGACATTTTTCAAAAACGTGCCACTAAATATCATTTATTGTTTATGACTTAATGTGCATAATTAGTTTGGATTGGCTTTGAAAAGAATGTAGTGAATTTAAATGAAGTATGGCTTTTGTCCATAGGAATGATTTTTGTGAAAACAAAGGAAGTGGAATTCATTTTGTGAAATGGGAAAGGTATTTTGAAACAAGTATAAGAAAATTGGAATGTTATATCTTGAGTGTTGAACACACTTGTGTGGGGTATAGCTTTAACTACCATTGAGCCGGGTGTATGTATTTAATTGGGTAAGTAAAAAGAGGCGGAATAGAATTGCAAAATCAGGAATTTCTTATGCCTTATGTGTTGATAGTATTGTTGTTATTTCTATTAACTACCATTATAGAAATGTTATGTTCTGTGTTGGTTGTGGCATCACTGTGCGCGTGATGGTTGTTGATAGTGTTATTTTGGAAAGAATTGGAAAACAAAATTTTTTTTCTAGTGTTTGGGCTATTTAAGGGCGTTGTTGAGAAATTGATTTAATTCAAGGGTTTTGAGGAATTCCAAATGAATCTTTTGGCAAATAAATTGTGGATGATTATGTGTTTTGGATAACACCGTGGTTGAAAAAAAAAAATTATATATATATATATATATATTTACAAAACTATTGAGTTTCGCATGGAAAATGAAAGATTTATTTTGGAATGTGTACATTGAGAAATGTCTCTTGAGCAAGAAAGTGTTTTCCTATAATTTGCTCAAAAGATTTGCTTTGGTCGTATGGTTGAGAATTATGTTGTTGAATAGTGATTTAGCTTGTTGTGCTAGTCAGTTGTTGGTCATTGTTTGGGGAAAGGTTTGGGTTGTTGAGGTTTTCGTACCTAAGTGTTGTCGTTTGGAATGTTTCCCTTGGTTAGTCATTTCTCTGGTAAGAGTGGATTAAAGGTGTGTTGTGAGATCAGTCGGCTTTGTGTTTTGGCGACCCTTAATTTCGGGGACGAAATTCTTTAAGGGGGGGAGGTTATAGTGACCCCGGTCTTTCTCCTTTTGGTTGTTGTATCCGGACTTAGGTTCCCTGGATTCTCTCAATGTATAATTGTGGTTGTCATCCTTTATTTTCTCTTTTTGAGTTACCGGAATGTGTTGGGCAGGTTTGTTTTAGATTGGTTGGGTTTGGAAACCAGGTGTTACTGTCCAGAATTTGGATTGGTCGCTCGAGCGAGGGTTGGGTTTTGTGTCAAGTGGCTCGAGCCAGGGTTTCTTCGCTCGAGCGAGAGTTTGCGTCTAGTTTAGACCTGAGAGCAGTGTTTCTTAGCTCGAGCGAGAGTTTCTTCGCTCGAGCGAGGCTTTCCTGTGTCTGGTCGCTCGAGCGACCAAGTCTTCGCTCGAGCGAGCCTGTCCAGTTTAAATAGGCAGCAGCGGGTTTTGATCAGTCTTTTCATCCTCTTCTAGTTTCCAAACCCTAGGTACGACTTCTCTCTCTCTAAACTCATCTTCTTTCTAGGTTTTCATCTACTTCTAGTGTGAATCCATCTTAAGTTCTTTGTAAGAAAGATAGAGGGCGGCTTGGGCTTCATTCTAATCTGAAAAATAGTGGATTTGGAGCACTTGGATTTTGGGTCATCTTCTCCATTTGTGTTCTTTGTTCGAGGTAGGGATTCTCCTTGTTTCTTCTCAATACTTCATCTATAGATAGACATGTGGTAGTTTTTGTATTGCATAAAAATGGTATCATGTTGGATTTGTGAAAATCATTGGGACTGAACCTGGGGTTGGTTGTTGAATTTGGGTTTATTATCATTAGTTATGATTTGGGCTAATTGGAGTGTTAATTAGCATGTGGTTGTTGAAAGGAGAAGAAACCCTAAATTTTCTTATTTGATTTAATAGATTAATTGAGGGGTTTAGATCTTTGGGCAAATACTTAGGTATTTTGAGTCCTAATTGTGGTTATTGTTGTTTGTTGATGTTAATTGGGCCTTTTTGGTCAATATTGAGAAAGAGGAAGGAAAGACCCTAACTTAGTGTTTATGACTTAATGTGCATAATTAGTTTGAAATGGCTTTGAAAAGAATGTAGTGAATTTAAATGAAGTATGGCTTTTGTCCATAGGATTGATTTTTGTGAAAATAAAGGAAGTGGAATTCATTTTGTGAAATGAGAAAGGTATTTTGAAACAAGTATAATAAAACTGGAATGTTGTATCTTGAGTATTGAACACACTTGTGAGGGGTATAGCTTTAACTACCATGTTCATGTTGTTGCTGAGTTTTGTAATCTCATATTAGTTGGGCCTGTTAATAGATGTATAATATGCATGCATCTGGAGATTTTGGTCATCGGTGGAGGTTGATAATGTTGTGATTGAATTGTTGTGTATGTATTGCACCATTGTTGATTGAACATCATATGTAATGAAATGCTTTATTACATTATATTTGTATACCGGTTGGGGAGAAGAGAGGGGTTGTACTCCAGTGTGTGTGAGAAGATAGGGGATGGACTCCACACACTTATGTGTTTAGCGCTTATAATCAGAGGTATCATACCCTTCCAGCTAGCGCCTGGAGAACTGACGCGCTGATAATCTAAGGTACCATACCCTTCCAGCTAGCGCCTGGTAAACTGGTAGATTGTGGTGAGAAGTGTATCTTTGTTATTGTGGTGAGTAGTGCAGTGTTGTTTTGTTATTGTTTCAGTGTATCTGGAAACATTGTGGATTGTATTTGTTACAGTGTTGGAGGGACGAGTTGACTCATTGTTTGATTTTATGTATGTAATTGAGTTGTTATCTTTTTATAGAGATGTGTATGGATAATTATGATATAATTGAAATTGCATGGAAATGCCAAATATGTTTAGAAAAGGCACATCTGTCGTATGTGTGGCAAATGGAAGAGTAATGGGCTTAGTGAATCTATTTTTCTAAGTAGTTGTTAATGTTATAAAAGATTGGGAACAGGGGTTAATGAAAGGAAAAAGGAAGGATAAATCGCTTATAGCGGTGAATTAAATGATTGTTTTCAAGAAAAGTTCATATATATATTCATATATATATTTTGTATAAACTGTCACATTATTATTCTAGTATGAGAATGGGTGTTCATGATCATAGCTATCTGTAATGTTGTTATTGTTAAGGAGCATGTTGAGTTCCCTACTGGACTATATGTTCATCCCACGTTGTTGAATCTTTTTCAGGTGTTTAGCAGGGTGTACTACAAGTTTTGGATCTTCTTATTTGTTGGCCACGGGGCCTCAGTTATGTTGGCGGAATGCCATTGTTGTAAAGGGTTACACCCTTCTTCTTGTATTTTTAATGATGTAAGCCCAAGGGCAATTTATTGAGTATGTTCATGTAACATTTACTTTGCATACGAATGAGAGTATTTATATTCATTTCTATGGATTGAATGTATGAGTTTATTTCCGCATGTTGTCTCTGAAATTGAATTAAGTTAATGAATTTGGTAATGACTCCGAGTAATAAAAAGTGGGGTGTGACAGAACTTCTGTCTGCCCGATTTCTTCAATGCTAGGCCTCGGAAGGAATTCAATCAAAAGAGGGTTGGGAGATATGTTGTCGACCATAGAAGCAAGGCCGGCCAATTCATCTGCTCGGCCGTTTTCTTCTCGGCCAATCTGTTGGACCCTGATCGCCTAAAATCGCTTGATGTGGTCTCTGACCAGAACTTGGTACTTCATCATTCTGTCATCCTTTGCCTCGTAAACCCCAGAAACTTGGTTAACCACAAGCTGGGAATCACTGTAAACCATTAGCTCGGATGCTTGCATCTGAAGCGCGCTCTTGGGACCGGCCAATAGCGCCTCGTACTCGGCCTCATTGTTGGATGCAGGGAAGCCAAGGGTGATAGAATGTTCGATAGTTAGTCCGTCTGGAGAAATAAGAACTATGCCCAGCCCGGCACCGTGACGGTTCGATGCTCCATCAACAAAAAGTTTCCACATCTCCCCAACGAAGAGCTTCCAACAGTCAGATGGGTCCTGAGAGGCTTGAAGGTTGATGGGATGTCGGTTGCTCGGCTTTGCGGCGTCAAGTTCTGTACGGAGCGGTTCCACTTCAGCACCCCTTGGCGATTCGGCGGCGGACTCAGCAAGTTGATCCGTAATGCATAAGTTCGTAAGCGAATCGCTAGGTTGCGGTATGATGCCAGCTGCAGGCTCTGTGCTGAGAGGTCCTGCGGCTTCCCCCCTTGGCGATGCGGTGCCGGACAGAGCAGGTTGGTCGGTCATCGCATCGCCGAGTTGTGGTAGCGTGTACACTGAAGGTGCTTCGGCGGGGCGCGCAAGTTCCGCGTCGCCAATGCCGCCAAGCTGTGGTGTTTCAGTCGAGCTCGCATTCAACTCTTCATCTGCCGAGGCAATATCGACCGGGCATACCGGATGAATTCCAGGTGAGAATTCAGCAACGAAGTCGGCCAAAGTCTGGGCTTTTATGGCAGTGCGTGGCTGGAACTTCACATCAAACTGTCCCAATTCGACCGCCCACTTAAGAATCCGATCGGAGAAGTCTGCCCGTTCGAACAAAGCTTTAAGGGGGAACTCGATCAAGACGATGATGGTATGGGCATGGAAATAGTGTGCCAACTTCCTTGAAGCCATCATCAAAGTTAACGCAAGTTTTTCCAGCGGCAAGTACCTTGACTCTGCCGGTAGCAAGGTTTTGCTGACGTAGAAGATGGGTAGATGTTTGATTCCTTCCGACCGGATAAGCACCGCACTGACTGCATGCTGCGATACGGCCAGATAAAGGTAGAGTTCTTCTCTGGGCTCCGGTGTGACCAACAATGGCGCTGACAACAAATACTCCTTGAGCTCAGCCAAAGTCCGGTCACACTCTTCATCCCATGAGAACTTTGATTTCAAGGCTTGAAAGAAAGGGCGGCAGCGATCTGATGACCGGCTTATAAATCGATTAAGCGCAGCGGCCATTCCGACCAGATGCTGCACGTCCTTAGCCGAGCTGGGCTATTTTAACTCTTGCACGACTCGGATTTGTGTAGGGTCTGCTTCGATACCTCGGTTCGTGACTAGGAAACCCAAAAATTTTTCGGATCCCACGCTGAAGGCACAGTTAGACGCATTCAGGCGTAGCTTATGCTTTTTGAGAATAGCGAACATCTCGGCCAAGTCGGACAAATGGTCTACTTGATGCCGGCTCTTAACCACCATATCATCAATATAAGCCTCCATTGTCCAACCTAGCAGAGGAGCGAACATCTTGGTTACCATCCTTTGAAAAGTTGCCCCGGCGTTCTTCAAACCAAAAGGCATGACTCGGTAGCAGAAGAGTCCCCTTGGTGTAGTGAATGAAGTGATCTCTTGGTCGGGCCCATGCATGGAAATCTGATGGTAGTCGCGGTAAGCGTCCAAGAAACTGAGCCTGTTATGTCCAGCCATCAAGTCCATAAGCTGGTCTATTCTAGGCAGAGGGAAGCTGTCTTTCGGATAAGCTCGATTGACGGTCTTATAGTCGATGCAAACTCGCCACTTCCCATCCTTTTTGGGCACCACGACTGTGTTTGAAATCCACCAAAGGTAGTGCACTTCCTGAATTGCTCGCGCCTCAAGCAAGTTCTTTACTTCCTCCGCAACTACCTCGGCGTGATACAGCGCTGATCTCCTTGTTCACTGAATGATCGGCTTGGCTCCTGGGAAGACATTGAGATGATGGCATATAAAACTCGGATCGAGACCGGGCATGTCATAAGGCGACCATGCAAAGACTTCGACATTGGCCATAAAAAACTCAACCATGTCGGTCCTCTCTTGGGTTGTAAGGCTTGAGCCGAGCAAGAAGAACGTGTCCGGATGCTCTGTATCAATGTCTTCAAGCCTTGGCTTGTAGAGCTGAGAGGAATTTCGAAGGGAATCAGAATGCACTAATCACGGAAAGTATTTTGGGTACAACATCTATGGCTTTCCCTATTTCCCCTGGCATAGACATTGATGGTGCTTTATCAGAGAAAGATAAACTTTCTCCTGGAGAGTTGAAAGAGAATTATGCCAGTTCTTTTGGTCGTTTGTCCACATCTTCTAGTGACTTGAGCAGTAAATGGGGAGTTTTTTGGAAAGCTTGCAAAATTGATGGGCCTTGCATGGTGGATGAAGTTCATCTCCGTAGATTTGATGGCCTATTGGTAACTGATTGACTCTACACTCATCTCACTAGGCCTTTCTTTCTGATGGAAAGGCACATTTGTTATAGCGGTTTTGCTGATAAAATAGTTTTCGGGTGAAGGAAAACGGAGGCGTGCATCGCTGCGTTGTTGCCAGCATAACAGTAAAAGCTCCTGTTCGTGAAGTATGGAATGTGTTGACTGCTTATGAGAGACTTCCCGAGTAAGTGTCATTTTCGACCGAGCTTCCCTGATCGATCAAGATCCGTTTGACATCAAATTCTTTGACGCGGAGTGTAACCACCAGGGCATCGTTGTGCGGCGTCTGAATGCGCTCTAGGTCTCTTGAGGAGAAACTGATCACATCTTTTTCTTCGGTCTTCCCCTTCTTGATCGCAAGCTGAACCGACAAAACTTTCCTCATGTGTTTTGCCTTCTTGATCATACCTCGGAGCCCGCATACACGCGCCGGCTCCACTATGCCATGGATGACATTAACAATCCCTTGTGGAGGCGCATCTCGGTCATCCGGTCCCCGTGGGACAACCGGAGCTTGATTGGCCTTCACGCCCCCATCAATGTAAAGGTCCAAGTGTCCGGCAGCGACTAGCTTTTCCAAGTGTTGCCTCAAAGGCAAACAGTCCTCTGTCCGGTGGGCTCGCTCCCGGTGAAACATGCAACGCTACCTCGGATTGAAGCCCTTCTGTCCATCGCCTAACTTAGCAGGAAACCGGACATCCTCCTCGTCACGGATTTCATTAAGTATGCGATAGATTGGAATCTTAAAGACCGTGGTGATGTCTGTCCTTGCTTTCAACTCTGTGTTTGCATCGGCTACGTCATCTCGAGGGTAGTCATCCCGGTCATTCCGACGTCCCCTACCTCGGTTTTTACGATTTGAGCCACGATCCGATTCCTCGGCGCGGTCACTCGATCGTCCGGACTCTTGTCCGACCGCGTGCACTTTCCCAGCCGACCTCTTGTCTGTTGCTGCCGGAGTTGCCTTCACGGTAGATGCTGATGCATCATCCTCTACTCGGATGTGCTCATTGATGCGTTGCATGAGCTGGCCCATGGACGTCGGCTGGTGCATGGTAAGCGAGTCCCGTAGTCTACGTCCGACCGGGAGACCACGCTTGTATTGTGTGATTGCAAGGTTGACCGGGCAGTCCAAGATCTCATTGAAGGTCTCCCAATATCTGGAGTTGTATGCCTTGAGCGTGTCGCACTGTTCCATCTTGACGCTCAGTAGGTGATCAACTTCCTTTGGTGTTTTGGTGTTGGTTTTGAAGCATGTCACAAAGGCTTCGGCCAACTGCTGCCACCTTTCGATACTCCCCTCCGGCAGCCTCTCGAACCATTTCAAATCCAACTCGCCCAAACTCGACGGAAAGATTAGGCACATAAGAGCATCATTCCGCCTGTGTCCGGCCATAACCTGTCGGAAGTGACTTACATGCATATACGGATCGATTTTTTCGTCGTAGAGCGTGAACTTTGACTGGTGGAAGCCCGCCGGAAGCGGCGCTGCCTCTATATCCACGGAGAAAGAAGTGGCGCTCAGCCTCGCCAAGTCTGTGTCTATAAAGAGAGGCGTGGCTGGGCGGGGTGGAGGCATTCCGACCTCCTCGCTGGCGTGAACCCCATAGGATAGCCACTGGAACGCCGGCACCCTCTAGGCCTCCCGCTGGCGAGCCCGTTTCTTCAAGACTGCCCGCAAATCCTCTGAACGAGTGGAATAAGAATACCTCGACGTTGTCGCCGGACGTGAAGGTTGATAGGTGCTGTCTTGCGCGCTGGACCTATGCACATGCGCGTCGGAATCTCCGACCTGATAACTCCTTATGATTGAGATGGACGAAGTATGCCGCTGGCTTTGACTGCACGAACGGCGGGGTTGGGTGCGCTCACTGTGGTCTCCTACTCCAGCTACACCCTTCCCTTTTACATGCCACTTAAGATCCTCCATCTCCGTCGCGATTCTACGGATGGCAGTATCTTGGTCCCTGAGCTTGTGTTCCAGGCATCTGGCGCGCGATTCTCTCCGCCGCCGGTGTCCGTCCGGACTCTGAGAATGACCAAAGCTTCTTCCGCGCTTATCCCGCGCGTCTTTGGAATGTCCTCCTAAGGGAGTCTCTAAGTCCGCCATGTTTAGAACGGCGGGGGGTCCATCTCTCCATCTGGTAAACTCCGGGGTGGCTCCATCGATGGCGGACAACGGAATCTCGTCGTTGTTCGCCATGAGAGGCGATCAGATGAACTCGGAAGACAAGGTTTTGAATGTAGTTCCCACAGACGGCGCCAATTGTACAGGGAGCAAATATTCCAGCTAGCCCGTACTCCTTTCTTCCAAGCTCCTGTCTGTCCGATTGACCTGCGAGCACCACGACGGTGAGCTACCCGGCGATGTATGGCTGGAAAACCCCTCCGACGATCAAGTTAGCACACACCTTGGGATCAAGAGAGAGGAGAGAGTCGAGTGTAAGTATTTTTCTTACCAAATGTTCATCTGCCTTTGCGTGGGGGGCGCAGACATGCTTATATACCTTCTGCGCCCCAAATCTACTCCCAGTGATCTCTCAACACGTGGTGATGCTATCCCATCTGTCAGCACAAATCTTGCTGAACATCACCTAACCCGACTGCCAGCCCACTCCACTGGGAGCTCGGTAGCCGGGCTTCAGCATCTCGGCTGTCAACAGTCGCGTTGTGAAGCTGGCCAGAGCGCTCCGCTCGCCGCGCTCCGTTTCGACCGAGCTCGGTTGCATCCCAGCATTGCCGAGCTCGGGACAGCTCACGTTGGTTTACCATCGGCCTTCCTGCCGAGCTAACTCTTGGACCGTGGAATAACCACACCTCGCCTGATGCCAAACATCCCACTTGATCGGCTTCTATATCACTAAGCCAAATAGCCCGATCCAACCACGCCTTCCCTTATCCGAGCAAAACCTCTCAGGATGGGGCCGTGATACCGTGGCCCAACCTTGTTCGGCCAACTCTGTCCGGCCCAAATGTCACGCCCCACTTTTTATTACTCGAAGCCATTACCAAATTCATTAACTTAATTCAATTTCAGAGATAACAAGCGGAAATAAACTCATACATTCAATTCGTAGAAGTAATTAACAATACTCTCATTCGTATGCAACGTGAAAATTACATAATAAATTGCCCTAGGGCTTACATCACTTTAGGTACAAGAAGAAGGGTGTAACCCTTTTACAATAATGGCATTCCGCCTGCCCTTGGGCTTACATCATTAAAAGTACAAGAAGAAGGGTGTAACCCTTTACAACAATGGCATTCCGCCAACATAACTGAGGCCCCGTGGCCAACAAATAAGAAGATCCAAATCTTGTAGCACACCCTGCTAAACACCTGAAAAAGATTCAACAACGTGGGATGAACATATAGTCCAGTAGGGAACTCAACATGCTCCTTAACAATAACAACATTACAGATAGCTATGATCATGAACACTCATTCTCATACTATAATAATAATGTGACAGTTTATACAAAATATATATATATATATATATATATATGAACTTTTCTCGAAAACAACCATTTAATTCAACGCTATAAGCGATTCATCTTTCCATTTTCCTTTCATTAACCCCCGTTCCCAATCTTTTATAACATTAATAACTACTTCGGAAAATAGATTCACTAAGCCCATTACTCTCTCCCATTTGCCACAAATACAACAAATGTGCCTTTTTAAAACATATTTCTAAAATGTTTGATTTTCTTTACACTTCCAAAAGATAAAAGGGCATTTCAGTTCAATCTCAATTCTATCAAAATTATCCATGCACACCTCTATAAAAAGAGATAACAACTCAACTACAAGCAGAAAATAAACCAATGAGGCAACTCGTCCCTCCAACACTATAACCAATACAATCCACAATGTTTCCAGATACACTGAAACATTAACAAAACAACTCTGCACTACTAGCTATATGCATAGTAAGCCAAAGATACACTTCTCACAACAATCTACCAGTTTACCAGGCGCTAGCTGGAAGGGTATGGTACCTTAGATTATCAGCGCGTCAGTTCTCCAGGCGCTAGCTGGAAGGGTATGATACCTCTGATTATAAGCGCAGAGTATATATATATATGAACACATAAGTGTGTGGAGTCCATCCCCTATCTTCTCTCACACACTGGAGTACAACCCCTCTCTTCTCCTCAAACAGTATACCATTAATGTAATTCAGCATTTCATCACATACAGTATTCAATCAACAATGGTGTAGTACATACACAACAATTCAACACAACCATGTCATCCTCCATCGACGACCAAGGACAAAACCTCTAGATGCATGTATATAGTACATCTATTGACAGACTCAAATATTATGAGATCAACAACTTATCACTAATACTAACATAGTAGTATAAGATACAACAATCCAACATTCATACACATTTCAAAGTACCTTTCCCATTTCACAAAACCAACTCTCTTTATTTTTCAAAACCGGTTTTATTCCTTTTGTTTTTCACAAAATCAAATCCAAGGACAATAAAGCCAAAGCTCATTTTGATCTACTACATTCATCTCCACGCCATTCCAATTTAATTATACAAATTAAATCATAATCACTAAAATAGGATTTCCTTCCCCTTCTCCCAATATTGATAAAAAGGTTCAATCATCTACAACAAACAACAATGGCTTCATTCAAAACCCAAAATACCCAAGTATTTACCCAATGATCAAAACCCCTCTATTGAGTTATTAAACCAAATAAATATTAGGGTTTCCTCTCCTTACAACAACAACATGCTAATTAACATCCAATTAGCCCCAAAACACATCTAATGATAATAGATCTAAATCCAACAACTAACCCGAAGTTCAACCTCATGAATTTATACAAAAAAAACCAACATGATACAATTTTCATGCAATACAAAAATTACCACATGTCTATCTATAGACGAAGTATTGAAAAAGAACAAGGAGAATCCCTACCTCGAACGAAGAACACAAATGGAGAAGATGACCCAAAATCCAAGTGCTCCAAATCTACTATTTTTCAGATTAGAACGAAGCCCAAGCCGCCCTCTATCTTTCTTACAAAGAACTTAAGATGGATTCACACTAGAAGTAGATCAAAACCTAAAGAGAAGATGAGTTTAGAGAGAGAGAAGTCGGACCTAGGGTTTGGAAACTAGAAGAGGATGAAAAACTGATCAAAAACCCGCTGCTGCCTATATAAACTGGACAAGCTCGCTCGAGCGAAGACTTGGTCGCTCGAGCGACCAGACACAGAAACACCTCGCTCGAGCGAAGAAAAGCTCGCTCGAGCCAAAAACTCGATGCTTCAGGTCTGCAACCCAGAAGCTCGCTCGATCGGAGAAACGCTCGCTCGAGCGAAGAAACTCTGGCTCGAGCCACCAGACACAAAACTCCACGCTCGCTCGAGCGACAAACATCTCGCTCGAGCTAAGGACTAAAAACCTGGGCAGCAACCACCTGCTCCCAAGCACACCCAACCCGGAACGAACAAGTCCAAAACATTCTATAACTCAAATTTAAAGAATTGAAGGACAGAAACAAGTTCAAACAACAACCGGAATCCACGGAACTAAGTCCGGATTCGACAACCAAAGGAGAAAGAACCGGGATCGCTATACCAAATCTGCTTGGCCATTATCACGGCCCAAACCAGATCATAAATCTCCCTCTCAGTATCTTTCTCACTAAACAATTTCATGGATTATCATAAAAAAATCAATTATTAAATCTAATATCATATTCTCATTTTTATTTGTTCAAAAAAAAAAAAATCTCATTTCTATAAAACACATGTAAAAAATTCTCTTTGTATTAAAAAAAAAAATCTAAATGATAGAAAGGGAACGAAGACGGGCGCATTTGTATCATTTTCTTCTCTTTTCTTTTTTCTGTTGCTTTTTCTTTCTTTCACCGTCCTTTCTTGGAATGGCCATCAAAAGCTCCCTGTTTCTCTTCTCTTTAAGGTCACGTTTCTTTGGTTAGATAAGAGGAAGGGAACTCAGAAAATGGTGAGATTAAATAAAAAGATTATTAGTGTGGTAATATTAGGTTATAGATTTAGGATAAAGAGTATTATTTGCACGTCACGAAATTAGTAATACTGCAGATAGTATTAAAAAAATTAATATATTTTTATTACTACTATTTTTTAATAATATAATTTTTTTATACTTTTTTAATTCACTAAATTTAGAAACACTTAAAAAATACAAATTTTGAGTAAAAATTATGGAAAATTTATTAGAAAATTATTTTTCAAGTGTTTGTATCCCAATTAGTCCATAGAATATTCTTATATTTTAATAAGTCCTATTATTTGGACATTGGATCTACCAAATCCTAATTCTCATATTTAAAGTATTTTATAGACATTTCTACCGTTACAAATATTTTTTGAACGGTTAGTAATTTGTTGTGAACATTCATATTTTACAATGTGAACATTCACATCGATGGTGTGAACATTCACATCACGGAACATTTACAATGTAAATGTGAATATTATTAGGGGTATTTTGGTAACTATGTCACCCATAAGATTTATTGGAACATAAAAAAATAATGCGGACTAAATGAAATATAAGTAGGCGAAAAGGGATTAATGAAGAGGTGCCCCAAAAATTATTTAAAGATTCACTTAAATATACAAAAAAAAAATCATATTTTTTAGTATTTATTAAAAATTTTAAATATTTCTTTCACAAATAAATTATTTGAAAAAAAATAATAATCCATCTTATTTAATAAATTAACAAATGCACCTTTTTTGAAAAAAAATAAAATAAAACTATATGAAATTCTAATAATATCTTTTTGTTTGATGTAAAACAAGAAGCATAATGTTCTTTCAGCTGTTAATCTCTTTACTCAGTTTCTAATACCAACAGCCATGTTAGGTGTGGTTTGAGATGTTTTAAATAAGTGTATTTTTTGACTTTTTATGAAATATGGGTTGGGTTTGAAGTGATGTGATAGAGAGGTGATATAATTTAAATAAGATGATGTGAAAAGTTTGGCATCTCTCGAAAAAGACAAAAAGTCAAAAAGTTACTCAAAAAGTCAAAAAGTTATCACTATTCACCAAAAAAATATTAAAAAATTAATTTTCTACACATCCATACAACTCAGCAATCAGCGCTGTGCAGCGTTTGTAAAGAAAAATTGCACAGTTTGGGTGCAATTTTCACACACTGTTGTTCGCTCCGTAGGGACCCATCACATGTCCCGTTTTGATAATCTGAATCGTTGAATGTGTAAAACTCGTCGAGTACTATATGTCTGTTAAAAAACACATTGATCGGATATCGATAATTACATGATCAAATCAGTTTTGTATAAAAAAATGGATGGTGTTATAATTAATGATTGAAAAAAAACAAATCTGATCAGATAGCTATTGATATCCGATCGAAGTGATTTTTTATAGACATATAGTATTCGACGAGTTCTACACATTGAACGGTTAAGATTATCAAAATGGGACTCGTGATGGCCCCCATGGGCCGAACAAAACTGTCTAGTGCAATGCTTGAAATGTAGTCAATAATTTCTTACCATCAATTCGGCTGTGCATATTGTACGGCTGTACAACACACATCTCTAATCTTCTCATACACACTTCTTTATACAATTTTTTAATATACATTTTTTCATAAAAAGTCAAAAAGTTAACCCAATCATTTATATTTTTTCCTCAATTTTTTAGTCTAAAAAGACAAAAAGTATACTTATTTAGGACACCCCAAATAATTTCTAAATAGAATAATGACTTTTTAATTTTTTTAATGTATGCCAAATAAAGCCTTAGTTCTACCAATAATGAAATTATTAGTTTAAGAGAATAATTAATCTATCACTCATTTCCCTGAAATTACTAATCCAAGGAAACTTATCATTCATATCCCTAACCAAACAGTCATTAGTTAGGTGCACCCCCAAAACATGGCCTAAACTCTTTATGTATTATTATATATATTTTCTTTCTTTCCATGACTCTTTAGAACTCCTCTGTATATCCTTCTACCCATTTCAGTCTGTCCTCTTCTTCACTCTCTCTCTCTCTCTCTCCTCTCCGTGCGTTGTGGTTTTAGTTTCATTAGAGTGGGATGACTGAAGCAACACTGGATTTTCTCATAATGATCCGTAACAGTTAGTTCAATCAAAATTTATCCAAAAAAAACAAAAAAAAAAGTTATTTCAATCAAAATGAGAAGAACCAAATTTCATCTCTTCAAGGATTGAATTGCTTGTAGTTAACGTTGTATTGAATAATGATGGGTTTTGAGGATGAAATAATGGTGGGTTTTGAAGACGAGGCGATGAAAATGAAAGAACAACTCACAGGAGGACATAAACACCTCAATATTATCTCCATTGTTGGAATGCCTGGACTAGGTAAGACTACGCTTGCTAGAAAAGCGTATAATGATCCTCTCATCATGTATCATTTATATATTCATATGAGAATTTGTGTTTCACAAAATAACCAAACTCGAAATGTATTACTTGGCCTTTTAAGCTCTATTAAACATAGAAATGATATTCATGAATTGAGTGATGGAAAGTTAAGTGAATTGTTGTACAAATGCTTGAAGGGTAAGCGATATCTTGTTGTGATGGATGATATTTGGGATACTAAGGTGTGGGTTGATTTGAAAATTTATTTCCTAATGATAACAATGGAAGTAGAGTATTATTCACTAGTCGGCACGAAAATGTGACTTTGCAAGCAAAACCTAGTAGCCCTCCTTTTTCTCTATGTTTGTTAACAATAATGAAAGTTGGGATTTGTTTCGACTAAAGGTATTTCGAAGAGAAATGTTCTCTAGAGAGCTCGAGGAGATAGGAAAGAAAATAGCTAAAGAGTGTCGGGGACTACCACTATCAATTGTTGTGGTAGCTGGAATGCTTGCAGATGAAGAGAAGAGGCAAGTTTGGTGGAAGCAAGTTGAGGAAAGCATAAATTCGCCAATGGGTGCCGATCCACAACTATGGATGAAAACATAGCATTGAGTTATAACCACTTACCTCATCATTTGAAGCCACGCTTTCTTTTTTTTGCAGCATTTCTAGAGGACTTTGAAATTCCTGTGTGGAAGTTGACTTGGTTGTGGATCACTGAAGGATTTATTCCAAAGATGGGGGAAAAAAGCTTGGAGGATGTTGCAGAGGAATACTTGATGGATTTAATTGGTAGAAATCTCATATTAGTTTCCAAAGGAAGTTTGACGATGGAATCAAAGCCTGTGGAATCCATGCTTTGTTGCGTGATTTTTGCCTGAAGAAAGCAGAGAAGAAGCATTTTCTTCAGCAGATTTTGTGTAACCGCCATCTTTCTTATTATAATTCATCAAAGCATTTTTTGTTTAATCGTCATTTGTCCATGAATGATATAGTAATTTTTTGTGCTGTTAGTTATATAATTGCTTCAGCTCCAAACATCAGCTCTTTCTTGTGCTTTAGATCTGGATGCACTCAACGGTATCGTGATTTAGTTTTTCCATTCTTCAAACCTCTTAAGGTGTTGGACATAAGTTGTATCAAGATTCTCAGGTACCCCTATGAGATAGAACAACTAGTTCTTTTGAGGTACTTGGCACTTTGTTTTTCACGGTACTCAGAAACCTGCATTCCAACTTCAATATCCAGCCCCTGTAATTTAGAAACCCTTATTCTTCATACATGTTATCTTACACTACCTCTGTGTATTAGGAAGATGATAAGGTTGAGACAATCTCCTTTTTACTAGACAAGGGATGCATGAAATTAGAAAGCGATGTTCCCGTGCTTGCTATCCCTTCTTGTTGAATTGCATAGAGACTCTCTCATTGGTAAATACATGGTCTTTCCAGGATTTCTTACTTTTTACTCTGAATCTTAGGAAACTAGGATTCTAGGGAAATATGGTATATAAGGGATATTTGATGTTTCCTCATTTAAACTTTTTAAACCACCTCCAAGAGTTGAAGTTGTTTAATACAGGCTTCAAACAATTGCATTGGTTAGGTAATCTTGTTGGAAGAATTAAGTTCCCCATGAATCTTAAAAAACTGACTTTGAAGAATACCCGTCTAAATTAGGATGAGATGTCAATTCTTAGCAAGTTACTACCCAACCTTAATGCTGTGTTTGGTTGGAGGATTTGGGGAGGGATTTGGAAAGGGAAAGGGAAAAGGTGCGTGAAACTAGGTGAAATGTAGGTATATTTTATTTACATTTCACTTAACTTTTCCCTTTCCCTTTCCAAATCCCTCATCAAATCCTCCAACCAAACACAGCGTAAGTGTCTCAAATTAGTTCAAGATGCCTGTAGAGAACTAGATTGTGAAACAAGTGATGGAGAATTCCCTCCACTCAAATTCTTGAAAATAAATTCCGTCCCACTTGTGGACTAGAAAGTTTCCTGTAATCACTTTCCTAAGCTTCAGGGATTAGTGTTGATTATGTGCTATTGCCTCAAGAAGATCCCATCTGAATTTGGGAATATACCTACACTACAGATAATTGAGGTACATGGTTGCAATCCTTCTATTGCCAAATCTGCAAGGGAAATTAAGCAAGAACAAGAAAACACGGGAAACCAATGGCAGTAGGTTATTGAGTCAAACAATGAAGAGTGCGTGTAAGTGCATTAACTCTATCAAATCAAGCTTTTTGTTTACATGTATTGTATTTTTTTTTAGTTCACTTCTTTCTATGTTTATTTTGTTATCATTTCCTTTCATCTTTTTATCTTCTCCTCTTTTCTTTGTAAGTAGGTGCTGCAATAGATGCTAGATTTGAGATTCATAGTATCAGTTATTCAAATTAATAAAATCCTTCCATCATCCTATCCTTAAACTAATGAGGACCATCATATGATAAATGAATAGAAGCTATAGTGATGATTCCATGGGATCAAAAGTGACCCAATTAAAATCTTGTAATTTTTCAAAAAATTTGTTGCTCTGCTCCCCATCAACTATCTCAACATTTGTGCCATTTTATCAAATTCCATTCTTCCAAATCTTCTACCCTTCATCCTTTTAGAGAAGACTAGACCAAAAGGTGAATTGACTCAATGCAATTAAGCACCAATCTACGACTGCTAACTTCTTGGCTGGCATCTTCTTTTCTTTTTTTCTTTTTTTGGTGTTGGGTGTCTTGGTATCTTGCCAACCCTTTTGCTCTCCTATGACAGCAACATCATTGGTTTCCTTTGGGTGACAACATAGTTGGGATTTATTATGCAGAGAGTCCTCGGAAAAGTAAACCACACCAAGATAATTGATGGTTTTGCAATTGAAGAATAAGAAACTAAGTGGATAGGTGAGAAAGCTAGGGAAATAGAAGATACAGGTTTTAAACTATATTATAGTGACAAGGATAGACATAGGAATGGGGTAGGAATAATAGTTGTCACGGGTCTTGTAAAAAATGTAGTTGCGGTCAGGTGATATAATTATGTTAGTTAAACTAGTTATTGGACAGAATATAATGAATGTTATTAGTGCATACGGCCCCCAAATAGGATTAGATGATCAGATTAAGAGATTTTTGGGACCAAATGGATGAGGTATTATAGAAGATACCCGTAGGAGAGAACCTAGTTATAGGTGGTGATTTTAATGGCCATGTAGGAATAAATGAACCAAGATATGAGAGGGTGCATGGTGGGTATAGTTTTGGTGATAGAAATGATGCTGGAGAGAGTATTTTAGATTTTGCGTTGGCTTCTTGCCTAGTGGTGGCTAATACTATGTATAAGAAGAGAGATGAGCATTTGATAACTTTTAAGAGTAAGTCAATTAGGAGCCAAATAGATTACTTTCTAGTAAGAAAAGTGAACCGTCTAACATGCAGTGATGATAATGTGATTCTTGAAGAGAGCCTGACGTCTCAACATAGGATAGGATTTTGGTACTAGAGTTATGTCTTAAAGGGCAATATCAAGTTAGGAAGGATAGTGGGACCTAAAAAGGGAAAAACTAGAAATATTTAAGAATAGAATGGATAAAGAAGGTACTTGGGACTTGGAAGATGATGCTAACATTATGTGGAACTCGATGGCCAATTGTATAAGGAGAATCACAAGAGAAGTTCTTGGAGAGTCGAAAGGAAATGGACCCAACTTAAGGGAAACTTGGTAGTGAAGGGAGGAGGTTCAAGCAGTAGTCGAAGAAAGAGTGCTTTAAAAATTAATAGAATGATAGAACTGAGGAAAACCTTAAGAGCTTCAGATTGGCTAATAAGGAGGTCAAAAAGGTAATGAGAGAGACTAAGTTGAAAGCCTGTGATGACCTATACACTAGACTGGATAGTAAGGAGGAAGAGAAAATGATATACAAACTTGCTAAGATAAGGGAGAGGAAAACAAAAGACTTTAATCAAGTTAAGTGCATCAAGGGTGAGGAATCTAAGGTGTTGGTGAAGGATGAAGAGATTAAAGAGAGGTGAAATTTTTTTTTGAGAAGTTGTTAAATGAGGAACATGAAGGTAGGTCAAAAATGGAGGAAGTAAGCAATAATAAGGAAAACCAAGACTACAGGTTTTATTGTAGGATTAGGAACTTTGAAGTGGAGATTGCACTTAAGAAGATGAAATCGAATAACGCTTTAGGATCCGATAATATCCTTATTGAAGCTTGAAAATATTTGGGTAAGAAGGGAGTGGCTTGGTTGACTAAGTTATTTAGCAAAATTTCATTAACTAGGAAAATGCTAGAGGAGTGGAGAAAGAGTATCTTAGTGCCAATCTATAAGAATAAAGGAGATGTTCAGAACTGCAACAACTATAGAGGAATCAATCTAATGTGTCATATAGTGAAAGTGTAGGAGAGAGTTATGGAACATCAATTGTGCGATATAACAGAGGTGTCAGAGAATCAATTTGGGTTTATGTTTGGTAGGTCAACAATAAAAACGATCTATATTTTGAGGAGAGAAATAGAAAAGTATAGAGAAAAGAAAAGAGACATTTATATGATTTTTACCGATCTTAAGAAAGCATACGATAGAGTGCCTTAGAATATAATATGGTGGGTGTTAGAGAAGAAAGGGATGACAAAAAGTTACATTGATGTGATTAGCAATATGTATGAAGGTGTGGTGATCACTATTAAATCGCCAGTTGAAGAGACAAGTGAATTTTCAATTACTGTAGGGTTACACTAAGGATTAATCTTAAATTCTTATATTTTTGCTTTAGTTATGGATAAGTTGACGAGCAATATTCAGGATGATGTGCCATAGTGTATGCTTTTTGCAGATGATATCATGTTAATGGATGAGACTAGAAAAGGAGTTAACACTAAGTTGGAGATTTGGAGAGAAGCACTGGAATCTAAAAGATTTAGGATAAGCAGAACTAAGACAAAGTAAATGGAGTGTAATTTTACTAACAGTAACAATGGAAGCAGATGAGAAGTGAAGATTGAGGACCAAGTACTACCTAAGAGTGAATATTTTCGTTATTTAGGATCGATTATAACAATGGCTGGGGAGATTGGAGCGGATATGGTCCATAGAATTAAGGCGGGGTGGCTTAAGTGAAGGAGTGTATCTGGGGTATTGTGCGATAAACGAATACCCACTAAACTAAAAAGGAAGTTCTATAGAACGTTTATTAGACCAACAATGTTATATGTGACAAAATATTGGGCAACTAAGAAACAATATGTAGATAAAATGAGTGTTGCTGAAATGAGGATGCTTGGGTGGATGTATGGCAAGACTAGAAAAGACAGGGTTAGGAATGAGTATATTCAAGAATGGGTAGGATTAGTACCGATAGAAGATAGGTTGAGGGAGAATAGATTGAGACGGTTTGGTCATATACAACAGAGACCAATAGAGGCAGTAGTGAAGAGATGCGATACAGTGACAGTAGATGAAAGTGTTAGGAAAAGGGGTAGACCTAGATTGACGTGGGCTAGTGTAGTAAATAGAGATATGAATCTCTTTAATTTGACTAACGACATGAGAAGAAAGATTCATGTAGCCGATCCCATTTGATAGGATTTAAGGCTTGGTTTGGTTTGGTTTGGTTTGGTTTATCACAAAGTGAATAAGAGCAAGAGGGACAATCACAAAACACACTGAAATCAAGATTTATGTGGTTTGGCCTAAGCTACGTTCATGGAAATCTCACAAACGAATTCTACTAAGTCAAAAAGAAGGATGCTCCGAAGAGCTACAATGGTGAGAAAACAAAAACTCACAAATAAAAAAAATCACCAAATCCAATTATAAGTTCTCTCAAATTTTCACCAAGCTCAAGTTGTATTTCACAATACAAAATATGAGAGAAACAAGCAATGTTTATAGTGGAAGAGTCATTTCTAAACAAAGTTTTGGGAAATACGAAATCAAATCTAAGTTGACCAAAATAAGTCCTCCCACAAATCCTAACTCAATAAGAAACATAAACTATTAAAGCTAAATTAATTGAGAGTGGATATAAGCCAAAAACTAGCAGGATTTTTGGCATAGCAATGATGTTTTTTCCCATAGTTGCTTTGTTGTTTCTATGTTGTTTTCTGTTTTTGTATAACTTTTCAACTTCATTAATATAATTTTTTCATTGATCTGGAATGATTGTAATGGATATGGAAGCAATGGAGATGGTGGTGGTGGTGGAGGTGAAGGGTTGTGGTAGTGGTAGTGGTGGTAGTGCCAGCGGCCACTGTCGTAGTGATAGTGAAATGATGGTGCTGTTAATGGAGACAATGGCAATGGTGGTGGAGGTGGTTTTAATGATGATGATGGAAATGGTGGTGGAGGTGGTGGTAGTAGTAGTTTTCCCAATGGGAGTGGTGTTGTAGTAGTGGTGGTGAGGACATAACCTTGCACATAGATGATTATGCATAAACAATAATAAATTCAAGAGTTAATTACCAAAAAGTCCTGTCTACATATTTGGTGGTAGCTTAGGTCCTGTCAAAAAGTTTTTGAACCAATAAGTCTCATTTATAGGTAAAAAGACGTTTTGCCCTTTAATCCCAAAACTGAAAATGTTCTCAATTTCAAAACTGAGAATATTCTCAATTTTCAAACAGAGAATGATTTCAGTATATTATTATCAAAATTAAAAAAAATTTTGTTTGGCTTCTGAGAAAAGTATGGGATTGAAAAGAGAGATAATTCTGCGAATATTTTAAGAAATTTATAATTATCAATTTTGAGAAATTTCTCAATTTTTTCATGATTAAAATTGAGAATATTATAACTGAGAAGGTTCTCAATTAAAAAAAACTCTCTCTCTCTCTGCAATCTATCTCATTCTCCTAATTGGTTCTCTCGTCTCAGCTATACACTTTCTCTTTCCGATTGAAAAACAAAATCTGGAGCTTCTACAGACTAACAATAGCTATCTCAATCCAAAACCTCATCAAGGAGCGCAAATATCCATTCGTCTTCTCACAAAGATCCATACCACACTCACCAATCCTACTTCCTCTACCAATCCTTCTTCATCCCCACTTCACCTGAAAAGGAATTCCCATCATCATCACCAAACACCAAAGCATGTAAACCCCAGGAACAATTTCAAAAAACAAACAACCCACTTTGTGGACACCTTTCATGAAAACAAAGAACTCAAAACCTTACTTGAAAAGCTCAAAAAGAGAGGATCAGACCCTCTTCAGATATTCAAAGATGATGGGGATTGGACCAAAGATCACTTATGGGCTGTCCTCACATTCCTCTTACATTCCTTAAGATCCAAGGGCAAGAATTGAAGCAATGGTAATACAAACTGGGTCAGGGATTGATTGAAATAGGGATTGATTGAAAAAGGCCTGAGAAGGCGGAAAAGGGTCGAGAACTATCGAGGCGGCATGAGGGGAAGAAATTTTGATCTGGGTGTGTAAATTGGCGGCGACGAGGGCGGTGTAGAGGGATTCGATAGCAGTTACGAGGAGGGAGGAGGAGGAGGGGACGGTGGTGAGGACCTCGTCGCCGACGGAGATGGCAGTGATTTGGGTTTTGGGGAAGAAGCCGTCTTCAGCAAGTCCCATTTTGGGATCAAAAGTAACCCAATTAAAGTCTTGTTATTTTTCAAAAAATTTGTTGCTCTGCTCCCCATCAACTATCTCAACATTTGTGCCATTTTATCAAATTTCATTCTTCCAAATCTTGTACCCTTCATCCTTTTAGAGAAGACTAGACCAAAAGGTGAATTGACTCAATGCAATTAAGCACCAATCTACAACTGCTAACTTCTTGGCTGGCATCTTTTTTTTTTTTTTTTTTTTTTTGTGTGTTATTGGGTGTCTTGGTATCTTGCCAACCCTTTGGCTCTCCTATGGTAGCAACATCATTGGTTTCCTTTGGGTGACAATATAGTTGGGATTTTTTATGCAGAGAGTCCTCGGAAAAGTAAACCACACCAAGATAATTGATGGTTTTGCAATTGAAGAATAAGAAACTAAGTGGATAGGTGAGAAAGCTAGGGAAATAGAAGATACAGGTTTTAAACTATATTATAGTGACAAGGATAGACATAGGAATGGGGTAGGAATAATAGTTGTCACGGGTCTTGTAAAAAATGTAGTTGCGGTCAGGTGATATAATTATGTTAGTTAAACTAGTTATTTGAGAGAATATAATGAATGTTATTAGTGCATACGGCCCCCAAATAGGATTAGATGATCAGATTAAGAGATTTTTGGGACCAAATGGATGAGGTATTATAGAAGATACCCGTAGGAGAGAACCTAGTTATAGGTGGTGATTTTAATGGCCATGTAGGAATAAATGAACCAAGATATGAGAGGGTGCATGGTGGGTATAGTTTTGGTGATAGAAATGATGCTGGAGAGAGTATTTTAGATTTTGCGTTGGCTTCTTGCCTAGTGGTGGCTAATACTATGTATAAGAAGAGAGATGAGCATTTGATAACTTTTAAGAGTAAGTCAATTAGGAGCCAAATAGATTACTTTCTAGTAAGAAAAGTGAACCGTCTAACATGCAGTGATGATAATGTGATTCTTGAAGAGAGCCTGACGTCTCAACATAGGATAGGATTTTGGTACTAGAGTTATGTCTTAAAGGGCAATATCAAGTTAGGAAGGATAGTTGGACCTAAAAAGGGAAAAATTAGAAATATTTAAGAATAGAATGGATAAAGAAGGTACTTGGGACTTGGAAGATGATGCTAACATTATGTGGAACTCGATGGCCAATTGTATAAGGAGAATCACAAGAGAAGTTCTTGGAGAGTCGAAAGGAAATGGACCCAACTTAAGGGAAACTTGGTAGTGAAGGGAGGAGGTTCAAGCAGTAGTCGAAGAAAGAGTGCTTTAAAAATTAATAGAATGATAGAACTGAGGAAAACCTTAAGAGCTTCAGATTGGCTAATAAGGAGGTCAAAAAGGTAATGAGAGAGACTAAGTTGAAAGCCTGTGATGACCTATACACTAGACTGGATAGTAAGGAGGAAGAGAAAATGATATACAAACTTGCTAAGATAAGGGAGAGGAAAACAAAAGACTTTAATCAAGTTAAGTGCATCAAGGGTGAGGAATCTAAGGTGTTGGTGAAGGATGAAGAGATTAAAGAGAGGTGAAATTTTTTTTTGAGAAGTTGTTAAATGAGGAACATGAAGGTAGGTCAAAAATGGAGGAAGTAAGCAATAATAAGGAAAACCAAGACTACAGGTTTTATTGTAGGATTAGGAACTTTGAAGTGGAGATTGCACTTAAGAAGATGAAATCGAATAACGCTTTAGGATCCGATAATATCCTTATTGAAGCTTGAAAATATTTGGGTAAGAAGGGAGTGGCTTGGTTGACTAAGTTATTTAGCAAAATTTCGTTAACTAGGAAAATGCTAGAGGAGTCGAGAAAGAGTATCTTAGTGCCAATCTATAAGAATAAAGGAGATGTTCAGAACTGCAACAACTATAGAGGAATCAATCTAATGTGTCATATAGTGAAAGTGTAGGAGAGAGTTATGGAACATCAATTGTGCGATATAACAGAGGTGTCAGAGAATCAATTTGGGTTTATGTTTGGTAGGTCAACAATAAAAACGATCTATATTTTGAGGAGAGAAATAGAAAAGTATAGAGAAAAGAAAAGAGACATTTATATGATTTTTACCGATCTTAAGAAAGCATACGATAGAGTGCCTTAGAATATAATATGGTGGGTGTTAGAGAAGAAAGGGATGACAAAAAGTTACATTGATGTGATTAGCAATATGTATGAAGGTGTGGTGATCACTATTAAATCGCCAGTTGAAGAGACAAGTGAATTTTCAATTACTGTAGGGTTACACTAAGGATTAATCTTAAATTCTTATATTTTTGCTTTAGTTATGGATAAGTTGACGAGCAATATTCAGGATGATGTGCCATAGTGTATGCTTTTTGCAGATGATATCATGTTAATGGATGAGACTAGAAAAGGAGTTAACACTAAGTTGGAGATTTGGAGAGAAGCACTGGAATCTAAAAGATTTAGGATAAGCAGAACTAAGACAAAGTAAATGGAGTGTAATTTTACTAACAGTAACAATGGAAGCAGATGAGAAGTGAAGATTGAGGACCAAGTACTACCTAAGAGTGAATATTTTCGTTATTTAGGATCGATTATAACAATGGCTGGGGAGATTGGAGCGGATATGGTCCATAGAATTAAGGCGGGGTGGCTTAAGTGAAGGAGTGTATCTGGGGTATTGTGCGATAAACGAATACCCACTAAACTAAAAAGGAAGTTCTATAGAACGTTTATTAGACCAACAATGTTATATGTGACAAAATGTTGGGCAACTAAGAAACAATATGTAGATAAAATGAGTGTTGCTTAAATGAGGATGCTTGGGTGGATGTATGGCAAGACTAGAAAAGACAGGGTTAGGAATGAGTATATTCAAGAATGGGTAGGATTAGTATCGATAGAAGATAGGTTGAGGGAGAATAGATTGAGACGGTTTGGTCATATACAACGGAGAACAATAGAGGCAGTAGTGAAGAGATGCGATACAGTGACAGTAGATGAAAGTGTTAGGAGAAGGGGTAGACCTAGATTGACGTGGGGTAGTGTAGTAAATAGAGATATGAATCTCTTTAATTTGACTAACGATATAAGAAGAAAGATTCATGTAGCCGATCCCATTTGATAGGATTTAAGGCTTGGTTTGGTTTGGTTTGGTTTATCACAAAGTGAATAAGAGCAAGAGGGACAATCACAAAACACACTGAAATCAAGATTTATGTGGTTTGGCCTAAGCTACGTTCATGGAAATCTCACAAACGAATTCTACTAAGTCAAAAAGAAGGATGCTCCGAAGAGCTACAATGGTGAGAAAACAAAAACTCACAAATAAAAAAAATCACCAAATCCAATTATAAGTTCTCTCAAATTTTCACTAAGCTCAAGTTGTATTTCACAATACAAAATATGAGAGAAACAAGCAATGTTTATAGTGGAAGAGTCATTTCTAAACAAAGTTTTGGGAAATACAAAATCAAATCTAAGTTGACCAAAATAAGTCCTCCCACAAATCCTAACTCAATAAGAAACATAAACTATTAAAGCTAAATTAATTTGAGAGTGGATATAAGCCAAAAACTAGCAGGATTTTTGGCATAGCAATGATGTTTTTTCCCATAGTTGCTTTGTTGTTTCTATGTTGTTTTCTGTTTTTGTATAACTTTTCAACTTCATTAATATAATTTTTTCATTGATCTGGAATGATTGTAATGGATATGGAAGCAATGGAGATGGTGGTGGAGGTGGAGGGTTGTGGTTGTGGTGGTGGTAGTGGTAGTGGTGGTAGTGCCAGCGGCCACTGTCGTAGTGATAGTGAAATGATGGTGCTGTTAATGGAGACAATGGCAATGGTGGTGGAGGTGGTTTTAATGATGATGATGGAAATGGTGGTGGAGGTGGTGGTAGTAGTAGTTTTCCCAATGGGAGTGGTGTTGTAGTAGTGGTGGTGAGGACATAACCTTGCACATAGATGATTATGCATAAACAATAATAAATTCAAGAGTTAATTACCAAAAAGTCCTGTCTACATATTTGGTGGTAGCTTAGGTCCTGTCAAAAAGTTTTTGAACCAATAAGTCCCATTTATAGGTAAAAAGACGTTTTGCCCTTTAATCCCAAAACTGAAAATGTTCTCAATTTCAAAACTGAAAATATTCTCAATTTTCAAACAGAGAATGATTTCAGTATATTATTATCAAAATTAAAAAAAATGTGTTTGGCTTCTGAGAAAAGTATGGGATTGAAAACAGAGATAATTCTACGAATATTTTAAGAAATTTATAATTATCAATTTTGAGAAATTTCTCAATTTTTTCATGATTAAAATTGAGAATATTATAACTGAGAAGGTTCTCAATTAAAAAAAACTCTCTCTCTCTCTGCAATCTATCTCATTCTCCTAATTGGTTCTCTCGTCTCAGCTATACACTTTCTCTTTCCGATTGAAAAACAAAATCTGGAGCTTCTACAGACTAACAATAGCTATCTCAATCCAAAACCTCATCAAGGAGCGCAAATATCCATTCGTCTTCTCACAAAGATCCATACCACACTCACCAATCCTACTTCCTCTACCAATCCTTCTTCATCCCCACTTCACCTGAAAAGGAATTCCCATCATCATCACCAAACACCAAAGCATGTAAACCCCAGGAACAATTTCAGAAAACAAACAACCCACTTTGTGGACACCTTTCATGAAAACAAAGACCTCAAAACCTTACTTGAAAAGCTCAAAAAGAGAGGATCAGACCCTCTTCAGATATTCAAAGATGATGGGGATTGGACCAAAGATCACTTATGGGCTGTCCTCACATTCCTCCTACATTCCTTAAGATCCAAGGACAAGAATTGAAGCAATGGTAATACAAACTGGGTCAGGGATTGATTGAAAAAGGCCTGAGAAGGCGAAAAAGGGTCGAGAACTATCGAGGCGGCATGAGGGGAAGAAATTTTTATCTGGGTGTGTAAATTGGCGGCAACGAGGGCGGTGTAGAGGGATTCGATGGCGGTTACGAGGAGGGGGGAGGAAGAGGGGATGGTGGTGAGGACCTTGTCGCCGACGGAGATGGCGGTGATTTGGGTTTTGGGGAAGAAGCCGTCTTCAGCAAGTCCCATTTTGAAGAAAAAAGGATAAATCGGGATATTAAAAATTAATGGGACTTGAAGGATCAAATGATTTTATTTAGGACTTAATGGAGTATAAGTTCACAAAATGGGACTTGTATGTAAATGCCCCTAAATTCAATCAACATTAACTAAAAAAATTTTGCTACTTACAATTTTGTAAACTTTTATACATTTTAAGGGTCACTTAAGTGATACAAGTTGTGATTATTAAATGGACTTAATTAATTTACACTTGATACATTCAATTTTAGGGATAGTTACGGGTTAAGTTCTACTCCAAATGTTCATTCCACACACAAAAATATATCTAAAAAGTCTCAAAATGTTTTCATTATCAAAACAAGAAGCAAATATGTAAAACAATTCACTCAGGACTAGTGTAAATAAGTTTGATTTATAAGACCTGCTAGTAATTATTCTTAAATTGTTTTAGGTACTGAATTGAGTTATCAAGTCTCATGTATAACATTTTTCATTTGGTCAAGGGAGGTACTATATAGGGGGCACATGGGGTTGTATGGTTAAAGATGAGCAAAGCTGACACTCCAAATATATGCATCAGTTGCTGTTGGTCATTTTCTACTACATAAATTTGTTACCTCTGCTTATTTCAACTGTTGTGCTAGTTTTTATTTTATTAAAGTAATGTCTACTTCAAAATTTCTAGTTGTTCTAATGATAGTTATCTTAAAATGTTTCCCTTTTGTAAATGTTCTTTGGTTATTATTATTTTTTTTAATAACAAAAATGAGGTCAAACAAGTCCCTTAACATAGTTTTTTAATAAAAAAGACATCCCTTAAAAGTTTTTAATGTATAAAGTCTTTCGAAATAAACTTTTCATGGATCATTGCAGAATTGAGTTTGATCATATGATAGTAGCGAGCGATCACTACAAATCTTTAAAACTATTTCGAGCATTGCCAATAAGGACATAAATATCATGCAGTTTTATTTTTATAGATGAATTTTTGCTTTTTGTTATAATATTTGATTTTGTTCAAACCGTATGCTCTTTGTAATGGTGTAATTTGGCTATTTTGAGATGCAGGGAAGGGATTTGGAGGGATACACAGCCGTAGTGCCTTACCTCTGCGATGTGCAGCACAGGGTTAGTTGTCGATTGGATTTTCGAAGGCTGAAAGTAGAAGAAGAACCACTAAATCTACTTAATTGGAGATTTGGAATTGCAAATTTTGTGATTATGCTATCCAGCATGTGGAGAAAGAGTATGTCAAGACATTAGATTGAAGATATAATGCAACTTTTACTGTGTTTTTTGAGTGATTTACCTTCCCTGCATTTTCAGTCTATTTTAGTCTTTATACTACCTAGCACATGTGTTTCTAGCTAGAAGGATATGATTGTTTTTCTTGTTTTGCTGGTGGTGTGTATGTCTCTCCTATTTTATTCTCGAAAAATAGTTTTCTCAAATTTAATTTTCACAGTAAAATAGTTTTCTCAAAAAATTACGTAACATTTATCACAAAATATATAACATACACCACAAAAACATGTAACAAGATGCATATAGTACAGAATTTCCTTGAAAGAAAAGAAATCCCTAAATTTTCAGAAATTGGATTCTTTCTTCCGTATCATTTTCCTTGCCATCCTTCCGTTTTTGCTCACTTTCTCCCAGAACCAAATAGATCCACCGCAAAGATAGGAAATATCTTATTATGATATTGGGTAGAAAATGAGTTGAATCAAACTAAGTAATAAGTTGTTCAAATTTGATTTGATAATTAAATGATTTTAAAATTATATTTAAATTTGACTTGTTTATTTAATGAGCTATTTTAAATGAGTTTTGAACAAGCTGAACACGAGTTGAGTTTGAGTGGTTGACTTGTTTATCTTACTTTTTATACATATTTTTATATTATTTAATATATAACAATATATTTATTTTATTATTTAAATAAATGTTAAATGAACAACTAACTGGCTGAGTTTTAGTATGTTTAGACTTGTTTATTAATATTTTAATGAGTTCGAGCTCTAATGCAATAAAAATTTAACGAACTGAGTTCGAATGAGTCTTTATCGAGCCAGACTTGAGCTTTGCTCAAGAACATCTCTATTCATTTGCAAGCCTTGTCATAATTAATTATAACCAATACCACAATAAATTATAACGAAGTTATAGTCTACATCATAATATGTCACAATCAAAGATCATAAGAAATAGTAATTGGACATATGTTATGTCCTTTTTTTTTTTTTTTGTTGGAAGGGCATAGTATAGAATTTTCCTAAATTCTGAAGGCATGGGGTGTTGCCTTGCTATTATGAAACAGTGGTGATGTGAATATAAAAAAAAGAAAAAAAAAAGAAAATAAAATAAAATAAAATAAGAAAAATATCTAGACAAATGACTTGCGTAGTTTGGTTTAAAGCCTACGTCTATAAATGATGCAGTAAGAATATTTTAATATGGGAAAACAAGTTTATAAGTAGACTCCATTGTCATTCACACCCTCAAATTCAGTACATCTAGAAATATACTCAAGCCCCTGATGCCTAACTCTCTATACAACAAACTCACTATACATTTTTGTATGTACTCTCTATAATTTTCTAAAACTTCTTTCTGTTTCTACGTTGTGGTGAATTTAAAATTTCAAATCCTTATTCATCATTGAAGATCCAAACACTTAATTTGTAATTAGAGAGATGGAGGTAATCTTATAAGTACCGGATGGATGACCGACCGGCCAACCAGGTGAATGACCGAATTTGGAAAAATTTACACTAGGCCGGATGACCGCCCAGACATCCTCCCGGTCGTTCTCCCAGTTGACCGGTTATTTGATGAAAATTTTAAATTTAGCATTGGAACGCTTGGTATCAAATGAAACTTTTAATCCAAATCTTTACTCAAATTTGATCAAAGAAAAGAGTAAGAGTTGGTGATGCTCTTACTAACTAAGTTTTGTACTTTTCACTATTAATAAGAAATGTAAAAGTACAATGTACGTAGTCTTTATAATATGTTAGCATGATGACAAATACAGTATAATTAGAATATCTTCAATGGTTGTCTAGTTATATAAATAATTATTGCTATATTTGAATGACAACATTACTATTCAAGTTTAGAAGTTAGATTTAAATTTACAGTAATGGTAGAGAGCCCGAATATAGGGGCTCAAATTTGGCTCGAAATTAGGGGGAAGAAAGAGGAGGAGGAGGAGAAGAAGGAGAAGAAGAACTGGACTGGAGGGGCCAACAAAATCGGGCGGAGGTGGAGGTGGAGGTGGAGGCAGAGACGGCAGCGGGAGGAGGCAGAGGCGGAGGCGGGGCTGCGATGCCGACGAGCGACGAGCTGCGAGATCGGCCGACGAGCTGCGACGCCGACCGACGAGCTGCGACGACGACGACTCTGTTTCTCTCTCTCGCCTCTTCTCTTCTCCTCTGTTCAACAAAGAAGAAGAAAAGAAAGAAAGAAAATGAAGAGAGAGAAAATGAAGAAAAAGAAAAAAAAAATCAAAACCCAAAACGACGTCGTTTTGGGTTTTGAGCCAAATTCGAGCCTCTAATTTCGGGCCCTCAAACAATATTCTTAAATTTATAAACTTAATGATACAACAATCAATTAGAATAACTCTCTTATATCTTCTCTAATTATTAGTCAATCATCACTCTTAAACATCACTAAATTTTGTAATGATTAGTGTGCTTTTGTTGACATGATGACAAGTATAGTATAATTAGAACATCGTCTAATTATAGCCAAAGCATAGCGATGAAGAAGAAGAGCTTTGGCTTGAACCCTAGAGAGAGAGAGAGAGAGAGAGAGAGAGAAACGGTCTAGGCATATTGAATGGAAGTAGCCATAATGATGGCTTTGATGGCTCAGTATAGAATTGGGTGTGGATGGGGTTGTCTATTGTGGAATGAAATTATGGTTTCAATTCCTTTTTGAAAATTCCAAACCATTTAGATTATAAAAATCCCTACCCACCCAAATCAATCTCTTCACTGGGTTAGAGAGAGAAGCACACAAACACAGAGAGTGAGGTAGAGAGAACTGGAACTTGAAGACGCGAACTCGAACTGGCCTTTGTATAAACAATTGGTAGGTCGTTTTGTACACCAAAAATAAATCCTTACTACGACCTTAATTCAATAGAATAGTGGTTTAGTTTAGGTATCGATCCACAGTGACTAAAAGGCTAAGTCTACAAATTAAAAAAATCAATTATTAATTAATTCAAATCAGATGAATATTTGATTTTAATCTAAAATTAACTAAAAATAATTATTAAACAAAAAGAAAGGCTGTATAGCGACCCTGGTTTGAATCTGACCCGTTGATGTTTTGGAACCAGGTTTCATTGCCTTTTTTTTATTATTTTTTTTTTTATACTTGTTCATGTCTTGCTTCTACTCATTGTTTATTGGGTTTGGTTATTGGAGTGTCTTGGTTGCATTGGGAACAAGTTGGTAACTTGTTTCTCAAACTATTGTTGTCCAGAATTTTGCATCTGCGCTCGAGCGGTCATTTTGAACTTCCAGCACTTTTGTAGGTCTACAGAGATACTGAGAGTTGTCATTCTTCGCTCAAGCGGCCATTATTACGCTTGAGCGGTGTTCGCTCGAGCAGTACTTCTTGTGCTTAAGTGGTGGTCGCTTGTTTGTAAAACTTCTGAGAGTTTGTATTTTACGCTCAAGTGTCACACCCTGCGCTCAAGCGGCCACACTTTTTGTGTCTGGACGCTCGAGCGTCACTTCTTGCGCTCGAGCGGTCTGCGCGTCTATATGAAGTTGTAGTGCGCTAAAAAAGTCACTTTTTGCTTTTCTCTCTCTTCTCTCTCTCTCTCCATTTTTTGCCATTTTAGGGTTATTTGGACCTAAAAGCATGGGTTTCATCTAGTTACACCCATTTTCCACCCCTAGTCCTATAGATCAAAACGTAAAGGCTCGCGAGGGCGTCCTTTTGATCTGAGCGGATCATGTTTTCATTGCCGGTGGATTTTCGGCTTCTCTCCCCTTTGCTTCTAGAGATAGGGATTCTTGAGCTTCTTTTCAATACCTTACTATGGATAGACTTGTTGCAATTTTTATGGCATTTAAAAACATAGTTTATTGTTGGTTTTTGTTAAAAAACATATGGGTGGATTTGGGTTTAGATTGGTGAGTTCGTGGGTTATGTGTATAATTGGTTGTGGGTTATAAATCATGCTTAGGATATAAATCGGAAAAGGTTGGTATTTTGTTTATTGATTTGGGATATTAAAGAGACGTTTAATGTTAAAAAGAAATGGGGTTATGATGTGAAATTACCTAAGGGTATATCTATTATTTCGGATTATGCAATTGGCGGCTCGAGTTTGTCCTTGGCCATCGGTAGAGAATGGTATTGATTGTTGACAGATATATGCCATGTGTACTAGTGTAGGATGGATTGTGTGATATGAGATGATATGTTGCTGGTTGGAAGCGGACATTGTGAATAGAAAATTTCATTGTTGAGTTATGAATTATGTTGTTAAAGAGGTGATTGGAATGTTTGTAAGTGTTGTTTCCGTTGAGAGCCTATTGTTGAATAGTTATGTTCTTGATGTTTAGTATCACATGATGTGTTTTGAGAATGTTTGAAATAAAGGAAAACCCGTGTGGAACGGTGGTTCGCGAAGTATATTTTAAAAGAAATGAGTTAATGAAATTAACTAATTATGATTGTTATAGTGATGATCGGACTAGGTGTATATATTACACTATGTATTATTGATGTCGGTTAACGTGATTATGCTTTTATTGTGATGATGTTTGAGGGTACGTTTCTCGCCGTGTTAAGCCGGCAAAACATGGCGCCTTGACAGAGGTTTCATCGTCCCTTCTGGTTTGTGCCCCGTAAAGTGTGAAAAGGGGGTCCATTTCCCGCCGTATCTTAGCTGGCAAAGCGTGGCGCCTTCTGATTGGTTCTTCGTTCCCTTCCGGTTTACGCCTGGTAAAGTATGACTTGAGGAGCACCTCCTTCCGGGTGAGCCCGGTACAGTGTTATGTGGAATTAGAATTGTTGGATCTGTCATCCATGCTGTAGGCCGATGGAGATGAGATTGGTAGTATGTATTACTTTAGTTATCTCATCTTGGATATATATAGGTGTTGTCGGTTTTCATATTGTGGAGATGAGATTGGTAGTATGTGTTACTTCGGTTATCTTGTTTGAATGTATACATGTGTTAACGGTTTCATACCGATCACCTTTTTAAATCCTTGGGCCTATGGTCAGGGAAGGTTGTAGATATATATGTCGAGATGTAAGTGCTTATGGTGTATTGAGAGATAGGATGGAGATTATGATTTGCATGTGAGGTAATATTTTTAGAACGGTTATTTAAGTGAGATTTTTTTGTTAACGTGGAAAGTTTTATCAAAGAAAGAATGAGGTTGGAAAACATTTTCTTTTAGAAGTAATGATGGGAATGTGAAAGAGAAGAAATGATTTTTATACTGAATTGTGTCAAGAGAAGTTTTTTGAGAAAAACACAATTATAGGAGTATATTTTGGATATTAAATGTCACACTACTTGTATGGTATGTCATGATGCATTCATGATCATTTTTATCTATGTGTTGTGATTGGTTAGGATTTTTGAGATCTCTACTAGGCTTAGTGCTCATCCCACGTGTTGATAAACTTTTTCAGGAACAAGGCTGGAGGAATCGTGCATGACTTGAAATCTTTTAATTGTTGGCCACGGGGGGGCCCATTACTTATTGGTCGTGTGCCATGTATTGTATAAGGGTAAATCCCTTTTTGTTGTATTTACTGTTATTCAATGTAAGTCTAAGGACATTGTACCATGTTTTATTTATATCATCATTGTTGCCATGAGAGAATGTTATTATTTATTCTCGTTCATGTTCTCAACTAAATGGAATTATTATAATGGATTTGGTAATGGATTCGAATAATAAAAGTCGGGGCGTGACAGACTAAGGTGGAATTTAAGTAGAAAATAGTTTGGAGTTTCAAATCCACCTCTACTCTCATAACAAGTCATTAGTTTATTGAATTCCAATAAATCAATAATTCGAATAATAGTGATGTATTATGGCTACAAGTCTTGATATCATGTCAAGAGAATGTGTATAATCAAATCATAACCACGAATCATCTTTGGTTCGTACGAATCGTCTACACTAAATTAGGGTTGTAGCACGGCTTGTCTTCATGAGATATGATTTGTCTCACGGTTTGTATATACAAACAAATAAAACAATTGCATAATAAATTATACTCAATCACAAAAATCGAATACATTTATTAGATGAAAACTTTACTTGAACAAATAATCTTGGGTGAATTACACTAACGGTCCTTATAGTTTGGAGCTTATGTCATTTTGGTCTTTAACTTTTCAATTGTGACACATTTGACCCTGAATTTTAAATCTGGTTCCAAATAAGAACAATTGAAAATACTGTTGGACTTTTCAAGGGCAAAATCGTCAATTTGATAAAATATAAATTAATTTGACAAAAATAAATGTCAAAAATTTATTTTTGAATTTTTAAAAAATATTTCTATCCACGAAAGATAAAATTATATAAAATTGATAAATCTTTCAGACATTTATTTATTTTTTTTACCAAATTAATTTTTATTATGTATTTGGATGATGATCATGTAAAATTAATTTTTAAAAATTAATCATGTAATTTTTATTAATTTTTATCAATTTTACATAATTTTATTTTTAGTGGGTATAAATAATTTTTAAAAATGTTAAAATATTTTTTTGACATTTATTTTTATCAAATTAGTTTATATTTTATCAAATTGACGATTTTGTCCTTAAAATTAAGCAATGGTATGTTCAATTGTCCTTATTTGGAACAAGATTCAAAATTCATGGTCAAATGTGTCACAATTGAAAAGTTAAGGACTAAAGTGACACAAGCCCCATACTATAGAGACCGTTAGTGTAATTTGCCCAATAATCTTTGAAAATTATCCAAACCAAATCAACACTAAAATCACAATACATTAATACAAGTTACTTGATTAGGATTTCATCTCAATTCCGAAGACGAAGATTCACCGTTTATGGTTGAAGTGAAAGACCTTTTCTCCTTGCCTCTCCACTTTTCTCCAGAATATTCCATAACTCTAATGATCAATAGGCTTCTGCATTTGTAGACGTAGGACACATCTAAATAATACCCAAGAGGCTAGAATTCTACAAAATAAAAGGGAAATTTGGATAGAATTATTTCTAGCTTTTTTGACGTACCTTACAAGCCCATTTTGACATAGTAAATGTCAGAATTAGATAATTCTTATTTCATACAAAATTGTAACCCATTAAGTTAGCTTTCCAATGCTTCTTGATTCACTTAATCCGATATCAGATGCGAGAGATATACACAAAATACTGAATGCTGTGTAGAGTGACTCTTCTAGTGGGATTGCATCAAATCTACCTTTTATTTATTCAAACTTCATGGGTTGTGCTTTCCATTCTTGATTAAAATAATTTAGATTCTTCTAGGCTTTCAGAGTTGAGTAGGAGCTTGCTCTCGTGTTTCAAATATGAAATTCAGTCTAATTTCTACTCATAAGTTTGAGTGACCTACCCATACAGAAACATATTAAAATCAAGTAACAATGATTAAAAGATCAAACAGGTGTACTATAAGGGGCCTAAATGTGTACATTTTAGTAGCTATCAACAATCTTTTCTCGCTTCTATTCTATTCTATTTTTTTTGGTACAATCTCTCATACCCATCCATTTTATCCTGAGTTTGTGTGAAGCTTTCAGATTACTAACACTGCAAGAAAATCGAGAATTAGCGCGTCATTAAAATGCCGCAATAGGGCAAAAAAACGTCGCAAAAAGATAAAACAATGTTTATAAAATTCGTCGCTGATGTGGCCGTCGTTGTATCTTTGTGGCGTTTTAAAAACGCCATTAAAAACTTTAAACGACGTTTTTTAAAACGCCACTAATTCTTAACAGTGGTTAACTATGCACGTTAGAGGAGTTATCCATGACATAATCATGACGACATTTTGCAAGGTTTTTTAAGAAAAACGCCACCATTTCTCTTTTTTTTTTTTTTTAAAAAAAAAAAAGTAAAAATCATAATTAATGATCTTTTGACTTTTGTTCAAACCAAACCTATATCATCCATCACCATTTTCAAAGATATACCATAATGTGAGTGAGCATTCATTTTTCAATTTTCCATAAAAAAATAAAATCCGTTAAAACACAATAAGACATTATATATAAAATTGCAAATATTTTCTCATTTTAATAAATAAAAAAATTAATATTCAGTGTGCTCTCCAAATTCTCTGAAAATAACTTTAGCCAAAGCTCTCTTCAGCTTCATCAAGTCATCCATCATCTTCACCAAAATGATCATTATATACCTGAATCATCCAATTCCATTAACACAACTTCAATAAACTTGAATGGTTGGAAAATCTACATACTCTTGCATATCATGTCAAGAAGGCTAGAAAGATGAGAACTTATGAACCAGCATGGAACAGACTAGAAAGGTAAGAAATTATACTAAAAAAAAAAAATCTGGCAAATAGAGAAAGAGTTATACCACATCTTTATAAAGAAAGGTAATAGATGAACCTGAAGCATAAATAAAGGATACCATGTGCACAACTGCTAAATCTCATTAGTAAATCCTTGAAAAGCATGCTATGAACAATAACATAAACTACAGGATTTTAAGGGAAAGATGGCAATCCAAACCTTGTGCCAGTGTCATTATTAAATTCTCACATCCATAGGTTAAATCTCAAAAAAGTATCAAAAATTAAATGTTCTTGTTAATTTCATACCTAAAGAAACCAAGTATACATTTTCCCTTGTGACGAGCAGCACGCTTCCTTGGGAGAAATCCAAGGGACCCATGCTCAAACTTCCTGTGAAACATCTTCTCTTCCTTCACAATTAAATGGTTAAAGTTATTATCAAAAAAATTAACATTGAAAGTCCTTGCAATCTATTACTTTGTAATCCTTGCTCTAAATTTAGTGTCCAAAACTGCCAATCAAACATAAGCAAAATCAACTAGGAACATGGAGATATAACTGCACATACAAGAATCATTTGAAGCATTTGTGATATTGATTATGTATACACACATGTATAAACTTGCTATGAAATATAACTTGAAAGAGATCATACAAATCAAGACATTCTCATATGTGATTTTTCATTTAAAGATTGAAAAAACTTGAAATCCATATGTTATATGAGTTCTGCAGAAATGAGAATATGTGACTTGGAATTTAGAGACATGTATTTGCATAGAAATGTTACAGATAACATTAAAACCAAAAATTCAGTTTTGGAATTGATGAATGTATACGGATCCGCGTCTGGTTTCAAACAAATCAACACCGCATCATCATCAAATCAATCGGTAACTAAACAGAAATTAGATCCCAAAATTGTCGCAAAGATGATAAGATGAGAGGATTTGTTATAACTTAAATCTACCTAATAGCTATATGATGTAATATAGCAGCATATACTTCCTCCACACTGTTCTTCCCAAGCCTTGCCAAAAACATTTAGTATCTTAAGGTAGACACCAAAAACTCATCCCTTTGTTTAGACCAACAACATTCATTTGCCCTTGCCACAGCCTACACATATAGATAGAATGCAATAAGTTAAGTCACCAACAGTTACAAGTAGAAGACAATTGAAGAAGCTAACAAAATAGGGCCATCCTCAATCATAAAACAGTTGCATGGAGCAAATATCCTCTAGTCAAGCTGTTACCATAAAATACAAGTAATTAACAATCAATGATATCTCTATGGTCCAAACCCAAAAGAAACTAGTTTTGTGCTGGTTTCGCGATTGGCTTAGAGTCCAAATCACAGCAAACTAGAGCCCTGCCTTCAATAAAATAAATGAACTCATAATGAGCTTATAAATGTTTTGATAGTAGTAAAACAAACAACCAAACAATGGTATATGATTATTTATTGGCAGATTTGGGTAGAGGAATTGTAGATTCTCTAACAAGAAATAGATTCATATCAAATAGTGTTACAAATATCTAGCTGCACAAGAGTCAAAAGAAGAGGTCACCTCTAGTAGATATCATGCTCGTTTGTGATAGCCCAAACCTGCCCACATCTCATTTACCTCCTGCACACATTAAGCTAACATTTAATCCCAAATATCTCAAGATTGTTGACACAGATTTGATCAATCAAGAAACCAAACACACAGAGGAAGAAACACAAAACCCACATAATTAACCAATCAATCAATTACATAAAAACTAAATAGTTGAAAATTTTGGTACCTGCCTTTGGTTATACCAATTCGCAATAACAGTTGAATTACATAAAACTCTCTCTCTCTCTCTCTCTCTCTCTCTCTTTCTCAAGTCGCGTCTCTGTTCAATCAACAGAAATCGATAAACATCTCTAGATAGATTTGGACTCCCTAGGTACAATTACCTTTATAAAAGGGGAAAAAAAATCTCTTATTGTACCTACACAAAACTGTGTCGTTTCACAGGTACCCACCATTTCATACCCAGTTATCCCACCGTTTGCTAATAAACTATAGATTAATCAGGAATTTAAAAGATTTGTTAACAGAATTGACAACATTTGTCAAAAACGCCACCAAAAAAACGTGGTTATATCTCCTTTTTCTTGTAGTGTGGAGGTGATATATTCCAGGTTCAAAAGACATTCAACCAATCTTTTTATGTTAATGATGACAATCCAAAATCGTGAGTAACTGTAGGATTCAAGGTTTACAAGCAGCTAATAGCAACTAATAAGTGGGTTGAGATGGATAGCCTGGGTGATGGTGTTCTCTTCCTAGGGTAACAACTATTCTATACACGTTTTAGCTTTTGGGTTTTCCGGGTGCTAGGCTAACTCGATATACTTCATGGATGATATTGTTGGTTCTAACCCTTACATGGGATTTTGCCATCGTTCGGTCGTTTCTGATAGTGGAGTCTATAGCTTAGGGGATGGAAACATTCAACGGTTTAATGAGCTAGAAGACGCCTGTTCTTTGTATAGGTCTCCTGCCATTTGGGTTGAGCCGACCTTCCAAGAAAATAGTAGCGAAATTAATTTGTCCATAAGATGTATTAATTATTCGCCTTGATTTGTCTTTTCAATTTCCTTTTTCTCCTAATGCGATATTTGATTATTTCATCTTTCGTGTTACGCATATGATCCAAATTATTCTTATGATTTCACATACTTATATTGATTCTTGCGAACTTGTTTTCATGAAGTTCTTGTGGGTTGAAATAATTTTAACCTTGTATGCTTCTACAAGCATGGAATCATGATTACAACTAGTGGACATGTAACATTGAGTCATCTTTTCCTTCAAAATTTGTTATTTAAGACGTCGCAATGTTGTCCTCCAAAATATGTCAAATAGGAATTCATATATGACAAATTTTAGAGAAAAAGATGACTCAATGTTACATGTCCACTAGTTGCAATCATGATTCCATGCTTGTAGAAGCATACAAGGTTAAAATTACATCTATGAGATTTGAAAAACAGGTTTATCAAAGAGTATTTATCAGGACCAACAACCAAGGCGATACAATTTACAAATCTATGTTTGAATGATAATTATTAAAACAAATCATATTGCATATACTTTCAAGACATTGATCAACAACACAATTCAATACCGAGAATGGTAACCAAAATTATCAGAAGAGAAAGTACACAGAGCAAACCTTGGGGTTTTTGAAGATGTCACTTGGATCATTTATCACAAACCAACCAAGTCGCCAACCGGGGACTATCCATCGCTTTGATAAAGAGCCAAGCGTGAGAACCAGAACAACCGATCCAAAGACTTCCATCGACACAAAAGGATTAGCCCCAAAAGCAAGGTGGCCATAAACTTCATCAGCAATTACAAGAATTTTCAGCCTTTTTGCAGTTTCAGCAATCTAATTGCAATAAAGCAGTTAATAGAAAACCCAATGCTTATTGTAACCATAAAACCAATTATGAAGTGAAGAATACCTTCTTCAAATGTTGATAAGTATAGACATTGCCACATGGATTCCCAGGATTTATGATTACCATTGCAGCAGTGTTATGGTCTGCAAGAGCTTCGACAGCATCAAGATCAACTTCCCGACCCTTTCGGGAAAAAGATCAAAATGCCAAACTTCAAGGTGTCTAAAAGCAGCACAAAGTTCGTAGATTGGGAACCCTGGCCTTGGAAGCAAAATATTCACTCCCGGGTGAGCTAACATTGACAATGCTACATCAATAGCTTAAGTGCAACCAGATGCAACAAAAGCATCGTAACTTGAGATTTTCATTACTCAACAGTTGTGAGTATTTTGAAACAAATATGCAAGGAAATTTGGGGAGAAAGAATCCTTGACACAATTAAGAACATACTAAACAAATCAGTTTACTACTGTTATTGGGTTAGTCGAAAAATCAGAAAATTAATCCATTGTTTAGATTTTGGATTTGAGTAGGTATTTATGGAGGAAAAAAAAATGAAATGAGTGTTTGAATTTTAGATTTGAGTAAGTATTTATAGAGGGAAAGAAAACGAATAGGAAAAGGCACAAAAATTTTGCTTCTTTTTTTGCCACCTTTTTAATCTGTTTTTCCTTTCCCACCACAAATTTCTCTCTAAGTTCAGAATCCAAACACAGAAGAAAAACTATAGTACACAACAAAACAGCGCATGGAACCCCCAATTGAAGCTGAGAGTGAGAGGAAGGAAATACCCAAATTCTCCTAAATTACTTTCAAATCCAACTATAAAAAATTAGAAATGTAAAAATCAAGTTGAAGACTACCTGACAAACAACAAAAAAAAACCCCAAAATTCGCTAATCTTTCAAACACTTTTTCATTTTTCTGTCACAAATTTCTTTATAAATTCAAATTTCAAAGACAGCCTAAAAACTAAAGCTAACAAAAAATAGAGTATGCGACCCCCAATTAAAGCTAAGAGTGAAAGAAAGGCAAAACCCAAATTAGTACTACTAAATTACTTACAAATCCGACTATAAAAACATTAAACATGTAAAAATAAAGTAGGTTCTAGTCTAAGGAAGTCTTGCATAAACAAAAATAATCAGAAAACAGAGCATGCAACCCCCAATTGAAGTTGAGAGCGAGAGAGGGGCAAAACCCAAATTAGGTTTCCTAAATTACTTTCAAACCCAACTACAAAAACATCAAACGCAGTTCAAAATTAAGACATAATTCACTACAACTGTTTTTTCACATTATTATCATTAAGCGTGCACAAAATACCCAGAAAACCAGAGAACCAAAGGGTCTGGTCAGGTTAGTTTGGTTTTTCCAATACATTGGTTGGAAGATCCCATGGTAGAGACAGAGATAATACCCCTTTCAGATTGGCAGAAAATACTACATTGATAAAATTTTATTTTACAGTAAAAGTTCCATCATCATTTTTATTTTTCGGTGTTTGGCTAAAAATTAAAAGATAAAATAAAAATAACAAAAGTTTTCCATTGACACATTTTATCAAACATTTGACATGCAAGGAAAATGGTATAATAAGAATCACAATATCAACAAGCTATTCCAACCAAAAAAAAATCATAAAAAAATTCATAAAAAAATTTATGTCAGTAGGATAAGAATCACAATCACAGCATCAGGGAATATTAACCTCAACTACAAATCGGTCATCATCAATATGCATAGGAAAGCACCAACGAACTAGTCACCAGCATCGATTTTAGAAACTGTTTTGATATTTTCTATACAGAAAATGTGATAAAGTGACAAAGATAATGAGATTCAATCAAAAACCAGAGAGAAAGGTCTAAATCTCCTAGAGCAATGAAGAGAATACGTGAAATTCGATCGGGGAGATTGAGAGAGCAGATTTGATATTACCATAATAATAGATCAGAGAGACTGCTAAAGCAGATTTGATATTACCATAATAGTAGATCGAAGAGACAGAGAGAGCAGATTTGATCGGATAGAGAATAGATCTAAGAATAAGATCTACATCGCTACATTGTTGAGCTTGCTTCTACTCACTGTTGCTAACGATCCAGATCCAACGTTGCTTGCTTATCCTGTACGTGATCAGAGACATTAACACGGCACTCAAAACCCTAGATAAATCGATTCAAAAAGAGAAAATACAAAACAGAAGAAAAAAAACTAGAAATCACCTATAAATCGTTAGTTTAAGCCATGAAAGTTTACAGATCTTGTGTGAACGTAGCAAATACATATCAGAAAACTCTAACCTTGAGCCCTAGATCGACTTAGGTAAGAGGGATTCAACAATATTACAGACATACGCTCAAATCAAGTGTAGAACAAGAATTTCTAAATCATACAACCAAAGAGTCGATGGAGTTCGAAGATCCAAGGCCTTGATTTCTCTCTCTGCCTCTCTCTCTCTCACACAAAAGTCACGCCTCTGTTCTCTTTTTTTGACCAGCAACCTGCCTCTTCAATCACAAATAAACGTTATTTCATAGTTTTCTAATAACGGCGTACAAAATGAGATAGGATAATTAAACTTGTTGAGAAGGTGAAAAATCATAGAACATTTCACAACTTTTTTAAAAAACGCCAAAAAAAAATGTGGTAGTATCCTATTTTTCTTGAAGTGTAATCTAGTTTGATTGTTAATTTCATGTTTCAATGATCCTTTTCAATTTGTTTGATTTTTAACCCATTTGTTTTAATTGAAAACTTGTATCTATGATTGTTTATTCAATACTTTTTTTGTATCTGTGATTGTTCATTTTCAATCAATCTAATTAAATATGCCCCTTTTCGGGTTTCTATTTTTTGCTTCTTGATGATTTGTGTTAAGGTGTTGGCATCTTAATAGTGTTATTGGTCTTAATTGATTAAAACATGTATTGTAGATGATTTTTTCTATCTCTAATGGAGAAGTAATTTTTTATCTTACAATTTTTTTCCTCTTAGCATTTTTCTTGATGATTGATTATCTATAGGCATTCTTATATTCAAAATTTGAAGGAAAAAATTAAAAAAAACAAAACTAGGCTTTCCCCTTCTCCTCCCTCCTAATTACTGCAAACTTGTGTCATGTGCAGACTCCTTGTTTACTTGACTCAAATACTCTTTACATATATATATATATTATGTATGCATGTGTCGACCTTCAAGCTTATTAATTGAAAATCACACATATACACTCGATTTGAAGATTTAGTATTTGTGTAACCATATAGTCTTGTGTTCATTGATGTGTGTCCCTTAAGGCTGTAGTTTCAGAACTCCTCTTAAGGGGGTTGAGGTGATCAATTGGCCCTAGATTCCATAACGCCCCAATGCCTTTTCGTTTCAAAGATACTAATGTTTGGGTGAGTGAGACAAAGTATTTTCACTCTTAGGATTGCATGATGAAAGCACCTCATCAATTGTTGAAGGGAGGACTTCACAATCTCACCCTTAGAATTGCATGATGAAAGTACCTCAAAGAGACTAAAGGTGAAAAAATTATTTCGTTATTTACTTAGTTTTTGAATTGGCTCCTTAATAGTATTATTATTAACAATAATAATTAGCATGACCTAACTAGCGTTATATTTATCTCGTTTATTGTTTGACGTGAAGCCTTTCCCTTATTGTTGTCATTTACATTATTCTTTTCTTTTTTATGGTTGTCCTATTTATTTAACCAAACGTGTAATGAATGTGTCGATCTTTAAGTTTTTAACAAGAATGATGGGTGCTTAGCCATACATGTATAAATGATTGGTTGTTTGCATTGGTGTGTCCTTGTATTTGTGCATGCATAAGGGTCAAGTTGCTGATTTTTCAGACTAACTAAGTGACCTTGGAGATCTAGTGAGACTGTGACAGTCCATTGGTTTTTGTATAATGTTTCCTTTAAAACTTTTAATTTGTTTAATGAATATTTTCCTTGAAGATTCTATGATTTATACAATGGTTCTTGTGGTTAAATCTCTGGCATCATTCAGGAAAGACGGTTGTCAATATAGACATTAGATGGTTCATGCATTCATTGATGTTTTAACAATTATAAATCTTTGCATGATGATTCCAAAAAAATTTGAAAGCACCTGAGGGAGCTGAAAATAGTTATTGTTTTGTAGTTCAACAAATGATTTTTGACAATCATGGAGTTGTTCTTCATTTCTCATTTTCCTCTTTCTCTTTGGTTTTCTAATCATTTCACATGTATTTCTAAGTTTGAGATTTTTGTAAATGGTGGATGGTTTCACATTTTTAATTGGTAGTTAAAAAGCCATGCATAGATATTGCTGCTGGTTGTAAAGCCTTTCAAATTAGATGGTTGATACTTGTGTTATATTAAAAGTTTTTCCTTCGATCTTAACTCACTCTCTCCTTCTTCTCTCCCTCTTCTTTTGTATAGATCTTATTTTATTTTTATTTTTTTTTAACGTTAAATAATGCATGTTGTTCATTATTATTATATTCTTGGTAACTAAAAGAATTTTTTGGAAACTCATAGTTGATTAATATACTTGGTATATGTTTCAATATGTAATCATTATAATTCTTGCACATTGCTAAACATGTTACATGCTACTGAAGAAAATGATTATAGATCCATTACTAAGTGAGTGTTTGGGAAGTGAGTTTTTATGTAGGTTTTTTTAGTTGTAGGATATTATTGGATAAAAAAATTTTAGTGTTTGGGAAGATAGTTAGATTTTTTTGTGGTTGGATGTGATGTTTGTGAGAGAAAAAGTAAAATGATGATGGATATTTTGTTTGGATTTATTTTTTTTGGTTTTGCAAAAACTTTGTCTTTTAGTGGAAAAAATAAAAAAAAGCCCAAAACCAAATCTTGCCAAACACCGCCTAATTTTGGTGGCTTGATTTAAACTTCAGTGGGAACATAAATTAGCCTTGATGGAACGTAGAAGCCGCTCCAATTTTTTCTATCCCCTCAACCCTGGTTTCAATGCCGATAACCTTGGGTTGGTCCAACAAAATTTATGTGAATGCTTCAGCATATGGCAATTGTAGTTCTATCGGGAACTCCCATGATCAGGTTGAGGAATTTAATGATGTCACATTGGCCTGGAAATAGGGTCTAGTTATTTGAATCAGACTTCAAGGTTGGAAGGAAATGTAGGAACCTTTAGAACTACTCATCGGAGAACGAATCCAACAACATATATATATATATATATATATTATGTATGCATGTGTCGACCTTCAAGCTTATTAATTGAAAATCACACATATACACTCAATTTCATGATTTAGTATTTGTGTAACCATATAGTCTTGTGTTCATTGATGTGTGTCCCTTAAGGCTGTAGTTTCAGAACTCCTCTTAAGGGGGTTGAGGTGATCAATTGGCCCTAGATTCCATAACGCCCCAATGCCTTTTCGTTTCAAAGATACTAATGTTTGGGTGAGTGAGACAAAGTATTTTCACTCTTAGGATTGCATGATGAAAGCACCTCATCAATTGTTGAAGGGAGGACTTCACAATCTCACCCTTAGAATTGCATGATGAAAGTACCTCAAAGAGACTAAAGGTGAAAATATTATTTCGTTATTTACTTAGTTTTTGAATTGGCTCCGTAATAGTATTATTATTAACAATAATAATTAGCATGACCTAACTAGCGTTATATTTATCTCGTTTATTATTTGACGTGAAGCCTTTCCCTTATTGTTGTCATTTACATTATTCTTTTCTTTTTTATGGTTGTCCTTCTATTTATTTAACCAAACGTGTAATGAATGTGTCGATCTTTAAGTTTTTAACAAGAATGATGGGTGCTTAGCCATACATGTATAAATGATTGGTTGTTTGCATTGGTGTGTCCTTGTATTTGTGCATGCATAAAGGTCAAGTTGCTGATTTTTCAGACTAACTAAGTGACCTTGGAGATCTAGTGAGACTATGACAGTCCATTGGTTTTTGTATAATGTTTCCTTTAAAACTTTTAATTTGTTTAATGAATATTTTCCTTGAAGATTCTATGATTTATACAATGGTTCTTGTGGTTAAATCTCTGGCATCATTCAGGAAAGACGGTTGTCAATATAGACATTAGATGGTTCATGCATTCATTGATGTTTTAACAATTATAAATCTTTGCATGATGATTCCAAAAAAATTTGAAAGCACCTAAGGGAGCTGAAAATAGTTATTGTTTTGTAGTTCAACAAATGATTTTTGACAATCATGGACTTGTTCTTCATTTCTCATTTTCCTCTTTCTCTTTGGTTTTCTAATCATTTCACATGTATTTCTAAGTTTGAGATTTTTGTAAATGGTGGATGGTTTCACATTTTTAATTGGTAGTTAAAAAGCCATGCATAGATATTGTTGCTGGTTGTAAAGCCTTTCAAATTAGATGGTTGATACTTGTGTTATATTAAAAGTTTTTCCTTCGATCTTAACTCACTCTCCCCTTTTTCTCTCCCTCTTCTTTTGTATAGATCTTATTTTATTTTTATTTTATTTTTAACGTTAAATAATGCATGTTGTTCATTATTATTATATTCTTGGTAACTAAAAGAATTTTTTGGAAACTCATAGTTGATTAATATACTTGGTATATGTTTCAATATGTAATCATTATAATTCTTGCACATTGCTAAACATGTTACATGCTACTGAAGAAAATGATTATAGATCCATTACTAAGTGAGTGTTTGGGAAGTGAGTTTTTATGTAGGTTTTTTTAGTTGTAGGATATTATTGGATAAAAAAATTTTAGTGTTTGGGAAGATAGTTGGATTTTTTTGTGGTTGGATGTGATGTTTGTGAGAGAAAAAGTGAAATGATGATGGATATTTTGTTCGGATTTATTTTTTTTGGTTTTGCAAAAACTTTGTCTTTTAGTGGAAAAAATAAAAAAAAGCCCAAAACCAAATCTTGCCAAACACCACCTAATTTTGGTGGCTTGATTTAAACTTCAGTGGGAACATAAATTAGCCTTGACAGAACGTAGAAGCCGCTCCAATTTTTTCTATCCCCTCAACCCTGGTTTCAATGCCGATAACCTTGGGTTGGTCCAACAAAATTTATGTGAATGCTTCAGCATATGGCAATTGTAGTTCTATCGGGAACTCCCATGATCAGGTTGAGGAATTTAATGATGTCACATTGGCCTGGAAATAGGGTCTAGTTATTTGAATCAGACTTCAAGGTTGGAAGGAAATGTAGGAACCTTTAGAACTACTCATCGGAGAACGAATCCAACAACAGAATAAAACTTTCCATTCTCGAGCATGCTTTCCTCCCCACATGTTGGCAACACTTCTCAAATCTTGCATACTTCTTGTTGGAAGTCTTCAAGCTCTGGCAGTGCTTCATCTATTACTTCTGCCATTCCTCCAAGTGGAAGTGACGCACTTTGGCATGAAGAGAACTCAGGATATATTGCTAGAAGCACCTCTGTGTAGAGTGTACTAGTTCCTAATCCTGAGATGGAGATTTCAAGCCAAAATGTAATGCCTTCAAGTGCCTTCCCTGCAAACTACAGTTCTCAGAATGGCGTCCATCTATCTTCTACTCATAGGTTTCCCTCGAGGAATTTGATCGAAGAATATGAAGAGAGTCTATCAAATTTACAAAAAAACAAACACAAAGCATCCACTCTTCATATTCTTCGACCAAATTCCTCGAGGGAAACCTAAGAGTAGAAGATAGATGGACACCATTTTGAGAATTGTAGTTTACAAGGAAGGTGCTTGAAGGCAATACATTTTGGCTTGAAATCCCCATCTCAGGATTAGGAACTAGCACACTCTACACAGAGGTGCTTCTAGCAATATATCTTGAGTTCTCTTCATGTTAAAGTGCGTCACTTCCACTTGGAGGAGTGGAAAAGGAATAGATAAAGCACCACCAGAGCTTGAAGACTTCCAATAGGAAGTATGCAAGATCTAAGAAGTGTTGCCAACATGTGGGGAGGAAAGCATGCTCGAGAATGGAAAGTTTTGTTCTGTTGCCGGATTCGTTCTCTGGCGAGTATTTCTAAAGGCTCCTACATTTCCTTCCAACCTTGAAGTCTGATTCAGATAACTAGCCCCCATTTCTAGGCCAATATTAGGAGTGACATCATTGAATTCCTCAACCTGATCATGGGAGCTCCCGATAGAACTACAATTGCCATAAGTTGAAGCATTCACATAATCTAAATTTTGTTGGACCAACCCAGGGTTATCAACATTGGAACTAGGGTTGAGGGAATAGAAAAAATTGAAGTGGCTTCTACATTCCATCAAGGCTAATTTATGTTCCCACTGAAGTTTAAATCAAGCCACCAGAACTAGTAATGGATCTATAGTTATTTTCTTCAGTAGCATATAACATGTGTAGCAATGTGTAAGAATAATAGTGATTACATATTGAAATATATACCAAGTATATTAATCAACTATGAGTTTCCAAAAAACATCATTTAGTTACCAAGAATATAATAACAATGAATAGCATGCATCATTTAACCTTAAAAAATAAATAAATGAAACAAACAAGATCTACAGAAAAGAAGAGGGAGAGAAAGAGAGAGAGAGTGAGTTAAGATCAAAGGAAAATCTTTTAATATAACACAAGTATCAACCATATAATTTGGAAGACTTTACAACCAGCAACAATATCTATGCATGGCATTTTAACTATCAATTAAAAATGTGAAACCATCCACCGTTTACAAAACTCAAACTTAGACATTGGAACACATGCAAAATGATTAGAAAACCAAAGAGAGAGGAAAATAAGAAATGAAGAACAACTCCAAGATTGTCAAAAATCATTTTTGAACTACAAAAAAATAACAATTTTCAGCTCCCCAAGTACTTTCAAATTTTTCTGGAATCATCATGCATAGATATAGAATTGCTAAAACATCAATAAACGCATGAACCATCTAATGTCTATATTGACAACAGTCTTTCCTGAATGATGCTAAAGATTTAACAATAAGAACCATTGTATAAATCATAGAATCTTCAAGGAAAAGATTCATGAAACAAATTAAAAGTTTTAAAGGAAACATTATACAAAAGCCAATGGATTGTCACAGTCTCACTAGATCACCAAGGTCACCTAGTTAGTTTGAAAAATCAGCAACTTTACCCTTATGCATGCACAAATACAAGGACACACCAATGCAAACAACCAATCATTTATACATGTATGGCTAAGCACCCATCATTCTTGTTAAAAACTTAAAGATCGACACATTCATTACACGTTTGGTTAAATAAATAGAAGGACAACCATAAAAAAGAAAAGAATAACGTAAATGACAACAATAAGGGAAAGGCTTCACGTCAAACAATAAACGAGATAAATATAACGCTAGTTAGGTCATGCTAATTATTATAGTTAATAATAATACTTTTAGGGAGCCAATTCAAAATGGAAGCAAATAACGAGACTATAGTTTCACATTTTAGTTTCTTTGAGGTACTTTCATCATGCAATTCTAAGGATGAAAATGATTGTGAAGTCCTCCCTTCAACAATAGATGAGGTACTTTCATCATGCAATCCTAAGGGTGAAAATACTTTGTCTCACTCATCCAAACATTAGTATCTTTGAAATGGAAATGCATTGACGGGGCTATGGAATCTAGGGCCAATAGATCACAAGATCACATTAACCCCCGTAGGAAGAGTTCTAAAATTGTAGTCCTAAGGGATGCACATCAATGAACACAAGACTATATGGGCACACAAACACTAAATCATCAAATCGAGTGTATATGTTTGATTTTCAATTAATAAGCTTGAAGGTCGACACATTCGAGTCAAGTAAACACGAAATTTGCACATGACACAAGTTTCCAGTAATTAGGAGGAAGGGAAGGGGAGGGAAAAAGACAGGTTTTTTTTTTTTTTTTCCCAGATGTTGAATATAAGAATGCCTACAACAGATAATCGATTATCAAGAAAAATGGTAAGAGGAAAAAAATTATAAAATCAAAAATTACTTTTCCATTAGAGATAGAAAGTATCATCTACAATTTATGTTTTAATCAATTCAGGCCAATAACACTGTTAAGATACCAATACCTTAACACACAAATCATCAACAAGCACAAAATAGAAACCCAAAAAGGGCAGATTTAAATAGATGGATTGAAAATGAACAATCACAAATACAAAAAAAAAGCACTGAATAAACAATCATAGATACAAGTTTTTAATTAAAACAAATTGGTTAAAAATCAAACGAATTGAAAAGGATCATTAAAACATGAAATTAAGCAATCAAACTAGATTAATAATCCGAAAGATTTTCACAAAATAAAGACAAAACAGATGCGTATAAGAGATTATACCAGAAAGAATAGAATAAAATCGAAGCAAGAAGAAATTATTTATACAAAGGCCAGTTCGAGTTCTCTCTGCCTTGCTCTCTCTGTGTCTATGTGCTTCTCTCTATGTATCTGCGTGTTTCTCTCTCTCACTGATTGATTTGGGTGGGTAGGGATTCTTATAATCTGAATCGTTTGGAATTTGCAAAGAAGAATTGAAACCATAAATGCATTCCAAAACAGACAACCCCATTTACACCCGATTCTATACTGAGCCAGTGAAGCCATCGTTGTGGCTACTTTCATTCAATATGCCAAGACCGGCCAATTTCCCTCTTTGTGGCGTTTTGAACATTTTTGTCCCCCTTGAGGGTATGTTTTTAACTTTATTTAGTCCCCTTTGAGGGTATGTTTTTTCAGAAAACGGTTTTTCAAAAACCGTGTTCATCGATTAAAATAATAATAAAATTTGAAAATAGAAACTGGTTTTTCTAAAGTTCTTTTTAATTAAGTTTTTAATTAATTCTAAATTAATTAAAAACGGTTTTCGTAAAATCGTTTTACCATTAATTTTTTTTAATTTATATTTTTCAACATAAATATTTTTAATAAAAAACGGTTTTAGAAAAACCGTTTTTTGACAAAAAAAATTTTTAATTAAAAACGGTTTTAGAAAAGCCGTTTTTTGACAATTTTTTTTTTTTAAATTAAAAACGGTTATAGAAAAACCGTTTTTAGACCAATGTTTTTTTTAATTAAAAACGGTTTTACAAAAGTCGTTTTTTGACCAAAAATATTTTTAATAAAAAACAGTTTTAGAAAAGTCGTTTTACATTAATTTTTAATTTTTTTTAATTTATATTTTCAAATTAAATATTTTTTACCAAAAAATATTTTAAAAAAGTCATTTTTACATTAATTTTTTTAATTTATATTTTCAACATAAATATTTTTTGACCACAAATATTAAAAATAAAAAATGGTTTTAGAAATTTCTTTTTTAAATTATTTTTTCTCATGTGGGAAGGTTGGACTTGGGAATCAAAAGATGAGTAAGAGAGCAGCAATTTCAATGCATTCAAAGATGGGTTTCTTTAGAAAATTACAGCACAAATAAAAATAAAAATTAAAACGTAATGCTTGCTTTGAGTTTTCTAAAACATTTTTTAGAAAATTCTATTTTCATATTTTTCGTATTTTTTTATTTTTGTCGAATTTTTTAATATTTTAAGTTTTTAAACATACCTAGCATAAATACACTAAATACCAAAAATACAAACAAAAAAAAAAAACGAAAATTCATTACATTTTTTATATTTTTGTGTATTTATTAATTTTTGAAAATATTTTTTTACAAATATTTTACTTTTTAAACGCATCTAAGTAAAATGCATCTAAAAAAGTTTAAAAAAAAATGCTTAAAATTTTAAAAATATTCACTAAAAACAAAAACTCAGTTTTCAAAAAACTTAATTCAGAAAACTGAAACCTAGGGCTTGTTTGGTTTGTATCTCAAGATATAATTTTTGAGAAATTTTTTTGTAGTTCAAATTTTTTGAAAAAAAAATTTCAAAGCACTTTTCAAAAATTTCCAAAATTTCAAAGTGTTTACAAAACCCACCCTAGAGTGGGAATAAATATTTTATGTTTTAAATATTTATTTATTTTTTTAATGTGCACTATATTTTGGGGCTTTTCCCATATTAAGCCAAATTATCATCTTAATTCCCAAACTAGGCCTAGTTTGGACGGAATTCCCAAACTAGGCTAAAGCGCTATTACAAAACACGCTTTCACTGTTTGGGGCCGAAAATTTGATGAACATTGAAAGCGCTATTAGAAATCACGCTTTTAATTAAGAAAGCGTGGTTGCAAACCACGCTTTTAACATAATTTTTTTTAAAATTAAGAAAGCGCTATTGGTAGTGTAGTTTTTTTGTAAGAATGAGAATGTTATTTGTTATATTCAATGAATAATGGTTACATTATTGGGTTCTCACGATTGAGAAGATGAACAAGTTAAGAGAATGTGTATTTCTCCTAAAATAAATTTTGTCAACATTTTTGTAATAAAACTTAATACATAATATAAGAAGTCACTCTCCTAAAATAAATTTTGTCAACATTTTTGTAATAAAACTTAATACATAATATAAGAAGTCACTAATTTACTAAATACTCATATAGGTATGAAAACAACATAACTGAAGTTGCAAATGTAACAGTTTTCAGTTACATAGGTAGTACAGACATAAGTCTCCCAAAAAAATACATTCTGGACACCATGACCTGAACACACAATACATACATCCTAGACACCCTGAACTGAACACACAATACATAAACATAATAGTTAGACAGACAAATATTAGGTAGACAACCTGACAAACTCATTACGGAAACACTTAGTCTAACATAGACATTACATATTAATGCAAGTTATTATATTGCCGAAGTGTAGACATTAACACCTAATTCGCGCTTAAATCAGCAGGTGGCTCAGAGTCTGAACAATCCGAAATCTCAGCGTCAGAGACAAGTTCAGGATCCTCCATGATACCCTTGATAGCCGCAACATTTGGTTCTGTTCTGTTCTTCTGGGCATCCCTCTTAACTATGTGTAGCTACATATCGCGGGCCAACCTACGGCCCATTTGAGAAATCTCACGTTGTAGTCTTTCACATAGTCGATCAACATTATCAGGATCTTCCTTTTGGATCTCAATAGAACGTGCTTTTGGCACCTTCAATCGATTTTCCCGACATAATCTTTCCATTTGCACTCGTTCTATAAATAGTGCGGGCCACTTCAGAAGTCTAGCGTTTGCTAAACCATATCCTGTTTGATTATCTGATGGCTCCTCCACCAAACCACATGGATCTCGATAGTACTTGAGCATGACAAAATGTCGCTTCCCAAACCTATCATGATAAGCACAAGAGGCATCTAACAAAGCAAATGGTGTTTCATCTTCAGCATCGCCACTTCCCCTTCCCCCTCCTCGTCGTGAATTGTCACCCCTTTGCAAGTTCCTACCACCTCTGCGATTCCCACTCCCTCCCATGAACCATGTAGCCATGTTAATTTTTTAAAACAAATGAATGATAATTTCGTAGGGCGAAATAAGTTATAAGGTTGTGTCTTCACCTTTAGTCGTTTATATAGTTGGTTATGAATGGCTTTAGGAAGATGCCTCTGCATGACAGTCCCACATATACGAACAAGGTATGAGTTGTCACTAGAATGGAAAACAGAGTAAAGCAAATACTGTGTGCCAAGTCTTGTGACTTGACAATGCATCTGCATATACTGACAAAATAAGGGCATGCTCACTGTAAGGTAAATCAGTGAATTCACTGTTGCCATGTGACTTTCTAAATTGAGAATCCCACATATATCAATAAAATATGAGTTGCCACTGTAATAAAAAAAAAAATCGAGCAAAAAATCGAGAAAACCAAAGCCTGTGCACCAAGTCACATGACTTCACAATCCATCTACATATACAGACAAAATAAGGGCATGCTCACTGTAAGGTAAATCAGTGAATTCACTGTTGCCACGTGACTTTCTGAATTGTCACTATAATAGAAAAGGAAGCTTATGTAGGCAATGTTGTTTTTCACTTAGCTATGCATCATTCGTTGTTACAACCAACTATTTGTATTTCATTGAAAAGTATGCCTATTTGAATATTGGTGGTCATTTGGAATTATTTTAAAATCAACTTTTGAATATTGAATTTGTAATATTTTGCGAAACATTTACAATCTCAAATTTTGAAATAAACTTTAAAATAATGGTGGATCTTGTGAGTGAAACATGGGTTACGTAGGAGTACTTGACTGGACTTCCAGGAATTTGAAGGCGACTCTTTCTTCTTTCCTGATGGAGATTGAAATTCTTTACGCAGAGGATCCCTATTTCACGAGCCCCAGTTAAGGGAACCTTTTCATCGAGCTACCTGTTCTGTTTTATGTGTTTTAAGTATTCACATAATTCAACATACATTAATCCATTCATTAATCCAAAACATTCATTAACTCATTACAATTTAATAAAGAAAGTCATGAACTAATAAATGTGCAGTTATAAATGTAGTTATTTCATAAACTTCAGGTTCATAAAACAAATACTTGAAATACATCCGTACGTTAGATGAACAACAACATTGTCTTACACTCTAGTAACGAAGATACGAGACAACATACGAACATATATGAAAGATAAAGGTGTTTGATTTCTCATTCGTCATCTAACATGTAGTAGTCAAAGAGATATTTTTCATTGTTTAAGACATTATTTCGCTCAATCATTGTCAAATCTCTATTGCTTGCTTCTGCTATTTCGGTGGCTAGCTGAAGCATGAACTGTCGACATCTCCGCATCAACATTCTGTTGTTCTCCTTCTTAATTTTGCTAACTACTTTTTCATAGTCACTCACATTTCGTCTAGCCATGGTCAATGAACGACGATGGGGTACCGGTGCCCCAAAGTTACGTAAATCATTAAACAATCCTTCTTGCTCTGTTACCCTGAACGTCCATTCTGCTCGGATACCAGCATAATAATCCTTCGGACTCGAGTACTTTTCGCTCTTGTAGTCATAAGTAAATGGAGGTAGCAGCCACACTTTCGGATTTCTTTGCCGGCGTGAACTTCCTGCACCTCTTGAAGACATTGTTCATAAAATGAACAAACAAATAATAATAGTAATTGTAGATATATTACTATTGTTATGACTTGAACAAACATCATACTGGGGGTATCGGTATTTATAGACATCATAGTGGGGGTTAACTAGAGATGATCTAGTGACGATAATGCATACTGGGGCACTATGGAAGAAGTGATACCCGTGATATTATTTTATGTTATTCATTTCATGCAATCCCGAGTACCCGTGACGAAGTGTACCTGTGATGTAGTCACGGACGTGGTTGTTAGATAAAATCATATACATCAAGTGACATGCATCTATGCATCACTGCACAAAGTCACATGCATCACTGTATCATTGCACAAAGTCAGATGCATCACTGCATCGCTGCACAAACTATTACGCCTGTTCAAGTCACTGGTGAGCATCACTGAGAAATGTTGGACGTATCACTGCGCGCGAGCTACAATTTATTATCGTACCATACCTACTGTGTCCAAGTGAATTATGCAATTCATAAAAATTTTGAGGGGGTGTCAGAACAAAATAACAATAAATTAATAAATATTTCAATACACCTAAAAAGTAAAAAAAAAAATTATCGTAAAATATTTCAAGAAATTAATAAATACATAAAAGTAAAAAATATTGTACAAAAAGTGGTTTGAACAATGGGTAGAAAAATATATTGTAGAAACATATTGTAAAAAGACAAAAAATACACTTATTTAGATCATCCCCAACAACCTCTTAATTTTCAACTTGCCTTTGAAAGAGGGTAAAGTTACATCAAATACACTAGCCAGGCTGACACCATCTGCGGCACAACAGCCGATGCTACAGGCCTTAGATTCGTTCATGACTTGACAACAGTGGAGTCCTGGCAGCCGAATGCACTGTATAAGGCCAGTGGCATGCATGTCAACGAACAGGAAATGCTCTATTAATTTTTTGCACTCGCTCTATTAATTTTTTGAAATATTTTTTCACAAATTTTTTACTTTTTGTTTTGAAATAACAATAAATTATGCAATTCATAAAAGTCGAAGTGACAACTCCTATCAAGTTGATGCATAGTTCTTCAGGTCATAAAAGTTGACATGACAACTCTGATGCATAGTTGTTTACAATAATTTCATACATACAACTACCATGTATATATATATACTATAAATATCGCATCATACCACAACAAAAGTCTTACAGCTATTTCGAGCGATATCATCATGAGATATACAGTGGTTGATCTATATTCACCAATGGGTCGCTATTGGGTTGCAGATGGAGATGAATTTCAATACCCAGTAAATCCAAATTTGCGTTACTCACGTGCCACCGTCAATACCATGAGAGCTGAGTGGGAATTTCGCATAACTCGAGCAAACGTTCTCATTGAGTTATGTCGTGAAGTTAATAGTAAATTTCCTCGCCGGTTAGCCATGCGTATGCCAACTGACACTCCACAGTTGTTGCAAAGGGCATTGCATCGTATCCGCGACGAAGTTAATCGCATAACCCAACGTTTGCAAAGGTCCTCACTAATGAAGACCGCAAATGAGCATGCCGAAGATGGATTAATGGATGATGCACACCAGTACTTCGCCTGGAGCATGGATGTTATGTATGAATCTGATATTGAGATGTCAGAAGATGATGATAATGAATGAAATTGTTTGGATGAACGACCAAACCATTTAACTTGTAATGGATTTGTAATGCTTATTCTCTATGTTATCAATGAAGGGAGATATTTCAATTGTTTTTTAATAGTTCTTGTAATTCTACAAATAGTTCAATGAATGGATTTGTGTACTTATAAATGTAGTGATTTCACAAACTTCAGGTTCATATAACAAATAGTTGAAATACATCCGTAAGCTAGATGAACAACAACATTGTCTTACACTCCAGTAACGAAGATATGACACAACATACAACATTGTTTATGACATTATTTGACTCAAGCACTATCAATTCTTTGTTGCTTGCTTCTGGTTAGAAGATTTAAGAAAAGAAATTCCCTGCCATTGGCAAAACGATGATTTAAGAAAAGAAAAAAAAAAATATGAGTTGCTGCAACATTTTGTTTGGATATAATAGAAAATACATGAAAAAAGAAAGTGAAAGCAATCATACAGAAAAGTGAAAGAAAAGGGATAAAAAATTATGTGTTTGTTTAGATAGATAGAGTCCTATAAAATAATAGAACTAGTTTGTTAGATAGGCTAACAATTTTTTACAAAATATATATGAAATTTTATTTTTTCTCACAATTGGAAGGTGACTCTTTATTCTTTCCTGATGGAGATTGAAATTCTTTACGTAGAGGTCACTATTTCGAGGAGCCCCAGTTAAGGGAAGCTTTTGACTGAGCTACCTGTTCTGTTTTCTGTGTTGTTGAAGGCGGTAGTTCATCTGTCTGAACTTTATTAGTCCCCCAACTGGACCAACCACTTGTTTTTGGGTAATGTTTGTCCAGCCCCCAAGTTTAGTTCTCTGTCAACTCCCCATTCCTTAGTAGACTTATCATTTTGACTGCACTTCCAGGAATTGAAAGGTGACTCTTTCTTCTTTCCTGATGGAGATTGAAAGTCTTTACGTAGAGGTCACTATTTGAGGAGCCCCAGTTAAGGGAAGCTTTTGACTGAGCTACCTGTTCTGCTTTCTGTGTTGTTGAAGGCAGTAGTTCGTCTATCTGAACTTTAATAGTCCCCAAATTGGACCAACCACTTGGCTTTGAGCTTGTTTGTCCAGCCCCCTAGTTTAGTTTTCTGTCAACCCCTCATTCGTTACTAGAGTCATCATTTTGACTGGACTTTTAGGAATTGGAAGGTGACTCTTTCTACTTTCCTAATGGAGATTGAAATTCTTTACGTAGAGGTCACTATTTGAAGAGCCTCAGTTAAGGGAAGTTTTTGATTGAGCTACCTGTTCTGTTTTCTGTGTTGTTGAAGGCGGTAGTTTGTCTGTCTGAACTTTAGTAGTCCCCCAATCGGTTTATATGTAAACAAGATGAGCAAGGAGCAGAACACACATTACACATCCCAGACTCTGCTCTCATGAGTACTTTTCGACTCTTGGAATGCCAGTCCAATCCTTTTTCATCTCGAGACAATACCTAATAATAACAGCAGAAATCAAGCAAGTGAAGACATGAACAATAAAAAGGACAAGGAATTACCATATCACATGTATGATAACCCTGAATTGTCACAATTCAATGACATAAAAGGAAAAAGATATATAAGAATTTTAAATACAGAAAATAAGCAAACATTAAGGAGAGTTGAAGAGTAAAAACCAATAATTAATTGTCATAGGCACTTCATGCATTCTTCAGTAAAGAAGCAGCAAGCAACCAGTAACCAGCAACACAGCAAGCAGCTACCCCTTCCTTCAAAACAGTAACAAAAATAGCAGCAACATCAGCATCTAGAATCTTATAAAATAAGCCACAATTACAAGATAAAATAAGCCAAAAGCCAGAACTATATAATAAGCCACAACTTAAACAATGTAGACTAATCCAAGTGAAAACACCACCTGAACATAATGTTTGAATATACTTACCAATGCTGGTTGTTCATAATGTCCTAATTTTCCCCTTGTTCCACAACCCCTTCCATGGGTTTGTCTCCTGGGTCTCTTACTATATACTCTCAGTATATTTTGCGCTGCCGCACGTACGACTCCCTCACCCGCTTCTATAGAAGCTGGCTGCACATCACCAATGGTTGCAGTACAATCATTTGATACCACCTCCGGTACACCTTCACATACGACACTAAGCTGTGAAACGCCATCATCCGCTGCATTATTGTCATGGTCTATTGCTTGGCGTCGCCCTCGCCCTTGCCCTCACCCTCGACCTCTACTTACACCACGACGGCCGCCACAACCTCTACCCCTACCTGTCCCTCTGGTAGGTGCATGGACCTGGCCCTCCCCCTCCCCGTCAATGTGGAAGTCATGGGTAATGAGTGGATCAACATGGTAGGTGAAGGTTATATGTGGTGTAGGAGATGATGGTGGGGTAGGAGATGATGGTACTGTGAAAGGGTCGGGTGTGGTCAATGTCGACGCAGAGGGAATCATAGTAGACAGACATGTAGTAGACAATGGTGCTAAGGGAGTCACGGGGGTACCAACCGCTGTCCTATATGGGGGTGGTGACCAGGAGGGGTCCAATATATAGCCATGGTGTGTGGAAGTATGTTCAGACATTAGAGGATCTATCTCAGGGGCAAACTAGGATGTGTAATTTGTACATTCAGGTGGGGAAGTCTGCGGTGTATGCATTGCTGTAGATGGACCATAAGGGGACAGGCCCATGGAAGGCCCCTCACCAAAGTGTTCCATATCGAAATAGTCCGATTGATGTGCATGACGTGTGGTAGGATGTGGTGGAGGCATTGATGTCGATGGCATTGATGTCGATGGCTCAGTGGATGGCATATTTGGGTGCGGCATTGATGTCACTGTAATATCTACCCCCATATAAGGATCCTCGCCAAAGTGGCTGAAATCTAGTCGGTCACGTCGGTGTGCCTGTTGCAAACCATCGTACAATAACCCCCGTATCTCGGCAATGGCATCCGATTTTTCTCTAGCATCGCATGTAATATGGGCAACGTCTGCCATGTGATATGCCCTCGCAACTCTACAAACCTGTAATGTAATGGTAGCTGTGTTACATAACCATCAATGCCAAATAACAAACATACATAAACTTAAGCAAATGTTGTTTTGGATAATATAAAGAACTTACCAATCCCTCTAAACTACCCCCGACGCCTTGGTATCCAAAGGCAGCAATGTCACTCGGATTACTAAGTACTAGACGTGTATGGCGGCGAAACCATAACATGTATGGGTCCGAAGATGTAAGCACTTCATTGCTCCTCTCAGCATGGACAATGGTGTTGCGTCGATTGTTCCACTCACCAATAAATGCCTGGTATTCCTTTGCCCAATCAATGGCCATTTTGCCACGCCTATCTCTAAAATGCATAGCCAAGTGGGCGTCAAAGCGATTAGGCACACTCTGAACTCGTCCAAATTGTCTAAGCACCCGGTCGGGGAGATGCCAGTCAATGATATCAAAGCATATAAGTGGCACTCGCGCCATCCATATGTCTCGACCAACGGTACAATACGATGGAAAGCTGGTCATGATGTCATCCTCCGTCCCGTAAGGCTCCCATATGAACTGCAATAGCAATGCAATAATTTAGAGATCTATTCATACAACGGAGGTTAACAAACAAAAAAATGGGTAAATTCACATGTACAAATTACAAAGCTCCCCCTCCACCATGCGGTCGAACTGGTCCCGGAAGATGACACCGACATTAGTCGATATCACCTCATGGCTAAAGGGAACCCTCCACCTGCAACCTCGCGGGCCAGGTGGTAACAGCTGGTTGCCCTCCCCTATGGCACGCTCGCCAGCAGCAATGTTCGACTTCCGACTAGGGGCGATCCTGCTCAATCTCTCCCACGCCCAAACCTACAATGAATGATGCCATTATTAATTTATTACAGTAGGCACTTTAGAAAACATGGAAATTGAGAATATGAGATAAAACTACAAGTCATTGCAACTCACTTGTAACAACACTAGTGGGCCAACTATCTCCTTCGTATCAGCCTTAGTTGCCTGACACAACATCCTGTACAAACATGCCAATATGGCACCACCCCAGCTGTACTTCGAAATACGGTCAAAGTCTCTAAGTAGTGGCAAAAACATCATCTTGACTATATTTTGTGACTTATCGGGGACGAGTACCCCCCCAATAAGCCACAAAATATAGGCTCGAGCATAATGATGAACCGTCTCATCAGATGCATCATGTGGAAGGTGACGAAAATGCTCCGATATCCATTTCAACTTAAGCGATGAGCCTATGAAGTCTTCTGCTGTAGGTGCTGCTCCTAACAACTCCACACATAGCGCTATCAAATCATCCAACTTATTTCCTGGGTCTTTTCCAGTGACTGCGTGTCTGTCAACCGGTAGGCCAAATAGAATAGTCACATCTTGTAATGTAACTGTGGACTCTCCAACCGGAAAATGAAATGTGCGCGTCTCTATGCGCCACCTCTCTACGAGAGTTGTAACGAGATGGTGGTCCAATCGAATAGGCCCAATCCGGTACACCCCATAGAACCCCGCACAGAGTAGGCAACGTAGAACTCTATGGTCCAAGGTGGTGTCCCATATGCCGGAATCAGATCGTCGGCATTTCAATTTCGGCTGATCTCAAATGACAATTGAAATTTCATAATGAACCCATCTTCTATTAACTGAAACAATGGGTGAGATAACCAACATTTTAGTGGTGTAAATGTACAAAGATAAATACATACAGACACAGATTTGTAGTGTCATGACATAGAAATAAAAGGCTCCATCAAAACTAATATAAGTTTTAGAATGTTTGGTACACTTGTTAACGAAGTTGGGTTGTACCCTTCACTGTAGACTACAATGGGGGTTTATGTGGTTTTCAGTTAAATTAGAAGGGCGTAAAATACAACTAAGCCGTCATTTCATCATTGAGATAAGAATTAAATAAGTTGGGGATCAAATGAATACAATGAAATATTACAGACTTATATAACATATAATGAATATATTTTGAAGAGTTTAAAGTCCTTTATTTTGAAATGAAAAATGTTGCTCGAACTATATTAATGCAAGTTGTTGTAGTATGAAATAAGTTAAAAGTTATTTAAGTAAACGAACAATCTAAAATACTCACTTTGTCAATAATTGATATTGTTTGTGTTATAAACTCTAAACTCTAATCGATGATTATCAACTTTCTTCGATACTCTAGTCATTAATATCATAAGCATGAAGTTGGGGTAATTGTTAAACTTGATGATTATCAACTTTTTAACCTTTTTTTTTTTTTTGGTTAAGCTAGCGGTCCATTTAATATAATCTTCTTCGTTCTCTCTCTATGGACTAACGTTTACAGTTGGGGAAATTTGTCTAAACCATTGAAATGTCCAAATAGGATGATCCATGGACTAACACTTACAGTTTCACATTATATTATGTAACAACTACAGTGTTTGTGTAGTATTCAAATATCGATTACAAGTAAATAATTCATACCGACTCACGCCATATCGTATCAGCTCGATGTTGATGAGTCAATAATGGGATCTCCTCTACTAAATGAGCCATAGACCTACACAAGTTTGCATATATCAAATTGATGCCCGATAACAAGATGTTTGACAATAGTACATACATATGCTAACAAAATTAGAATACGACCTGACAGTATATCATAGGTATACAAACTGCAACAAGTTAGGGAAAACAAAAAGAAAGGGTTGCCTAGAAAAATTTCTTGATAACTAAAAAACAGTTCACCACCTAACAAAATGTGGCTACGCATTGAATATTACATGCATTTATATTGGTGATTAGTAATTCATTTCACATTATTGTGATAGGAGATAATGTACACATGGTACCTGTGAGTTTAAAGATATTGTAAGCGCGTTGTCACGCCAAAATTATGACATGAAAACCCATGCTTTAAGTAGATTTGAAATCCACTACTCAAACTTTTTAGAACAACTAAGCATTTACCAATATGTACTAAATTTAAAACACATGATTGAATTGATAAAATGGTCTTCCCTCACGTAATGAATGTTTGGAAACTAAAAAAACAATTCACGACGTAACAAAATGTGGCAACGCATTAAATATGACATGCATTTATATTGGTGATTAGTAATTCATTTGACATTATTGTCATAAGAGATAAGGTTCACATGGTACCTATGTGATTAAAGTTATTGTCAGTGTGTTGTCAGGTCAACCGTATGACATGAAAAAATGTGCTTTCACTTTAAAGGAGTTGTCATTTGGACAAGAAAGAAGTACGAAGGTTTGAAGAGAGTTTTATGTAGATTTGAAATACATTAGTCAAACTTTTTACAATAACTAAGCATATACGAATACGTAGTAAATGTCCGAGAAATGATTGAATTCATAAAATGGGCCTTCACCCACGTAATGGATTTTGGAAAAAAGATTTAAAAAAAAATTAGTTTCCCACATAACAAAATGTGGCAAAACACACATTGAATATAAACTGCATTTATATTGGTGATTATCAATTCATTCTGTGAATATTTGCATTTTTCTAACATTAGATAAACTGGTGTCCATTAAGGTCAGGACACAATCGACCATCAACGCACCAAAGTCTGCACAATCCAGTGCACAAAGGACACTTGCAACAACTAAAGCAATTGAAGAGATTTGCCACATTTGACCAAATCTATGTCATTAGTAATTGAAGTCGTAAATACATTATGAATTTACTGAATACTGATTCATTGAATATTACATTGACTCCAATTCAAAGAAAGTAGAATGGAACTAATATGTAAAGAAGACAAACAACTACTGTCGAATCGATCGGATTCTCGCTGGACATTTTCTCTTATCATGCCCTCTTTGTAAACACAAACTACAATGGTGCAATCCACTTTGTCTGGAAGTATCCATTTCGTTGTGTATGCGGCTATGTTGAGGACGACCCGTTTTAACTTCACGTTGTCGAGCTGGAATAGCAAGCAAAGTTGGGTAATCATTGTCAGGCTAATAGTGCTCGTGCGACATGGGCCTAAACTTCTGCGCGAAGATACGCTTGTGGACTTCCAACCTATACTCTGGTGCAACGAAAGGAAAAGGGTCCTCGCCCAAATCTGCTGTCACCGCAAGCATGTGGGAACATGGCAAGTGAAATAATGTGTACTTCCCACATGAACAACTCGGTGGTCGGAGACTAACTATTTGACGAGCACCACCCCCCATCACATGCGGTGCTGTCCTCACCTCATATTCCCCTATTCCCCTGCTGGAAAAATGTATGTACGTGGATTAATATGCATATATGTTTAAGTATAGACTAACATCAATGATCGACGAGTGCGAAATGTTAATGTGTAGTGAATTCGGTGCATCCAATAAGAATTACCTATTAATCGGTACCAACATATGCACATTCGCTTTAGCTTGGTGCTCGTCAATCCATCGTTGAACATTAGCCGTGTACAAGTGACCCCGATGGCTCGCATTTTCAGCAATGGTCCTGCCCTCGTCAAAATATTTAAATAATCAGGGCCTAATTTATGTGGGAGCTCTAAAACATTACTTAAGGTCTCATTATCTTTGATTGGCCCTCTATATGGTTTGTCGTCAATATGCCCCAACAACAACCACCATCATGGCACAATGTCCAATGAATAGGGTTCATCCGTCTAAACCACCATTCAGCATTCTTCTCGAGCTTGTAGATATCTTCCATAATCTTGTTAAACTTCCGCACTTGCCGTGCAGAACCAGCTCTCCACACAAGATCCTTCGTTACTGTACTGCCGAATCTTTCATTGAAATTGCTACATACGTGTCGCAAGCAATACCTATGGTATCCTCTTTGTTGAACTGCTGGATTGTCCCAAATTCTTGACACGACACTAAGCAAAGCTGTGTGTCGATCGGATATCAATGTGACCCCCTCTCGGTCACGGCACACATGTCGCCTAAGTAGAGTAATGAACCAACCCCAACTCTCGATCATCTCCTTGTAACAACGGCAAAGGCAAGAGGTACAATCTTGTCCGCAGCAGTCACTGCAGTGGCCGCAACAATCTTCCCTTCGTATTTCCCGTACAAGTGTGTGCCGTCAATGCATATCACTGGACGACAATACTTGAAGCCTTCTATTGCAGGTTTAAATGCCCAGAACACATAGTTCATGTACATTTCAGTTCCGATTGAGGTAGAGTGCAAATTCGGAATCATGTCCCACATGACAACTGTGCCTGGATTGAATGCCTGCAATGCAGCCATATATCTAGGCAACCTTCGGTACGACTCGACCCAATCACCAAACACCATTGCAACTGCCTTCGTCCTTGCAAGCCACGCTTTCTTATATGATATAGTGAACTGAAACTTCTCCTTCACGACCTCAATTATGGTAGCAAGAGGCAATTCTGGTGATATTTGCAAATATACATTATATTTGAATACATTACAGTCATAATGAAATCCTAAAAACAATAATGTATCTAGCATGGCACTTACTGCAATTTGTGCCTTGATGAAATGAGCAATGACCTCGGACTTGAGGTTGCAATTGTCCTTATTCATTCTAGGGTATACACACTAATGCGGCGCTTCAAACCTTCTAATTTGAAAGAAATCTTTGTCTTTTAACTTCTTTGCCTGAACCCTCCAGTTGCAGCCGTGCCTGCACTCGGCCACCCAACTGTTTCTTTTGGATTCTACGACCTTGTATTCTCGATTGCGCTTCAGGTTATACAACTAAACAGCGTGCACTAGTCTTTTCTTATCAGTAAATATCATTCCTTTCTCCAAATTAGCAGTTTCGAAGTCCCACAATGGCCAACGTTCGACAACATCACGGCTAGTGATGAAACCATCATTGTCGAAATGCAAATTATGGTAGAAAGGGATATGGACATTTGTATGTACCTCCTGCATATCATGATGCCCTCCAACTTCGTCATCACCGGAGTCATTGTCCGCACCTTCCCATGCGCCATCCAAATCTTCCACGGAATCTTCATCACTTACTCCAACCTCGTCAAACAATAGCACTGTATCATCGGAGTATGCATAATTTTGTACAGCTGTCTCCGGTGTACGTTGAACATTACAAACCTGTGGACATTCTTCATTCCAATGGGGATATGGGGTTGTAAGAACCATCGGATTATACGTTGTCGGAGCACTTGGACCTGCTCCGTCACTATAATAACCATCTAGGTTCTGTGATGCATTTAATTGATTGTAACTCTGAGAATGATTGAATGGAGGGTAATCTTTAGGGAACATGTGTGCAGACTGTATAAGTGTATTGTCAGGGGATTGCGATTGTGTCAACATTTGAGTAAATGTCCCACCCACCGGAATTGGCATCTCTGTGCCACCAAAATTGCTCTCCTTCTCCACATAGATTTCCAAAAAATAATCAGGGCCTAATTTACGTGGGAGCTCTAACACATTACTTAAGGTCTCATTATCTTTGATTGGCAGCAACCTATACTTCCCCCGACACGGGAGTCTACATTTAAACTCTAATCGCATTATTTCCCCATGCGTACCAACCTTCGACACCATCATAGCCTGCAACTCGGCCAATGTTATCCCCCTATGCACATTATACAACCCCTGAGGTTCGATGTCGTACGACACACCTTCATCGCGATTGCGCAAAATCTTTCCACCCCAATAGAACATAATGCTCACAACTTCCATACCTACACTTTGCATTCAAAGTAACTCAATTATTTCTAAATAATAAAGTAAGAACATTTGAGAGCCAACACCACATATATTACACAGGAGTGCCTTTAGGCATGGGTCTTTTGGTATTTCAAAATATTTAAGTGGCATATCGACATGAACATTTCATGAAAGTTATTTGCTCCATATATAATAGCATCCTACATGACTTATATTTCTTGTATTATTTAGAAGGATTATGTATTTGTACATTTAAACAAAAAATCATGTGTGGGATCATTTCTCCAATTATCATGAATTAACATTTGAAATTCTTTTGACTAAAAGTCACCACAACAATTAAGACCAACCAAAAAAGATTTTTTGAGACTTTATTGTGATAACAAATTAGATACCAATTGTGCTCGTAGTCTATAATCCATTAAGGAGCAATGCACCGATTGTTTACTTTTCCATGCCTACTGTTACAAGAATTTCGCAATTTCTTTTAATATATTTTTCTTAAAATGGGAAACCCCTTTATCCAACTAAGCATTCATAACACTCAACATGTTCAAGTAATTAACTATTGAGAATTTATTAACATCAATAAAAGTTTTTGTTTTTTTTCCTAAATATTTTCATACACTTTCAAATCCTTTTGTTATTTCTCATGTTTTCAAAAAGTTTGAAAAGTTTCCAATTCTATTTTCATTTCCAACCTAACTGAAAGAACATACGGAAACGAAATTTTGATCCTATTAAAGAAGACGGGAAAATTATCACATTTTAATAACACCATTTGATTTCTTTAACATCAATTTATAACCCAAGTTTGACATCACATATGCACACCCATACAGTACCATCGAACAAAGTACTAGCCAAAATTAACAACAAACAAAGAAAAAAAGAAAAAAAAAGCTTACTAATAATAAAAATAAAAAGAAGAAAATATAAGCATTTTTTCATATTTTTTATTTTTTAGTGAAATTTTTTTCAGACTTCTCATAAATATTAAAATTTTAAGTATATTTATATTAGGTGCATCAAAATAAATATATTTTTAATTAAAATCTAAAAAAATGAAAAATAGATGAAGACAAAAATAAAAGCTCTTTTTTTAAAAAAAAAAAATTCTAAACTCTATTAGAATGCGTGTATTTCTTAAATTTAAATTTATCACAATAGTACCTGTTACCCCGTGCAAGGCATGGGCATTTTACCCTAGTATCTATATATCGGGCCGTAAAGGTTGGACTCTATCACAAAAATATAGTTTTACCATAAAATTGTGTAACATCAGTAACAAAATGTATAATCTCGTTACAAATTAGCATAATAAAATGTCCAAAATTTTGTGGTTAATGATGTAAAAGTTTTTGGCTTGGTTACGATATTTTTTATTATGCCAAGTTGTAGTTAGGTTATGCATGATGTAAAAGTTTATGGTTTTGTTGCGGCATTTTTTATTACGTCAATTTGTAATAGGATTACACATTTTGTGGCAGGTGCATATGGTAGCATTTTCCATATATCTAGGCTTGAATAACTCGATTTAAATATGTTGTTATTGCATACGATGTAATGGGTTGGGCTAGGTTGTGGGCTCATACAAGAAAATTGTGGGCTTATTGTAGGGCTTGGTCCAAATGGGCCAAACTTCTATATTTAGAGGCTCTGAATTATAGGATTTTCCTTTCTTCAAAAAAGGTTTGATTCCCTTATTAGATGTGGGCTTTTTCTTTTTATATTTGTTTTGAGGATCTTTCTTGCACATATTTATAATTTTCTTTTTATGTACTAAAAAAAATGTAATTAAAATACAAGGAAAAATATGTTAAGTTTGTTGTGAAGTTTTCTCAAACCTATTATATTATTATTTGAAGGCATTTGTTATTCCCAAACTTTTAGAATTATGAACTTTTTAATCTTGTTTTTTCTTTTTTTTCTTCCCATTTCTATTAACAAATTTAAAATCCAAATGTAGAAATTAAAATTAAATCTTGTAAAATATGCCCCTCCATTCCTCGGTCATTTGGCAAATTAATTCCATGTTGACCATTCAAGAGGTAAAGTCTCAAAAAATTATGAAGTCCAAGTGTCCATCAATGGCCGTAATGTGATGTTCAATCACATTACCAAAATTATGAAGTCCGATGACAACAATGTGATGTTCAATCACCAAAAACTCTAAGCAGCTCATTGTTGTCCTTTGTTTTTAATCTTTCCTCAACCCACTTACAATATTTTTTTTTTTGATTGGTATGCGGCCATAATGACTGGCTAATATGATCTCAAAAATACATGTATATATATATATATATATATTTGGATTGGTATCCGGCCGTATTGACTAACTAATATGAGAGATCAATCCCAACATAGTGGACAGTGGGACAGTGGGATTAAGGGAAAAAGAAGAAGAAATCATAGAGTCCACTCTTTTGCTTATGTCTCATCTCTTTACTGACTAACTATAAAGCTAGTGTTTATATGGGTCAATCGTAAATAAGATAGTCTCTTGCTTAAAAATGTTATCTGTATAATTTGCATTTATTGAGAGAAAATTATACTACTAATACGTCTTGAATGTGGAGATTTAAAAGGTTAAATTTGGATATTTTAAAGGTTTGGAATCACTAGGAACTCCAATGATGTGTTAAAAATACCAAGTAAAATAGATGCACTACTTGAAATTGACAAGTTGAGAGTTAGCGAGTTAGCAAAACTCTTGCATCAATTCGAAGAGAAGATCAAAAGCTTTCACGAGGAATTTGCGTTAAGGATGTGGTCGTATTAGGCGGGGAATAATGTCACAACTTGGGAATTTTATCAAATATTTGAGTTACGAATTCGATTTTAGATTTATGTAAAATTTTGTAGAAATCCCTATAATTAGATAGATAATTGTAGAATTTATTCATCATAAGGTGGTGGAAGGATGTAGATAGCTTTCATACTACTAGATCATTGAAGTTTATACATATGTAGACTATTAATTAAAATATATAATAGGCAATCATTTGGTTATAAAATGGAAGAATTAGATAGTTTCCACACCATTGTATTGTTGATATTTGTATATATATGTAGACTATTAATTGAAGATTTGAAGACCAAAGGCATCATTTGGCCAAACTAACAAAGCAATGGTAAACTCTCCGTACTTCCAATTCGAACTTTACTTCTTGTGAACTTGCTATTTTCAATTCAAACTCTCTCTACTTCCAACTCAAACTCTATACCATCCCGAAAGTCCATCAGGGTGAGTACCACATGCACACAAACCATGGAAGGCCATTGCCTCCTTGCCTAGTATATATATATATATACATATGGGTTCATTTTATGAGACATGAACTACCTTATCTAATTTTCAATTTTATGCTCACAAGACATACGGCTATGCATTTACAAAAATTTGATTTTTAGGATTTTGATTTTTTAGGTGTATATATAAAATTTTGATTGTTAGGTGTATTACCCTAGTATATATTAAATTTTGATTTTTTAGGTGTATTAGCTTATGGCCAAACGTGTGTTGTGTATACTTGTATAAATCTGTGTGTAGTGTGCTCAGCATCTCCATTGGAGATGCCCCAAGGATCCTAATAATGAGCCAAGGCCAGTAGTATTGCCCCAACTAGGAATGGTGTAGGAATAGAACACCACAAATCCAATCCCACTCTACTTCATTGCTATTCCTACTTTTGTTCTACAATTTTGCCCTATATTCCCAATACATTTCCAAACAGAAGATTATGTCTCAAGATTTCAATATTTCAAAATTCCACTACATCTTCTGGCTAAGAGTGTATTGAAAAAGAAGAAAAAATTGGCCAGGTGAAGATTACTAGTTTGGAACAAAATGAATACGAAGAAATTAAAGTAGAATTTCCTGCATAATTCTATAAATTGATGGCAAGAAGCAGTTAAATTGACTAAAAGAAATAGATACAAGCACAAACATACATACATACATATAGTTGGGTTTTGAGAGCATGTAATCATATAATTTGAAGAAATAAAAATTGGAGGAAAAAAAATTAAAAAATGCAATGACCTTCTTTTGAGTTTGAGCTGCTTTTCTTGATACCTGAGTTTTGCACATAAAGATTCGATATCAGTATACAAAAACTCCTCCATCTCTGTGTTTTTGTTTTTATCACAACTAGATAGAAAGAGAGAGAGAGAGAGAGAGAGAGAGAGAGAGAGAGAGAGAGAGAGGTTTTGTTAGGCTAGGGTTTTTTAGGGAACTGACGAGAGAAAGGGAGAGTGGTGTTCCTGAATCCCTAATTTCGAATGAAAAGTTTACAACCCTCATTTCGAAATTTAAAATCCGAAATCTAAATCCCTAATTTCGAAATTTAAAATCCCAAATCTAAAATGAAAACCCTCATTTATGCGATACAAACCTGAGTGAGGGAGAGTAGTGTTCCTCGTTTTGCCGGCGGTGTTCCTCTTCGTCGTCGGCTAAGTGAGGGAGAAGAAGATGGGGGATATCAAATACGGCTTTCGTAAGTTGAAAGGGAGAAGGGGGGCTGTTTTGTTTGTAATGAAAAGCGTTTTTAATTAAAAAAATATTTGGTCAAAAAATGGCTTTTGTAAAACCGTTTTTAATTAAAAAAAAAATTCAAAAACCGGCTTTTCTAAAACTGTTTTTTGTTAAAAATATTTTTGGTAAGAAATATTTATGTTGAAAATATAAATTAAAAAAAAATTAATGTAAAAAACGGTTTTATGAAAACCGTTTTTAATTAATTTAGAATTAATTAAAAACTTAATTAAAAACGGCTTTAGAAAAGCCAGTTTCTATTTTCAAATTTTATTATTATTTTAATCGATGAATACGGTTTTTGAAAAATCGTTTTCTGAAAAACGGCATTAGAAAAACCGTTTTACCCTATAATGGGAGTAAAGTTAAAAACACACCCTAAAGTGGGATTAAAATGTTCAAAACGCCACAAGGAGGGAAATTGGCCGCCAAGACCATTTCTCTCTCTCTCTCTCTCTCTCTCTCTCTCTCTCGGGTTCAAGCTTCTTCGTCATTGCTATAATTATTGCTACATTTGAATGAGGACATTATTATTCCAGCCCAAACTTAGGCTTATTTTGGGTATATAAAAAATAAACAGTTTATTAATTTATTTAGGTCATATTATTTTTTTATTTTTTTTATATTTTGTAATAAGTAAAAAAAGTTAAAAACTAAGCTATGCTCAAAATAACTCTTAGATTTATTTTTTTAAATCTAATGATGTAGGAATCGATTAGAATATTTAAGGTAATTTTCTTTTATATATTTTTTAATCATTAGTAGTCATCTCTCTTATACATTATTGAGTTCAAAAAATAGATTTGCATATCTTTTTTTGGATGAATGTAGATTTGTATATCATTTTTCATTTAATAATAAACAGTATCAAAATTTCATATTATAACAATGTTGCTCTAATGTTTCGTTTTATATTTTTTTGCACAATCAGTTTCTCTCCATCAATTCACCTGCTATTTTTCGAATTACGAATCAAAATTATTTGATCACTTTTCTTTCAATTTTGTTTTTAAATTTAAAAAACATTTTTTTGTGTTTAATAAGCTTTAAATTTTTTTAATTAATATTTTACTTTTTAAATGCATTCAAAAAAATAAAAAATGATTAAACTATAAATTTTTTATTAAAGAAAAAAAAAATACCAAAATCAAAAAGTAATGCTAGTGACACTTAAAGTTTTACTAAAATTTTTACTAATGTGTGTGGGACTCACACTATATGGGTCCAATGGGGGTATGGAACTCACACATCTATCAAATGTCTCACGTAAGTATAGGACCCACATCTCACCATATGGGTCCTACGTGGGTGTAGGACTCACACGTCTATCAAATGCCTCACATACCACCATATGGGTCCAATGTGGATGTGTGACTCACACGTCCATCAAATGTTTCACATAGGTGTGGAACTTATATATAGTGGTCCTATGTGTGTGTGGGATTTACACGTACATCAAATGCCTCACATAGGTGTGGGACTCACACCCATATGAGATATTTGATAGAAAATTTGGTAAAATTTTTGTGGACCCTAATATTTTTCAAAAAATTAAAAATAATTTTTAAAAACTAAACCACATAATCAAGTATTTTCTGACAGTAGTAGTGGGTTGATAGATTTACATATAGGTAGTTGTGTACGCAGTACGGTTGATGGCTTGAGAGTAAAATTATAAACCAACCCGTAAATAGCAAATTGGCAAATATCCAAATCACTGTTTGGATGGTTTTGGGAGGTTTCAGTTTGTTAGTTGATTGAAGAATATTTTTAAATAATTATCAAGAATTTACGTAATATATAATACTAATTTGTATAATATTTTTCATATATATAACACAAACTAATTTTACATACAAATCACTGTTTGGATGGTTTTGGGAGGTTTCAGTTTGCTAGTTGATTGAAGAATATTTTTAAATAATTATCAAGAATTTACATAATATATAACAAATATCTCTTTCATTTTTATTTTGATATTTTATTAGAGGTTATATATATATATATATATATTAGAGTAGAGCAGTTCGGTTTTGAAGGTGAATTATAAATTTTAAAATTTAATCTGTGGTTAATGGATAGATTGGTGTCGATCAATGTGGTTTTAGCGGATTGTACAGTATTTACATAGCTCTACCTATAGGTAAACATTGTGTCAAATTTGGCACAAGTATAGCTATGCTAAAATATGGTAAGCCAAACAACAAATCGTTGGGGAGCAAAAATTTGAACTCCACGATATTTTATAGCAATAGCATGCCAAATAATAAGCCATTGGAGATGCTTTTAATGGAATAATTTTATAATAGAAAATTTAGGGATCTAGATTTTCAATTTTAGATTTATTTCAAGAATAGGAATGTATAATAGAGATTAAAAATGTGTATTGTAGGGTTTATATAAAATAAATTTGAATCACATATTAATATTTCTGAATAATTTTTAAATAAAATTTTGAGAAAATTGTTGAAAAGTCCAATTTAATAATATTATTGGTCTAGTGGATATTTTTTGTTAGTGAGAGGTCTACCCTTTATAAAATAGTTTGGTGAGAAATCCATTTATTATTTTGGAGGACATTTTGTTTCCAATTTTATCCCTTAATCTATCTATTGATTTTTTAACTATCTGTTTGAGTATTTATCTATCTGTTCAAATTTTTGACTATATATATGTTTAATTTTTTTGACTATCTGTTTAATTTTGTATCTATTTGTTTAATTTTTCTCCTCAATCTGTTCATTTTTTCTCTTATTTGTTGAAATATCTGTCCAAATTTGTATATATCTATTCAATTTTTCCTTTATCTGTTTAAATCAATCTCTTCTTATCTGTGTTGAATCTGTCTGTACAAATCCCAAAATCCTCTATTTGTTTAATCCAAAAATCCCTTATTCTCTAGATTTGTTCAATTTTTTATGTTAAATACATCATATATGCATACAAATATAGAACCAAATATGCAAACCCATTATTTGTTGAAAAAACAACAAATATGTGTGTATAAATCAAAGACGTGAAAGATCTCAAGAGAGAGATGAAGGATAGATCATCAATCAATCAACAACAACAACAACAACAATAACAACAATAAACAACAACAAATAAATAAATGCTCAGATCAGTGACTAGATCTGTGATCTCCTTTAATATAAGAAAAATGAAAAGTACAATGATGATCATAATAATGAAACCGAATGCAATTTGTGACCTTGTCTGAGAAATCTTTGACGCAAAACGTTATTATCAGAGCCATCTGAAAACTTATTAGGGCTCAATTTCCCCAATTTATTGAAGAAATAACATACGTAAGATGCACTTTGCCGAAACAAGTCATGGCGCCAGAGACAGAACTCCATGATCAGAATGTGAATATTCACTTAGCGCTGCAGATGGAGAATCTGACGATTAAATCGGCGCTAGAAATGGAATTCCATGATTAAAATGGCTATTGAATCGGTGAAGTAACTTGGCGAGAAAGCTAGGGCATTGGCGAGGTGATTCAAAATCTGAACCTTCGCTGAAGAATTAGTGAGTGCACATATGATATGCGAAATAGAGAGCACAACAATCTACCGATTGGTTGGTCACTCGTACCTTCTCCATAGCGTGCAATGTAGTGTCGCTAGCTCTAATGATGACAAGATCGGAATTGAGAGAGAGAGAGAGAGAGAGAGAGACGAATGATGAGGGAGAAGAAAGAAGATAGAGAGAGAGACATGATGAAGAAGGAAAGATGCGGGTTATTATGGTTTGGAAATAAGGTGATACAATATATATATATATATATATATAAGTTGGTATTTTGGTCATTTTGTCTAAACATGTCCTTGTGGGCAAAGTATTTTAGAGTGTGGACTTTTGGCCAAATAAAATGTAAATTTGAATTTATGGATCGAGTGTCCTAAAATTTTTGAATTTATAGTTTTATAGTATCACTAATTTTATAGTACACAACACACCTCAGTAAAGGGTGTATGCTATATATACTAAATATATGATTGATAGTGTTATGTCATTTGATAAAAATACCTTGAAATGGTTCAAGCTGAAAGAACAGCGGCGAACCCTTTTAGTTGTTGTGGTTTTTTATTTTTTAAGGTCGTGCCTCATGGCCGAGGTGTTGGCCGAGGTGCCACATGGACGAGCTAGATTTTTGAAATGATTACGGTGTTGCCGAGATATGGTACGATAACACTGGAATTTGAGAAATTTGGATAGAGGACAAGAGTTTTAGATAAGTGAGGTGCTTAGTTCGAATAGGGATGAGACTCTTGTGGAGTTCATCCATATCTAATTAAGAGTCTAAGATAAACATTGTGCTTGAGTCCTAGGAAGTGAGACTTCTAGGGGACGAGGGCACTATATGATATAAAAGTAAGGCACCCCCGTAGGTCTAAGGTATACTTTTATTTGTGTATTGAGTACTTGTTTGATATCCTTGAGAGATAAGACTGACTGACTTGATCGTTAGAGTGCCCCCGGGTGGATGAGCCACTGTGGTACTCTTATCTTTTTTGTTGATAGGTGCTTGGTTTAATCTATTTCGCCCCATGCTCTCCAGCTAAGTCCCCTGTTTGGTTGTGAGGTCAAAAATCAACACCCACAATTTGGTGCTGTCTATGGAAACTTAGTAAGAATAGATGGCCAATGCCAGATAAGAAGTGAGAGTTGGGGACAACATGTACAGTGAGGAAGAGGAGTATGTAGAACCCAACACTAGGGTGGGAAACCATGACGAAGAGGTGCAGAAAGTGAACCCTAAGGCCAGCAACGTTGCAAGAGGGCGTAATGGCCCGACAAGAGGGAATTAGGAAGAATACTACAACCAAAGCGAATCCTAGGTATGGAATGAAAGATGCCTGAGGAGAGATGACGAGCTGAAGGACTTAGCGAACAAGTTGACTGATCTGCAGACCGTGGTAAATTTCATGATGCAAAACAAGGTGATATAGTCGGCATTGCTTTTACCAGAGACGTTGACTTCGGTAAGAAACACCAACACTCGGAAAGAAGGGTTGGCTACAATACCAACAGTCTCCCAGTATAAGAAGAGACTAAAGAATTCACATCGGCGATCCCAGAATGTCGGGCGAACAGAATCCGATGAAATGAGTCTTGTAGAACCCCGAGGACCAAGGGAACCCAAATTAGGGGATCTCGACAGGTCAACGGACAAGGCCTCTGTTTTAATGACGTAGCAGATTTAGAGGTGTCCAGGAAGACCTATCCCAACATGGGAAGCAGCACTCCGAAAAGGCTGAAGTCGACTGATAGCCGAGCTCCTGGACGGGTGAAGGAAGACTTATAAGATTACCTGCAAAGGAAGAGGTAGGACATCAAGATCACGTCCAATGCCTAGTCAAAGACACTATTCTTGGTGGAATTGGATGCGTTCGAGGCATCGAAGAGATTCAGCAGACCAAGGTTCTAGATCTATTATGGTAAGTTAGACCCAAACTTCCATATTGGTTTATATGTAAATGCAATGGCTCTATGGAGTGAGAATGGACAGTTACCATACAAGATGTTCCCATCAATATTTTGCGAAATAGCGTTGGACGGGTTCCACAAATTGCCGAAAGGGTGTGTAAAGAGTTGGGAAGGCCTAGCCAAAATGTTTGTGGCCAGGTTCGTTACAAACAAGTTACAACCTTTGAGGGTGGATTCCCTATTGGCTTTAAAGGGACAAGGCCTCTGTTTTAATGACGTAGCAGATTTAGAGGTGTCCAGGAAGACCTATCCCAACATGGGAAGCAGCACTCCGAAAAGGCTGAAGTCGACTGATAGCCGAGCTCCTGGACGGGTGAAGGAAGACTTATAAGATTACCTGCAAAGGAAGAGGTAGGACATCAAGATCACGTCCAATGCCTAGTCAAAGACACTATTCTTGGTGGAATTGGATGCGTTCGAGGCATCGAAGAGATTCAGCAGACCAAGGTTCTAGATCTATGATGGTAAGTTAGACCCAAACTTCCATATTGGTTTATATGTAAATGCAATGGCTCTATGGAGTGAGAATGGGCAGTTACCATACAAGATGTTCCCATCAATATTTTGGGAAATAGCGTTGGACGGGTTCCACAAATTGCCGAAAGGGTGTGTAAAGAGTTGGGAAGGCCTAGCCAAAATATTTGTGGCCAGGTTCGTTACAAACAGATTACAACCTTTGAGGGTGGATTCCCTATTGGCTTTAAAGATAAACGATGGCGAAAGCCTTAGGGCTTACGCCAAGAGGTACTACGAGGTTTACAACCGAATCCCAGCTTGTAACTTGGAACTTGCGGTCGTTTCTTTTAAGAATGGCTCAGAAGACGATTATCTACTTCAACAATCCCTTGCAAATGCCCTTCCAAGAACATGGAGGATCTTATGGAAAGGATTGAGAAGTACGCAAGAGTGGAGGAGGTCAGGAAAGCCAGAAAGACCGACACAATAAAGCAGGAGAAGATAAATGACTCACTAAAGTGTAGCCGAGGAAATAACGGTGCTGACAAGTTGGAACCTGGATTAAAGGCTATATAGGCTGTAAGCATAGTTTTCAAGATCTTCATTTACAAGGTCATGGAAAGGATTTGAAATTAGCCCTACGTCAGGCCACCATAGAAGATCTCGGGGGAGTATATGGGTAGAAACCCTAGGAAAAGTTACGATTACCACGACGAGAATTGGTGCACGACCCTAAAACAACACCTGCAAGACTTGGTTAGACAAAGACACCTGAGAGACTTGATAGACGAAGCAAGAACACGAGGGGAACATGCGGAGTTGGCCCAGACGCTTGGAGAAGCACCTCCACCTCCTCCACCATAAGCAGATGGACCACGAGTTATCAAAGTGATCCATATGAAGGTCAACGAGAATGAGATCCGAGGAGAAACACAGAGGGTAAAACATCTGTAGCATGTCTACCAAGTCCAGCAAAAAAAGCCCCGTATAAAAGAACATCGAAGGTCGATGATATCATTCACAGAATAAGACCTAGACATGATATAACATTCGCACAACGATGCTCTAGTAGTGACTCTAAAGATCAGAGAATGCTAGGTAAGAGGCATACTGATAGATCAAGGCAACTCCTGTGATATCATGTATGTTAGATGCTACAAAGTGTTTGGTCTCCATAAGGACAATTTGGAACAATCCGACAGCCCCATGGTCGGATTTAATGAAACCCCTACATGGCCACTAGGGACCACGAACCTAAGGGTTCAGGCAGGAACCAATATGGTAATCATAGAGTTTACCATGATAGATACCCCCTCCCCATACAACATTATTTTAGGAAGACCTTGGTTGCACGCTATAAGGGCTATTCCCTCAACACTGTACCTATTACTCCGGTTCCTAACAGAGTTCGGGGTTGAAGAGGTGAGGAGAGACCAATTGTAGGCAAAGAATTACTCCATGGCAAGAATGAAACACGCCTGTATTATTAGAGAAGTAAAGATGTCAGAAGTAGAAGACGAAGACAAAGTGGCCTTGGACAATGTCAGCAAAGAACCCGTCGACGAGAGCCAGGAACCCCCAAAAAAGGTTCTGGTATAAGAAGGGGATGGAGAGCAATTCTTCCTCCCGGCTCAGGCTTGGCCGAGGAAGAAGAAATAAAAATGGAAGCTTTTGTACGAGAAAACATAGAGGTGTTTGTCTGGACGCCCTACGAGATGCCGAGGATCAATCTTGAGGTCACCTGCCACAAACTCAACATGGACAGAATGGCGAAACCTGTGGTCCAAAGGGCCAAATGACCTACTTTGACCCATGTGCAAGCAGTTGAAAGAAGAGGTGGAGAAGCTGTTGGAGGCCCAGACAATCCGAGAAGCAAACTACCTAGCGTGGTGGTTCAACATAGTGGTAGTAAAGATGAAGAACTGCAAGTGGAGGGTTTGCGTAGACTTTACAAGCCTGAATAGGGCTTGCCCAAAGGACTGCTTCCCTTTGCCAAAGATAGACTAGCTTGTGGATGCCACATCTGGCCATGGAAGGATGAGATTTCTTGATGCATACTGTGGCTATCATTAGATAGCCATGCACGCTCCAGATGAAGAGAAGACATCATTTAACAGTCCAAAGGGACTCTACTGTTATAGAGTGATGCCCTTTAGATTGAAGAATGCAGGGGCAACATACCAGAGACTAGTAACAAAGAAGTTTAAGCATTTGATCGGGAAAACCGTGGAAGTTTACATCGACGACATGGTCGTGAAGAGCAGGGAACCTTTAGATCATCTAGCTGATCTGAAGGAGGTTTTTGATATACTAAGAGCACATCAGCTTCATTTGAATGCCTCAAAGTGCGCCTTCATAGTAGGATTTGGGAAATTCCTTGGATATCTGGTGACAAGAGAGGAATCGAAACAAGCCTCGATCAGATCAGGGCCATCATTAACCTAAAGAGCCCAACAACAGCAAAAGAAGTTCAAATCTTTACCGGCAAGGCAGCTACGTTGAATAGATTAATCAGTCAGAGTTTGGATAAGTGCAAACCATTTTTCTAGTTATTTAAGAAGGCCACACATATTTTCTATGGACAGATTAGTGTGAAGTCGCCCTAGCTGACTTGAAGAAGTATTTGACATCCCTATCGGTGTTGTCAAACCCGGTTCCAGGAGAGAACCTATTCCTATATTTGCCAGTCTCGGACCACGCCATTAGTACCGTGGTCATCCAAGAAGAAGAAGGAGAACAAAAGATGGTGTATTATGTAAGCAAGACCCTGGCAAGCGCAAAAATGAGGTACCTACCTCTAGAAAAACTAACACTCACCCTGGTATTGGAATCAAAGAAATTGAACCATTACTTTTAAGCTCACAAGATGGTGGCGCTCACGGAGCATCCGTTGAAGTCCCTATTGCAACATGGGGACTTGACAGGCAGAGTAGTGCGATGGGTTGTGGTTCTATTGGGAAAGTTACTGCCCAATCTTGAGGTTCTCAAATTATCTGGAATTTATGAGTGGGAATGGGCTTGTGATGCAAGCGAGGTTTTTCCTAGACTTAAAATTTTAAAATTAGAGGGCCAGTGATTGGGAGTTGGCAAGTTTCTGGCAATTACTTTCCTAGCCTTCAGCGATAAGTGCTTTCTGGATTTCAAGACCTTGTTATCCCATCTGAAATAGGGGATACACCCACACTTCAGATAATTGAGGTGCGTCGGTGCTACCATTCTGTTGTGAAATATGCTAGGGAAATTAAAGAAGAACAAAACAACATGCGAAATAATTGGATGCAAATTATTGAATCTGATAATGTGCTAGAGTGGTAAGCATATTAACACAATCAAATTTATCCGCTTGTCCTTTAATTTTCTAATTTATTTTGTTATCCTTTTATTTATTTATTTTTCTCACAAACCAAAATGTTAGGGAAAAAAAAAAACCAAGACCCTCACGATACCCAAATAATGAGAGATTTTTAAGAAATATAATCTTTAAAAAGATTGAAACAAGCTTATGAACTTGCCCACATTTAAATAGCTATAAACACAACACAAAGGATTACTTCTTTGGAAGAAAGCAAGCATTTTTTAACACTTTGTTTGTCTAGGCGGAAAATATTTTTTGGGCATTTGGTACAATAGAAAATAAAAATCAACGGAAAACATTTTATGTGATTAATGAAAAACAAGCCTATTTGGGCAGAAAATATTTTTCATATTTAGAAAGTGGAAAACATTTCCCGAATCAAAGTTTTATCAGTGTCGTTACATTACCACCACTACTATCACCTCCACCACCACCACCACCACTGCCATAACCACCATCACCATCATTGCTGCCACCATCGCCACAACCATCTTTACCTCATTGGTATCACCACTACCACACCACTATCGCCACCACTACCATGACTACCACTGCCACACCACTACCACCCCCACCACCCCCACCACCCCTAACACTTCCACTTCTACCTCTACCCTACCACCAACACTACCACTACCACTATACCACCAACACTACCACTACCACTAATGTAACTTTATTTACATTAAGGCCTCGTTTGGCAACATCACTTTTTAGCTTAAAAGCTAAAAAGTTATTAAAAAAATCAAAAAACCAACAACATATATCATAAAGTCAAATATTCTTTTTCTCTCTATTTTTTGTACATTTTTTCGTAAAAAATCAAAAAGTCATTCTAAACATACTAATTTTTTTATATCATATTTTAGCCAAAAGTCAAAAAGTTACTAAAAAAACCTATTCCCAAACGAGGCCTAACTTCAAGAATACAATCAAATATAAGAAAACGTTTTCTATAGAAAATATTTTCCACCGAAATAAATAGAGCGTATGTTTTTATTTTTTATTTTTTTGTGGGCCACCAAATTGATGTTGCTGCACCTAATTTTATATGTGAATTTCATTTTTATTTTACAGATTTATATATGGGTTCGAGGAAATAATATGAAAGTACTTGAGGCACTTCCTCTTCTTTACTGCTATTTTTCACTTCATGGGCAAAGATACTGCATAGAGGGCTGTAGCAGAACAGAGCGGAGCAGACAAACTCACATTTATGAATCACTTAAGTTGAATTTAGATTATAGATTTTGGTAGAAATTTGGATTGGAAAAGAAAACAATAGGTAAAATATAGTATATTTCATCCACGTTGCACATATTTTTCCCTTCATTTTTTAAATCTATATTCAAATTCATAATTCAAACATAGCCCTATAACTTTGCTGTATATTCATTCTTTGTTAAAACCTAAATTTGTAACTTTTCATTGTGTTGGGGATAAATCCCACCTTACAAACTCTTATACCCATGTTGAAATATAAATCCATGTGACAAAATTTACGGGGCAGAGAGGTAAATCCGTGGTGTATAACAGAGAGTACAGTGACTAGATGAAAATACACTCAATATTTGAGACATCTACTCAAGAGTAATAGAGTAGCCCTAAATCCCAGGCTCATGGTTATTTTACATCTACACTGCTCTCCAGCACACACCCATTTTAGCATCCATAGCTCCTACTCTCTCACTCTCAAGAAAAATAAACTTTAATTTAATATTTATTTGATCACTTAACATTGACAAAAAATCCTAAGAGAGTTATCAAAAATTGTGGTAGATCTCATTTCATTAAAACAATAAGATTTGTTAATATGATTGTTGTTGATGTTGTTCTCATTAGGATGTGTAACATGTTAATCTGGCAGCATTTACTATGAGATTTTTCTAAACAAAATCACCCTATTTGGTTAAAAAAAAATTTAAAACTACATTTGATTAAAATTGTTTGAAAAAATAAAAATCAATCTGACAAAAATAAACTAAAAAATAAAATTTATATGAAAATAATAAATGATGATAGTATATGTCAATGTTGATGATGGCAATTGTTGTGAAGTTAGCACTACAATAAATCGAAACTTACAAACAAAAATCAAAATTTTCCAACCATTTATCACTTTGATAAATTTTTTAATATCATTATGAGTACCAAATAATCATTCCACAAAAACAAGCGAATACATAAAAAACAAAAAAACAAAAAAAACACCTCACTCAAAACTTGTGTAATACTAAATTGAGTTATCAAGTGCCACGTATGACATTTTTCATTTTGTCAAGGGTGATACTATATAGGGGCAGGGGTTATGAAGTACGGGAATGGGTACGAGTATGGATATGAGTATTAATATGATACGGATACGTTGATACAGTAAAATATAAAAAATAAAAAATAATAAAAAAAGATATGGGTACGGCTTGGTACACTTGTAAAAAAATATTTATTTTGAATTTAGAGTAATGTAAAAAATAATTAAATGGTTTAATTTGTTAATATTCAACGTATAATTAACATTTAATGTCAAAAGTAAAGGTATATATCAAAATTAAATGTCTATATATTAAATAACTTACAAATCATAGTTTAATTTTAAAATCATGTTAAGCATAAAACTAAAAATAAAAAAAGGTCTGGTGAAAGGAGTTTTATTTTTGTAGTAGAAGAAAATATTATTTCAACTGAGGTACGGTATGGCTTGAGCATATACTAGGTATGTCTGGGTACGCCAAAAATTAAAAAAAAAATATTGGGTATATGTTTTGCGTACCGATATGTATGCAGAAGTATCGTATAAGGTACCATATACCGATAAGTACCCGATACGGGTATGACATATTTTTTGAAGTACTCATGCTTCATAGGGCAGGGGGCTATGCGGTTAAAGCTGAACAAAGCTAACACTGCAAATATATGCCTCAGTTGCTGTTCAGCTTATTTCAACCAGTGTGCTGGCTTTTATTTCATTAAAGTAATGTCTATTTCTTAATTTCTAGTTGTTCTAATAGTATTTGTTCTTTAATTTTTTTTTTTTTTTTTTTAGTGAAGAAGACATCCCTTAACAATTTTTAATGTATAAAGTCTTTCGAAATAAACTTTTCATGGATCATGCGAGAATTGAGCTCGATCATGTGATAGTAGTGATTGATCAATGAAGGTTGAATGTCACTGCAATCTATAAAACTATTTCAAGCATTGGCAATATGGACATAAATATCATGTAGTTTTATTTTTATAGATATGAGAGGGGAGTTTGCGTCAAGCAAACAGGCCGAGCTAGTTGTGACTTGGGTCTTGCCATTGGATTATGCGACCGAGTTAGCATAGCCGAGGGTAGTTTGGCCAAGGTTCTAGATCATGTGGCAAAGTTAGCCCAAAGTCCGAAGTTAGATTGGGCTAAGCCGAGCTAGGTGAAGCGATGGTCGAAGGCTAAGCAAGGTCAACAGGAACGAACGGAGTTGGGCAAACCGAGCTAGTTATTGAGCTTGACCCTGAAGGTTGACCGGAATTGAGGTTGGAACTAATCGGGCTATGCCTAGCTCGGTGGAAATCGCCAGGTGGTCCAATTGGAGTGTGAGAAGAGAAACCCGCCAATGGTGTGCGTCAATACTATTTGGCAATTTAGCTAATGTTGTTTGGCGGCATTGACGGGTACACGTGTAAAGAATAGAGAGGGAAATACAACCATGCGTCCAGGAAAGGACGAGTATAGTAGCCCAGAGGCTATATAGACTAAGCGGCATCTCCATATAACAAGTCTGAATTTCTGGCTGCCCAGAGCTCTATCTCTTTTGTCTTCTTTCTCTCTTTTTCTTTCTAAGGTGCTAACTTGATCGTCGGAGGGGTTTTCTGGCATCACACTTGCAAGGCAATCCACCGTCGCTTTGTTCTCAGGTTGAACGAGATTGTTCAGAGCAACGTGGAGCTTGGACGCGAGGAGTACGAAGAGCGACGAATATTTCCTCCTCGTACAATTGGCGCCGTCTGTGGGAATCCGACAGACAAAACCTTGTCCTCCAAGCTTTTTAGATCATCTTTTATGGCGAACAACGACGACATCCCGCTGTTCGCCATCGATAGCATCACGCCAGAGTCCGTTCGGCGTAGAGATGGCTTGCCCGCATTTCCGACAATGGCTGATTTGGAGACCTACGCGCGAGGACTTCCCAAAGATGCGCAAGACAAGCGCGCAAGAAGTTCTGGGTGTTCTGTCAGCCTAGAAGAGCGTTGCTGACGACGAGACTCACAGACTCAGCAACTGGAAGACAAGCTGAGAGACCAAGATACCATCATCAAGAAGATAGCGATGGAGATGGAGGCCATGAAACACTAGATAAAGGGAAAGGGCGTCGCTGGAGTAGGGAACCATAGTGAGCATGCCCATTCTCACTGTTTCGGCAGTCAGAATAAATGTTGCACCCCTTCACTCTTCGTCACAAGAAGCTTTAGAGCTAAAGACTACATCATGTCAGCGGCGACATCTTGTATGTAGGACAGCAGTTACTACCCCTTACGTCCGATGATGACGTTGGGATATTCAAGCTCTAACCGTTCGAAAGACCTGAGGGATGTGTTGGAAGAGCACACTAACCGGAGGGAAGCGTAGAGAATGGTCGTGCAAACAAATATGGAAGAGATCTAGGGAGTTCAGTTTTGGAAGACGTCAGTAAGAAGGTCGAGGAAAAGGGGCATAAAACTCTCAAAATATAAATGGCCGATCTATTTTCAGAATGCCGAATACTACCAATATGAAGTTTTATTCTTAGTTTTACTTTTGTAACCCTTTCTACTATTGACGTAATGAAACAAGTAGATCATTTTTTGAAAAGTATTGTATTTTCGTCCCACCAAGCAGATTTAGTGTGGTCCAAGGGGCAATTAACGATCATTTTGACGGAAAGATCAAAATTCCAAGCCGGAGTAGATCTTGCTTGGCGAGAGGTTTGGTTGATGGATTTTATCAACTTTGGGATTTCTGGCCGGAGCAGATCTTGCTTGGCAAGAGGTTTGGTTGATGGATTTTACCAACTTTGGAATTCCTTGCCAGAGCAGATCTTTGCTTGGCAAGAGGTTTGGTTGACGGATTTTATCAACTTTGAGTTTCCTTGTCGGGGCGGATCTTGCTCAGCAAAAGGTTTGGTTGATGGATTTTATCAACTTTGGGATTCCTTGCTAGAGTAGATCTTGCTCGGCAAGAGGTTTGGTTGATGGATTTTATCAACTTTGGGATTCCTTGCCGAAGTGGATCTTGCTTGGCAAAAGGTTGTTGATGGTTTTTATCAACTTTAGAATTCCTTGCCGAGCGATTTTTGCTCGGCAAGAGGTTTGTTGATGGTTTTTATCAACTTTGGAATTCCTTGCTGGGCGGACTTTTCTCAGCAAGAGGGTTGTTGATGGTTTTGATCAACTTCAGAATTCATTGCCGAGCTGATTTTGCTCGGTAAGAAGCAAGTGGCCGAGCTGACCTTACTCGCCAACCTTGGAGTTCCTTGTCGAGTTGATTTTGCTCACCAAAAAGCAAGTTGCCCTTGCTCGCCAACCTTGGAGTTCTTTGCCTAGCTGATTTTGCTCGCCAAGAAACAAATTGCGGAGTTGACCTTGCTCGCCAATCTTGAAGTTCCTTGCTGAACTGATTTTGCTTGCCGAGAAGCAAATGGTTGAGTTGACATTGCTCGCCAACTTTGGAGTTCCTTGCCGAGTTGATTTTGTTCGCCAAGAAGTAAGTTCCGGAGCTGACCTTGCTTGCGGACCTTGAAGTTCCTTGCCGAGCTGATTGTCACGCCCCAAAATTTGGACAATTAAATATTAACTTAAGACTAAACCCCAATCAATATTCCATCATCCAAATCCTAGGGGTGAAACAAAAATCTAAACATTCTAGTCTCAATAAGGTAATTAACAAAACACCAATCATACCATGCACCATAATTTCATAAACTATCTAATACCTCCAACGTTAAAGTAACAATAAATACTTCAAAACAACTTAAATAATGTAAGGTTACAACCCATGCCAAATTTCCAAAATACTAAGGTCATAAAAAAAAATAAAATAAATAATAAATACATAAATTAGTATCAACCCTAAGCTCAAGAAAAATAAAAGAACTCCAAACGACATGTCCTACGATCACAGGTATTTCTTGTCACCACCAAAGCCTCTACTAATCCTGCAAAGGAAGCTCAGCTGCGCTCCAACAGAACGCACCCGAGTTGCCAAGAAACGGGTCAGATACAAATATACTTATGAGTAACAAGATTCAAACACCACGTGTCCCACCAGCACAAAACAAAAATACATTAAATTCTTATTACACAGGACAAGGACAAGTAACCGAGACGAATGGGTAGTTTCTCGAGATACGGTGGCATTTAGTTTCTTGTCCGTACACAACGAAATATAAATTGATTATAAAATAATCAAAATAGAAATAAAAATATGGTGGATCAGCCCTGCCCTGCAAAAAAAAATTAGTAAGACCCACCATCCTGCAAAAAAAATAAAGTAACTTACTGAAGAAGTATAAAAATGCACTGTTGTATGCTTAAATAATTCGAATTAACCAAAACTCAAAGAACAAAAGTTGTACATAATCAAATTTCCTAAAAGACTACAAGAAAGAATTTAACAGAAACTGAACAGGTTAAGAGAAAAACTTGATCTAAAAATCTAGACAGAATTCAATCGAAAAATCTGAAGTTGAAAACGAACAAAAACTGCCCTAAGATGATTTTTTTTCGAAAACGTTCAAAACATGAAAAGTGTGCAGAATAATTATAGCGATCCCGGGTTTACCCTTGTTGAACAGTGATCCGGACATGTGTCCGTGGATGTTGGTAGTTGTTTATTATCTTGTTTGCAAAACTATGAATTTGATACAAAACTGAATGATTTCTGAATTTGTACAGACTCATTCATTGCAACCCCTTTATTCTGTTATTGTTCACTGGGCCTTCGCTCACAATTTATATTATGTATGTAGGTGAGCCGGCATGTGATCAGGGCCAGAGTTGACGGCCTCCAGTTCTGTTTTTGTCAGTCAACCGTTGTGCCTCCCGAGGAGGTTCCGATCACAGTATAGTTGCATGGCTGTTTTTGTACTTATGCTAGTCTCTGTGACTGTTTGTAAAGTCAGGTCTTGGAAGTAAACTTCTGTAGATATTTGTAAATATTGGTGTCCTTTGACTGGCATGCTTATGTATATATATAAGTTTTGAAATCTTCTGTCCCATGTACGTTATCACAGCTCATTGGACCTTGTCTATTTTGTATAATTGCTTCCGCAGCCCCTTATTTTGTGCTTATCTGTTAAGAGGCCTGCGGTAATCCGCGGATTACTAGCCGGTTACGATGCTAAACCTACAAGGGCGGGTTTGGGTCGTGACAAATATCTATATACAAAGCATCTCACTCATGAGAACAACATAACAATGCCAAACCTAAGGCATTTAAATAAATCTTATAATCCTCACTTTTTTTTATACATTCTTTCTCACCATCACTCAAATAAAACAACAATCCATGGAGTCATGGTGGAGTATAAGGAATTTATCTATGAATTCTTAATTTATTTTAATTTCATATGACCATGAATGTGATTACAACCATAAAATAAATACATATAAAAACCCTAAACATGGCATACACAACTAATCAAAATAATTAAAATCAATCTATCATCTTTATGTAAATACAAAATCAAACTAATATCAAATAAATAAAAATAAATAAATAAAAATAACGAATTAAACATAAATCAAGGGAAGTGGGTTTTGTATTCACAATTATTTTTGAAGATCAAAGAATTACTCAAAGAATTAATAAAGTCACCCAAAATAAAACCCTAAACTTTGCATTCCCAACTAATGCAAATAATTAAAATAAATCAATCATCCAAAAACTCTAAACCTTACATACACGCCTAATCAAAATAATTAAAAATTAGTCAATCATTTAAAAATTCTAAACCTTACATATACATCTAATCAACATAATTAAAATTAATCAATCATCTAAAAATCCTAAACCTTATATATACATCTAATCAACATAATTAAAATTAATCAATCATCTAAAAACCCTAAACCTTACATACTCAACTAATTAAAATTATTACAATCAATAAATAAACTCCTTGGCGCTTTACAAAACCCAACGCAGAACCTCCCATCACCACTGCCCAAAATGTTCAATAGATTGTTTTTCATCTGCTTTTTGAAGAATTTCAGTGGAGATTTGATTGAACACTCTAGCTCTCTTGCTATATATTCAAAAAAATATATATTTATATATACGCACACATAACATTTAACTAGGAGAAGATTGCACACACAAGAAAAGCTTAGAGAAACCTAGAGAGCTCTTGGAGAATGCTAGCTTTATATTACTTTGGAATGCTTTTGATTACACTTGGTTCACTTGGGTACTTGGGTTCTTGGGTGGTTTGGGCAAATGAGGCCCTCCCTTTATATAGCCTTACAAAGAATATTCTACAACCAAACTAATGGAGTGTGTTCTAGACACTTCCCTTAGCTAGAGTATTTTAGAACTATTCTAATATGTACATGTCTAGAAGACTCTACAAGTGCCTCTAATTATGTACAAGTTCCCACAATGCTCCAGGGAGTTCCAGAAGCTTCCAGCATGCTTTACAATCTCCCGGAGCTTTCTAGTTCCGCCATATTCATAGAGAAAAATAGAAAATAAAAACATAAAACTGTAAAGAACCTACTTTTCTTTTTCTCGAGTTTCAAATTGAGATGCCAATGTGACGGTTTTGGAAAACAAGTCGTCGAGACAGAGATAGAGACATCGTCGACCGACCTCCCACTTTTCCTTGGCGCTTTCTCAACCTCTCACTTTTCCTTGGCGCTTTCGCATCTATTAGGTTTTGAACCAAGAGCAGGTGACGGGGAAAGGGTTTTTTTTTTTTTTTTTTTCAAAATCAAAATATTAGGTTGTTTAAAAAATTAATTCTCAAAATGGGTTGTAAATATCGTTTTTTGGTGATTTTTTTTTTTTTTTTGGTTGAATCTAAAGAGGTTATAAGGTATTAGGTTTAATATCTATTTATATATTTATATTTATACACATAGATACATAAAGAAAAAGGCAAATGGGGACGCACATGAGATTACTGTTACGCAGAATACTTGTCCCATTATGCAATCCCTCTATTATAAAGCGAATAGGATTCCAAAAAAAATAAATAAATAAACTCCTTGGCGCTTTACAAAACCCAACGTAGATCCTCCCATCACCACTGCCCAAAATGTTCTCCTGCTTTTTGAAGAATTTCAGTGGGGATTTGATTGAACACTCTAGCTCTCTTACTATATATTCAAAAATATATATATTTATATATACGCACACATAACATTTAACTAGGAGAAGATTGCACACACAAGAAAAGCTTAGAGAAACCTAGAGAGCTCTTGGAGAATGCTAGCTTTATATTACTTTGGAATGCTTTTGATTACACTTGGTTCACTTGGGTACTTGGGTTCTTGGGTGGTTTGGGCAAATGAGGCCCTCCCTTTATATAGCCTTACAAAGAATATTCTACAACCAAACTAATGAAGTGTGTTCTAGACACTTCCTTAGCTAGAGTATTTTAGGACTATTCTAGTATGTACATGTCTAGAAGAGTCTACAAGTGCCTCTAACTATGTACAAGTTCCCACAATGCTCCAGGGAGTTCCAAAAGCTTCCGGATTGCTCTACAATCTCCCGGAGCTTTCTAGTTCCGCCATATTCATAGAGAAAAATAGAAAATAAAAACATAAAACTGTAAAGAACTTACTTTTCTTTTTCTCGAGTTTCAAATTGAGACGCCAATGTGACGGTTTTGGAAAACAAGTCGTCGAGACAGAGATAGAGACATCGTCGACCGACCTCCCACTTTTCCTTGGCGCTTTCTCATCTATTAGGTTTTGAACCAATAGCAGGTGACGGGGAAAGGGTTTTTTTTTTTTTTTTTCTTTCAAAATCAAAATATTAGGTTGTTTAAAAAATTAATTCTCAAAATGAACTTAATTCTCAAAAATGGGTTGTAAATACCTTTTTTTGGTGAATATTTTTTTTTTTTTTTGGTTGAATCTAAAGAGGTTATAAGGTATTAGGTTTAATATCTATTTATATATTTATATTTATACACATAGATACATAAAGAAAAAGGCAAATGGGGACGCACATGAGATTACTGTTACGCAGAATAATTGTCCCATTATGCTATCCCTCTATTATAAAGCGAATAGGATTCCAAAAAAAATAAATAAATAAACTCCTTGGCGCTTTACAAAACCCAACGCAGAACCTCCCATCGCCACTGCCCAAAATGTTCAACAGATTGTTTTCCATCTGCTTTTTGAAGAATTTCAGTGGAGATTTGATTGAACACTCTAGCTCTCTTACTATATATTCAAAAATATATATATTTATATATACGCACACATAACATTTAACTAGGAGAAGATTGCACACACAAGAAAAGCTTAGAGAAACCTAGAGAGCTCTTGGAGAATGCCAGCTTTGTATTACTTTGGAATACTTTTGATTACACTTGGTTCACTTGGGTACTTGGGTTCTTGGGTGGTTTGGGCAAATGAGGCCCTCCCTTTATATAGCCTTACAAAGAATATTCTACAACCAAACTAATGAAGTGTGTTCTAGACACTTCCTTAGCTAGAGTATTTTAGGACTATTCTAGTATGTACATGTCTAGAAGAGTCTACAAGTGCCTCTAACTATGTACAAGTTCCCACAATGCTCCAGGGAGTTCCAAAAGCTTCCAGCTTGCTCTACAATCTCCCGGAGCTTTCTAGTTCCGCCATATTCATAGAGAAAAATAGAAAATAAAAACATAAAACTGTAAAGAACCTACTTTTCTTTTTCTCGAGTTCCAAATTGAGACGCCAATGTGATGGTTTTGGAAAACAAGTCGTTGAGACAGAGATAGAGATATCGCCGACCGACCTGCCACTTTTCCTTGGCGCTTTCTCATCTATTTGGTTTTGAACCAAGAGCAGGTGATATTGGCAAGTCCAAATCGCTGAACAAGACAGATATAAAACTGCTTTTACAGTACCTTTTGGGCATTTTTAATGAAATGTTATGCCATTTGGATTAAAAAATGCACCATCTGAATTCCAGCATATTATGAATGATATTTTTAATCCTTATACAGAATTTTCGATTTGCTATATTGATGATGTTTTAATTTATTCATCCTCTATAGACCAGCATATGAAACATCTTAACATTTTTAAGCATGTTATCATTAAAAATAATGGCACTATTATTCCAATTAATCGAAGCATGGAATTTGCATCCAAATTTCCAGATGAAATAAAAGATAAAACTCAATTACAGAGATTTTTGGGTAGTTTAAATTATATTCATGATTAAACATAAATCAAGGGAAGTGGGTTTTGTACTCACAATTATTTTTGAAGATCAAAGAATCACTCAAAGAATTAATAAAGTCACCCAAAATAAAACCCTAAACCTTGCATTCCCAACTAATGCAAATAATTAAAATAAATCAATCATCCAAAAACTCTAAACCTTACATACACGCCTAATCAAAATAATTAAAAATTAGTCAATCATCTAAAAATTCTAAACCTTACATACCCAACTAATTAAAATTATTACAATCAATCAATCATCTAAAAATCCTAAACCTTACATACTCAACTAATTAAAATTATTACAATCAATTAATCATCTAAAAACCTTAAACCTTACATATACATCTAATCAACATAATTAAAATTAATCAATTATCTAAAAAAAATCCCAAACCTTACATACCCAACTAATTAAAATTATTACAATCAATTAATCATCTAAAAATCCTAAACCTTATATATAAGTCTAATCAACATAATTAAAATTAATCAATCATCTAAAAAATCCTAAACCTTACATATTCAACTAATTAAAATTATTACAATCAATTAATCATCTAAAAACCTTAAACCTTACATCTACATCTAATCAACATAATTAAAATTAATCAATCATCTAAAAAAAATCCCAAACCTTACATACCCAACTAATTAAAATTATTACAATCAATTAATCATCTAAAAATTCTAAACCTTACATATATGTCTAATCAACATAATTAAAATTAATTAATCATCCAAAAATCCTAAACCTTACATATACATCTAATCAACATAATTAAAATTAATCAATCATCTAAAAAAAATCATAAACGTTACATATCCAATTAATCAAAACAATTAAAATTAATTTATCATCTTCATATCAATACAAAAATCAAATCAATATTAAATAAATACAAATAAATAAATATAACGAATCAAATATAAACAAAGAAAAATGAATTTTGTACTCACCATATATATATATATATGTATTTTTAGTGATTAAAGCAATATCTAAAAGATTAATTGAACCACCAAAATAAAACCCTAGCCCCCTTTTTTTTTCTTTTCTTTTCTTTTTCTTTTTCTTTCTTTTCTCCACTCCACTGATGCTCTCCCCTGCCGTCTCTCTCTCTCCCTCTGCCGTCTCTCTCTCTCTCCCCCTCTCACACGGCTGCTCTCCTATGCGGCTGCCTCTGTTTTTCTTTTCTTTCTTTTTTGTGTTTTGTTTTGATTCTAACCTAATAGAAACTAATGCTATTATATTATATAGAACAAATACCATATAAATATAATATAAATAATATGATATATATATTTTATTTTATTAACTAACTACAAAATATATAAATATACTTTATAACATCAATACATGTCACACCCCTTTTTTTATATATATAAATATAAATATTTGAATTAATTATATATAATTAACTATCACATTAAATGAATTAAACAACACATTAAATTAACTAAATATCATATTAAACTAATTAAATATCACATTAAATTAACAGAATAACACATTTAATTTTCATGTAACCACACCATTAATAAAACCAATAATAAATAAAATCATAATAATAATAAAATAAATAAATAAATAAAGACTTACGAAAAATTAGGGTCGCTACACTGATTTTGCTCGCCGAGAAGCAAGTGGTTGAGCTGACGTTGCTCGCTAACTTTGGAGTTCCTTGTTGAGCTAATTTTGCTCGCCCATAAGCAAATTGTGGAGCTGACCTTGCTCGCCAACCTTAAAGTTCCTTGTCGAGCTGATTTTGCTTCCCGAGTTTTTTCTTTTTCTTTTTTGTTTTGTTTTGATTCTAACCTAATAGAAACTAATGTTATTATATTATATAGAACAAATACCATATAAATATAATATAAATAATATGATATATATATTTTATTTTATTAACTAACTACAAAATATATAAATATACTTTATAACATCAATACATGTCACACCCCTTTTTTTATATATATAAATATAAATATTTGAATTAATTATATATAATTAACTATCACATTAAATGAATTGAACAACACATTAAATTAACTAAATATCATATTAAACTAATTAAATATCACATTAAATTAACAGAATAACACATTTAATTTTCATGTAACCACACCATTAATAAAACCAATAATAAAATAAAATCATAATAATAATAAATAAATAAATAAATAAAGACTTACGAAAAATTAGAGTCGCTACACTGATTTTGCTCGCCGAGAAGCAAGTGGTTGAGCTGACGTTGCTCGCCAACTTTGGAGTTCCTTATTGAGCTGATTTTGCTCGCCCAGAAGCAAATTGCGGAGCTGACCTTGCTCGCCAACCTTAAAATTCCTTATCGAGCTAATTTTGCTTCCCGAGAAGCAAATGGGTGAGCCGACGTTGTTCGCTAACTTTGGAGTTCCTTACTGAGCTAATTTTACTCGCCAAGAAGTAAGTTGCGGAGCTGACCTTGCTCGCCAATTTTGAAGTTCCTTGCCGAGCTGATTTTGTTCCTCGAGAATTGTTCGGCAACTTTGAAGGTTATTGCTAAGCTGATTTTGCTCGCCAAGAAGCAAGTTGCGAAGCTGACCTTGTTTGCCAACCTTGGAGTTCCTTGCCGAGCTGATATTTTTCGCCCAGAAACAAATCGTCGAGCTGACCTTACTCGCTGATCTTGAAGTTCCTTGCCGAGCTGATTTTGCTCGCCGAGAAGTAAGTTGTCGAGTTGACTTTGCTCGCCAACTTTGAAGTTCTTTGCCGAGCTGATTTTGCTCCCTAAGAAGCAAGTCTCCGAGCTGACCTTGCTTGCCAACCTTAAAGTTCCTTGTCGAGCTGATTTTGCTCACCAAGAAACAAGTCGCCGAGCTAACCTTGCTCGCCCACTTTGGACTTCCTTGCCGAGCTGATTTTGTTTGCCAAGAAGCAAGCTGTCGAGCTGACCTTGCTCGACAACTTTGGAATTCCTTGCCGAGCTGATTTTGCTCGCCAAGAAGTAAGTTGTCGAGTTGACTTTGCTAGCCAACTTGAAAGTTCCTAAATCGAGCCAAAGTTGAGTAATCCCATTCATGTTACAACATAAGGGATTTAAGGCTAATGACCGAGCAAAGCGAACCACTGAGCAAAGAGTCTAGCCTAGCCTAATAATGTAATTCCGATCACGTGAATGCGGACGGAATTAAGGGGCAATTAAGAGAAGAGTTTACATCAAGCAAACGGGCCGAGCTAGTTGTGACTTGGGCCTTGCCGTTGGATTACGCGATCGAGTTGACATAGCCAAAGGCAGTTTGGCAAAGGTTCTAAATCATGTGGCTGAGTTAGCCTAAAGTTTGGAAGTTGGACCGGGCTAAGCCGAGTTAGGTGAAGCGATGGTCCAAGGCTGAGTAAGGTCAGCAAGAATGAACGGAGTTGGGCAAACCGAGCTAGTTATTGAGCTTGACCCTGAAGGTTAGTTAGAATTGAGGTTGGAACTAACCGGGCTGTGCCTAGCTCGATGGAAATCGCTAGGTGGTCCAATTGGAGTGCAAGAAGAGAAACCCGCCAATGGTGTGCGTCAATACTGTTTGCAGTTTGACCAATGTTGTTTGGCGGTATTGATGAGTACACGTGTAAAGAATAGAGAGGGTAGTATAGCCATGCGTCTAGGAAATGACGAGTAGAGTAGCCTAGAGGCTATATAGACTAAGCGACGCCTCCATATAACAAGTTTGAATTTTTGGCTACCCAAAGCTCTATCTCTTTTTTGTTTTATCTTTCTCTTCTTCTCTCTAAGGGTGCTAACTTGGTCATCAGAGGGATTTTCTGGCATCACACCCGTCGGTTAGCCCATCCTCGCTTTGTTCTCAGGTTGAACAACGTTGTTTGGAGCAACGTGGAGCTTGGACGCGAGGAGTACGAAAAGCGACGAATATTTCCTCCCCGTACAAGATGAATTTTTTCTTTTTGTTATAATATTTGATTTTGTTCAAACTGAATGCTCTTTGTCAATGGTGTAATTCAGCTATTTTGAGATGTAGAGAGGGGATATGAAGAGATACACAACCGTAGCGCCTTATCTCTAAGGTGTGCAGCAAAAGGTTAAGTGTCAATTGGATCTTCGAAGGCCAAAAGTAGAAGAATAAATCTACTTAATTGGAGATTTGGGATTGCGAATTTTGTGATTGTGCTGTCCAGCATGTGGAGAAAGAGTATGTCAAGACATTAGATTTAAGATTAGGCTAATTATATCGGTGGTCGCTACATGTTGCCTCTTGTGTCATTTTGGTCCCTCCACTTTCAATGGACTTAATCTTGATCATTAATTTTATATTGTGTCAATTTGGTCAAATTAATAATGGCATTGGTGTTTTTGACAAAAAATAATCACTGACTTAGTTGAGATTAATTTACTGAATTTAGTAAATTTATAATTTTATTTTAAAAAATATGACACGTCACTTATATGCATATTTTTCATAAAAAAATATTAAGAATTATAATTAATTGGACTAAATTGAAATAAGATCATAAATTTAAGGTCAAAATCGAGCTAAATAAACTTATGGGAATCAAAATGACACATGAATCAAAGTATATGGACTGCTAGCGCAAATTGCTTTTTTTTTTTTTTTTTTTTTGCGCGCGCGCCCTTTTAACAGTAAAAAAAATAAAATAAGAGGGGTTTATGACCAATTTATTTATTTATTATTTTTACTGTTTTTTTTTAGTGTTTTTTGCGCCGGTAAGTAGACCTAATAAGCTTTTGCTTGATCTGGAATTGTAAGTCCCCTTTTCAATCATCCATCCATAGAGAGAGAGAGAGAGAGAGAGAGAGAGAGATGGCTGAAATTGCAGTCAATTTACTAGCGAAGAACTTGAAGGAGTTACTGAGCTCCAAGATCGATTTGATTTTGGGAGAGAAGGATAAAATTCAAATCCTTTGTGAGGATCTACAATTGCTGAGAACAAATCTGAACGATTTGCAGGTGAAGTTTTTTGAGCATGAACAAGTGAAAAATCTGGAGGCACGAATTAGAGATTTAGCGTACGAGGTAGAAAATACGATCGACTCGTTCCTAGTTAACATTTTCTCGACAAAGGATATTAACATGAAGAAGATGAAGGAGATGAAGTATATTTGGATGGAGGAGATCTCATTATATCTTGACCATGTCAAAGAGATTGAGGCCATCAAAACTGAGATGATGGGAATTTATGACATGGGTTTGGAAGGCATACTACAAGTTGGAAGTTGTTCCAGCAGTGGAGACTCAGACTCATCAAACACGAACACAAACGCAAAGACTTGGGGTGTAGGGGAGGAAGAAATAATGGTGGGATTTGAGGACGAGGCAATGAGCTTAAAGGAGCAACTTACTGGAGGACCAAAGCAGCTGCAGGTTATTTCCATTTTTGGGATGGCTGGACAAGGTAAGACTACTTTGGCTACAAAACTCTATAATGATCCTCTTGTCGTGTACCACTTCTATATTCGTGCTTGGACATCTGTTAATTCGCCTTTTAAGTTGTGTTATGAAGCATACGAATGGAATTGATCAAATGGGCGATGAGAAATTATGTGAAAAGTTGTACAAAAGCTTAAAGGATCAAACATATTTCATTGTGATGGATGATATGTGGGATACTAAGGCCTGGGTTGATTTGAAAAATTATTTTCCAAATGACAACAACGGAAGTAGAATTATGTTCACTAGTCGACATGATGACGTGGCTTTGCAGGCCAAAGCCAATAGCCCTCCTCTTTCAACACAAGGTGTTTGGAAAAAGAGAAAATTGCCCCCCGGAGCTCATGGAGATAGGAAAGCAAATAGCCAACAAGTGTCAGGGACTACCTTTGGCAATTATTCTGGTAGCTGGAATTTTTACAAATGAAGAGAAGAGCCAAGGCCAATGGAAGCAAGTAGGAGAAACCTTAAATTCAAATTTAGCTGCCAATCCACAACTATGGATGAAAACACTAGAACTAAGTTACAATCACTTACCTGGTCATTTGAAACCGTGTCTTCTCTATTTTGGAGCATTTCCAGAGGACTACCAAATTCGAGTGGAGAAGTTGATTTGGTTATAGGTTGCTGAGGGATTTATAACAAAGACAGGTGAAAAAAGATTGGAGGATGTGGCAAAAGAATACTTGATGGATTTAATTGGTAGAAGTCTCTTATTAGCATCCAAAAGAGGGTACGATGGTGAAATCAAAGCATGTGGCATCCATGATTTGTTGCGTGAATTTTGCATCAAGAAAGGTGAGGAAGAGTTTTTTCTCCAATGGTTTTTGGGTTATCAGCGGATTTCGGTTTCAACCACTTCTGGCCAAAACATCCGCTCTTTATTGTTCTTTAACTCTGGATGTGGTGGATCATGGTATCCTTATTTCCTTTCTCCACGTTTGAAGCTACTTAAGGTGTTAGATACAAGTTTCATCCAGATTTTCAAATATCCAATTGAGGTAGAACAGTTAGTTCTCTTGAGGTACTTAACACTTGACATCCTTGAAAAAAGAGAAAACCAATTCATCCTCCCACCTTCCATATCCAATCTCTATTATTTAGAAACCCTCATTATTAGTACATCACATTCTTTTATTATTTTACCATGTGATGTTTGGACCATGGAAAACCTGAGGCACCTTTGTGTTAGTGGTAATGGGAAATACATCATTCGTTATCTTTTTCCTTACTTTCCCTCGGATAACCTTCCCTTTTTGGATAATCTACAAACTCTGTCATGGGTGTTTTATCAAAAAGAATTCTCGGTCAGGATTCCTAATCTGAAAGAGCTGGGACTTTGTGGACGTATGGTACATGAGAAATCCTTGATGTTTCCTGATCTACACTTCCTAGACCACCTCCAAGAGTTGAAGTTGTGGAATGAAGGCATATTTAACCGCGACGCACATGTTCTGGGAAGAATTAAGCTACCCCTTAATCTAACAAAGCTAACTTTGAAGAATACCTATCTAAAGTGGGATGAGGTGTCAACACTTGGCAAGTCACTACCCAATCTTGAGGGTCCCAAATTATTAAATAAAGCTTGTATTGGTAAATGTTGGGAAACAAGTGATGGGGAGTTCCCTCGACTCAAATTCTTACAATTAAAGCTTGTACAAGTTGATCAGTTGGAAGTTTCCAGTAATCACTTTCCTGTGCTTCAGCGATTAGTGTTAATTCAATGTAATGGGCTCAAGAAGATCCCATCTGAAATGGGGAATATACCCACACTCCAGATGATTGAGGTACATTGGTGCCACCCTTTTCTTGCCAATTCTGCCAAGGAAATTAAGGAAGAAGAAGAAAGTATTGGAAACAATTGGCTGCAGATGATTGAGTCCAACAATAATGTGCTTTAGTTAAAGTGAGTGCATTAACTTGATCAAATCATGATTTTTATTTACATAAATTAATTTTCTGTTTGTTGATATATATATAATTTTTTTCCTTTTATTTATTTTTATTTTTTTTTCGTGTTACTATTAATTTTTTTTTTTTTTTCTTTTGTATAAGTACCTGAGAAACCTTAAGTTATGTGATTCATGATTTACGAGCTAATAAACATCAATCAAAACCAATCCCCAAATTAGACAATAATCTAAGTCATCTAGCCTATACGAAAGTGATATAGATTATCTCCAAGCAATCAACAAATAGGAAACAAAGGATTTTAACGTGAAAAAATCACAATTGGAGCACCTCCAATTGTGATAAAAAACTACTACTTAAAGCCACAAAACAATCTACTATGAAGATAATGAAATTACACAAGAGTACAAGCAATTACCCAACACTCACTCAAAAATTGACTTTTACTCCTTGTGTGCCCTTTTCATCGACATCTTCATCTCGGAATTGATTAGTCTGGGGTTGAATCCACTACACCCATGTCGAGTCCACGATGATGAGCCGTTTTGAACACTTTCAAAGCCTCTAAATCCACCAATGAACGCTCTATGAAGGTAGATTCATAATAAGCCCCTTGATATATGCTATTCAATCCATGTGAGGCAACTAGCTCACAAAATCATCAACGGAAAGATAACAAAAGCTCTTCAAACGAATACCCAATAGTTCTTAGGTCTCCAATTGTTGATATGGAAGAGATGAACCCTAAATTATACAATTGAGGCAGGTTAAAACAAATAGGGTCACGAAGACCGCTCGAGCGTAGGAAATACCACTTGAGTGGTGTGTCTAAGAGGCGGTTGTGACAAACAGAACACTTGTCACTTTGCTCGAGCAGTAAAAGAAGCTTCACAGTATCTAAGAACAAGGACTGAGATACTAGATGCCTCATTTTGGCGCTCAAGCGCACAAACCACCGCTTGAGCGGTCCATGCAAATTGACAGGTTCACAAAGACACAACAATACAACTCAAATAACATTTGTTTGCAGAATTGACAAAACAAGGGACCTAACAACATTTGGTATTCATAGTTTACATGAAACTCTAGGGTTGTGTTTGGATCATGGATTTGGATAGGGATTTGGATAAGGAAAAAGATGGGTGACATGTGAATAAAATATAACAATGTGAATGAAATATAACAACATTTTATCCACAACTTCCCTTTCCAAATTTTTACCTAAATTTATGATCAAAACACATTCTGGTGTTTTAGGAAAATGCCTTAGCAAATGAATTAGCCAAAATTTTCCAATTCTATCAAGCCAAAGGCATGGTTAAGAGTTGGTCTAATAACTTGAGGTTATGGGTTCAAGTCTTAGGACCACCACCTTGTGCATTATGCCAAAGATTAGGTGTGTACTCAATCTTTCCCTTCCCAAACACAGATAAATGTGTACTAATTGAGCATTGTTTTTTATTAAGCCGAAGGCATCGAAATGGATAGATTGTGGACAAATAAATAAAGGGGGAATTACACAGACATTGTGGTAGTGAAAAATATTTACAAAAAAGTGAAAAACGTTATAGATATTAATAATTAAAAACATAGATTTTTTTAATTATTTGTTAATAATATTTGTTGATTCCACTGATGTGTTATTCTCCCACAAATAAATGTTAGTTATTTTTTATCTTGTAAATTTCTTTTTCTGTTCTACTTGCTAACAATTTTCTTAACATTGATGATGTTTAACAAATTTCCTTTTTCCAAGCCCTCTACACTAGACCAAAGGGTGACAATGAAAATGAAAAGACAGCAAACAGGTGGATATTTACAGCTTTCAAAATTTTTGTGAACATAAAAAGAAAACTGTATACATATATGTCACCCAATGCATTCAAACTTAATTTTCTAAATAATTTACATTTTAACTTCACTAGACTAAATTCATGAATGACATTTGTAAGCATAAAAAGAAAATTGTAAACATAAATGTCACCCAACATGCCTTCATTTTTGTGACGAAGTGCATTCAAACTTAATTTTCTGTGAATGATTTACATTTTAACTTGACAAGGTCATGCATCGACTAAATTCATGACTGACATTTTTCACTTCATCAGGGGAGATCTTTTATGAAGGGCTAGAGTTGAACAGAGCAGACACTATGAAGATATCAGTTACTATTCTGTCATTTTCTTATGCATAAATTTGTACTTTTGCTTGTTCCGACTGTTGTGCTAAAGGGGTGCACACCCGTAGGATTTCCCTTCATTTTATTGAACTAATGTCTACTCTTAAATTTCTTGTTATTGTTGTTGTCGTCGTTGTTGTTGTTACAATTGTTCTTCTTCTTCTGAACAGGACAGGTAACATGTTACTCCGATGACATTTATCCTCACATTTTCTTAACAGGTCATCAACTATCGTAATTGCTCTCTGCCCCTTCACGCTTAGCAATCTGGGTTTATTTCTGTAGAGCAAGGTTCAATATATTCCTTGGGAGCCATAGTCTTTAGGAATGTATATATTCTTGACTGCACTAAAGTCACTCAATCGCCATAGCTTTTCTTTGTTGAATTCTATCAACGATTAAACCTACTGAGAGCTGTGATAGAAGGGATGTTATCTGAACTCTTATCAATTTTAGAGATTGTTTTTTATTATTGTTTGACTCTTTCGTCTCAAGTCTCGTGAAATAAGTTTCATCATGAGCATTGAAAGATTAAGGAAAGTGATATATTTGTAAGGACTCAAACAAGTGGTATAGCTTTCAAGCAGAGTTCCAGTTTAACAACATAGTAATGTTTAGTGCATGCTTTAAATCAAAGATCATAGTGAAGTTGCAGCAGAAGGAAATCATTTAATTTGTGCAAATATGTCCGAGGTTAAGTTAAACTAGTTTAACCAATTGGACTAGCTCAGTTGGCCACTCTTGTATACTCTCAACTGAGAGGTTAGGGTGTCAATCTTTGTCGAAGGCAAAAGGTAATTATTTCATCCTTATTAAAGAGTTGGTTGTTGGTATTAGGCTTGCTGGTAGTACTGTTGGACTTTTTAATAGTTGATTGTCTAGTTTGACGTAATTGTCTTCATATTTGTATTTCTAGCTCTCCCAGCACCTTGGACTGTTGGGTTAGGCAGCTTAGATTAGATTGGTAAGAACTGTTACACTTTCCATAGCTGTAAAGAAAATTCTTCTTGATGAATATTGTGCTGGTAATGGGCAATGGCAACTGGAGCAGAGAGAAGGATTGGATAGGGAAATACCAGCCAGAGGAAAGTAGGCTCGGACTGTTTCGATGTAGGTTCCTTAAAAAATTCTGAACCTACTGAAGCTGCACAATTGATTTTTACCATGAAGAGTTGTCAATGAGTTTGCAATTGTTGCCATAGCTAGACATTTCACAACACAAAGAAAGGCAAAACTTGAGAAACACAATAGGTAAGTTGCCAAAACTACTGTGAGTTCATATGGACAAACTGACAAACAAACTATCAGTGAGTTATAACCACTTACTTGAGTTGATAGTTCACCTATTCAGAGATTGTTGATCTGGTTATTATGGATTGTTTAGGCTCTATTTGGATCAAGAATTTCAGGAGTCATTTGTGAAAGAAGTAAAAAAAAAGAGGGGGGGAAAAAAAAAAAAGAAAAAAAAAAAGGAAGTGAAATGTGTATGAAATAGAAGTATATTTTTGTTTTTGCCTTTTTATTTTTTCACTTTTTCCTTTATTTTTCTTTTCTCTTCGTAAATCCCTACTCAAATTGTTGATCCAAACACAACTTTATAGAACTCATATAGCAGATTGGGCAGAAAAACTTGGATGATAATGATGTAGCGTAAGGGTTCGAGATAATTTAATGGATCTAATTGATGAAGTGAAGTATTATTGCTTGAAAAAAGCTTAATGTTGGAACAAAGGGAAACTTGCATGAATGAAATTATTCATAAAAATATATGATTTCAACACAATTCCATTTCCCTCATTTAGAAAAAAAAGTATCCTATTATTTTAGTTTTTACCAGATTAACTTTAAATTAGTAGACAAAACGTATGTTATCTTCAATTAAATAAAATAAATAAATAAAAAAAAACTATATTAATCTTAAAATCTTATTTTATATACTTTTTACATGAGCAATTTAAAAAGTCATAGCACCTCTTAGTGGAAATAACATTAAAGTGTATAACTAATTCTTGAATGGATTATATGTACCAATTTTGTATTATGCAGGTTTGACACTAACTTGACCAGTTTAATATTAATCTTTTTGGGTCGTGTAATCTTATTTTATATACTCTTTTTTCTTTTCTTTTTTTCCTCTTTTTTTTTTTTTTTTTTTTTTTTTTTTTTTTGTTTTTTGTTTTTGTGTTTTTGTTTTTTTGTATTTATCTCTACACACAAAAATGAGAGCTTACAACTATATTTGTTAATGCGAATTCTAGCACCTTTGTGTCTAATAGTAAAAAATATGATAAAAAGAATTATTTGTGTAACATTACTCTTATCTTTAGTGACTTTTATGCTACGAATGGAACTACACATACATGGTAAGATGTCTTTTTTCTCACCTGAAGCAATCAGTGTTTATTTATGTGGTGTAAGGGGCAGATGATATCTCAACTCTATAAATTTAGAGATTGTTTTGAGTGTTGCTGCCAACTGAACTCTTTCATCTCAAGTCTACCATGAGCAATGAAAGAGAAGGGGATTGACACATTTCTTAGGAAGCTAGTTTGAGTGCCATTGAATTTTTTTCAAGTATTGATCTTGAGAAAGCCTATGATACGCTAAATGGGGAACTTCATTAAAAAAAACCCTTTTGGACCTTGATTTTTCTTAATATTGGGTTCATTCTTATAATGAACTGGGTGAGAGGACTGCAATATTCTCCTCTTTGAATTGGCCAAACCACTTCCTATTTTGACCATAGTAGAGGTTTAAGGCAGGGGAACCACCTATCCCCGTACCTCTGTCTTGTGCATGGACGGGTTATCGTGTTTGATTACTGTGAAAGTTTGGGTTTGGGTTTTGGTTTAGGCGCTTTATCTGATTTTTAATGTTTTGTCTTGGTGCTTTGGAGGATGTTCTGTGTAGCTATCTAAGGGCATTGTTGGTCCATGGTGTGGAACTTTCAAACTATGCTTTTGTTATGATGTGGTGGTGCATTTTAATTGCTATGTTTCCAGTTTTCCTCAAACGATTTTTGCTCACTGGCTGGACTTAAATTAGTTTGCATGTCTCGCATAATGTCCATAACAATAGAGTTAGAGGCCTTAGCACTAAGAGTAACATCCCCCTTAGCAAATACCTTAGGGTTCGTGTATCACTACAGAGTGAACAAAGCAATTTTAAGCTGCATCATTTAGAAAATTCGAAGTAAGCTCACCGGTTGTAAAAGTATTCTCATGTCCCTAGATGGGAAGACTACAATGATTAAGTTGTCACAACTAGGCCTGTCAACGGGTCGGGTTCGGGTCGGATCTATCGAAATCCGATCCGATCCGATTAACTATTAATCCGTATCCGAGTCCGAGTCCGATTATTAAAAATCCGATTACTTGCAATCTGATCCAATCCGTGTTAAATAGATATCCGATCCGTATAATCCGATCCGATCCGTTTTTAATTTTTTTTCCCCCCTCTCTTTCTCTCCTCTCTCTCTGTCTCACTCTCTCTCTGGTTAGCAACCATAGGCCCTACCAGTAGTAGCAAAATGATACATAATGAGAAACCCAATAAAAAAAATTACATGAAAAGTTATAATATCATAAACAATTGTCATTTTTATAAGCCTGAAATTTGAAAATAAAATTTGAAGTCAAAACATATTACTCCAATCCAATACCAAGGATTTGCTGAACATTGCTCCAATCAGGCATACCCCACGAATGTAAAGGACATTAAGGTCCTGTCCATCACAGATCACAACACTGATATTTCTTTCTCAAACAGACATCTCTATATATATATATAGAAAGGCATTTCAAGGTTAACTGAAAATTTATATTAAGAAATAATAAATAAAAGAAGTATAGGGATCTAACATTGCCATTTTCCTTCAAGGTTTCATTAGTTTCATCCACCTGTAATATCACAATAAACACATGCATAACAAAATGTCCATATGGTTATATACAAATAAAAAACAATGTCTGATATACAAACAATTTGACTCTCTGCACATACAAACAAATATACATTAAATTTTGATCCTATAAGATTTTGATATCAAGTTCACTAAGCACAAAAGCCACCTGGATTAGACATAGCACAAAAACATTTCCCTTAGAGAAACTCACATTCATCTGGTTTCCCTTAGAGAAACTCAACAGAACATTCATTCAAGAAATTAGATTGCCTCCTGAGAACACTAAATTCTTTTTTAATTAATTAAAGCATCAAACCTGCCTCATTTTTGCATCCCATCACCTAACACAAAGTCACACAAAAATCCAAAGTAAAACCAAACCCAAAATGATTTGATATACAATGCATAACATCTCTGAAAACAAGAAAGTTAAACATTCTCAAAGTGAATTGTTAGGTACAAAAGACCTGCAGCTGCTGTTATATATAACATCGTTGTTACCGCACTATAACGTCTGCTCTTACAGAAAGCTTATGCAACCAGTTAAACTTTCCGGAATTGAAAAAACATTAAAACTCTTTTCAAAGTTGCTACATCTACCAAAAAATAGTATATCCAGTTTGAAGCAGGAACAATCTTCCAACCAGATCACTCAGATTCATAGATTCTGGAATACGAGGAAAACCATGAAGCTCGTATCCAAGAATTTGCTATTAGGAGGCAGCAGCCCTTGTCAATCTTCGTGGTTCAAATTCGTCAATGCATCCCAAAAGCTTCCCTCGCATTATAAATAAATAAATAAATAAAACTGATGATGGTAATGATTAAGATTGGACAATGATCAGCAACGACAGGCAAGATTCTGTGAACTTAAAGAGCATCATAACGACGTAAACATTCAAAGGTAGAAAAGAAATTATCAATTAGAGATGTTATAAAAGTGCATATAAACAATTTATGTTAGAATGGCATAGCAGAAGTAATGCCAGAATCTGCTGTTGTATCATCTTTTCTACCTTTGCCTCCTACTCAACAACCCAATTTTGAAACAAGTCAAGAGAGTGAAATACACAGCAAAGAAGAACTGAACTGTGTTCAAGAGAGGTAACTCACATTCATCTGGTTTCCCTTAGAGAAACTCAACAGAATTTTCAGACAAACTAAACAATGTAAGTCTTGATAACAATAATTAATCCTACAAATTTATAGGCCTCTAAAATTCTCAATCAATTTGCCACTCATCCAATACTTATTCACAGCTCAATCCAAGAATATCAAGCTCCAAGAAGAAAAGTTATGTAACCACATTTCACCACAAGCAGTTCTAGTAAGAGAGAGAGCAAATAAATTGTATAGAGAGATAATTAAAGCTATATACTCACGATTCTTCCAAGTCAATAACTTTAATAGCAACCACTTTGTTAAGCTCGTTATCAAACCTGCAAATCAAAAAAGCTATTACCTTAATATGCAAACAGATTATCAAATTATATCAGATACGAATTTCATAGATCACTATAAAGGCATGGGACAAGACCCATAATCTGAACAATATTTACCCATCTACTTCAAGTGATTCAATTCAATCCATCTACTCATGTCAGCATTCTTCTACATCTGCAATTTCAAAATAATGTGTACAGGTTTGTGCCCCTTTTGTTGGCGTCATGCATTCCTAGGGGCATTTGGCCCTTTAAGTACTGGACATGTCTTCGAAAAATGATTTTTTAAATGACTAGTCCCTTTCCTACTCTCTCCAACAAATTCCCTATTGCAATGCTTACATCTAGCTATGTCATTTCCACTAGGTCCTTTAAATTTGACAAAGTCATCCCATACCTTCGAATTTAGTTTTCGAATCCTCTTTGTGGGTCCTTGAGATACATCGTCATCCAACTCGGCATCATCAGGAATAATAGGTTCACTATAATCCGAAGACATCTCCTATAGCAACTGCAGACAAGCACAAAACAGTGTGCACCAAACACTTCAATTTGGAAATTATATAGATTTGTGTGCATGTGATCAATCTACTGAAGGGGGGGTTGGGGAATGAAGTTCAAGCTAATTCACAACCCACACCCCATTTCCCCTCTATAAATCCAACACCAAACATAGCATAACTGAAATAAATTAATTCGGAAATTACTATCCAAAAGTCAACAGAAAAATTTACTCTCAGATTCATAATGGAAAAAGACTTTTCACAGCAATTGTAGGAATAAAAAATAAATGCAGCTCACTTCCACACGAAAAAGCTAAAAGAAAAAGAAAAAACAAACAAACAAACGTCCAGTAAGTTTTCTCAATTAAGAATTACATATGTTTTCACCCTCAAAGCAAAGCTCCAGTAAAGAGGGAACAAAAAATAGTCAAAAAGTTTATAGGACCCAAACTACACAGAGACTGTACATAAATGCACGAGCACAAACATTATTGAAGAAAACAATGAAGACCCAATTGAAGAGTGAAAGAGAATGGAACCGGATTGGACATAGAAAACCATGAATCACTCTAACAAGTATATATGATATTACATTCAAACAAACAACCCAAAGTACCCATCAAATAACAAATATATAGAGTCCCAAAAACATCCGAGAAAATGTTTCAAAATTGATTTTCCATTCAAACAAACAAACCAGACCTCTTAGATAAAGGAGAAACACAAGGCAGTAAAAAGCAGAAGAATACCTAGATCGAAGAAGTCGGAGAAGAAGACAAAACGTTCTTGCTCACCGAAGAATACCTAGATCAGAAACAGCATATAGCTCGATTTGGCTAAGTTCATCGGCATCAATCGGAGCAGGAAGAGACGATGAGAGAGAGAGAGAGAGAGAGATTTGATTATGAGACAGATCTAGGTTTTTTTTGATGAGAAATGATGAAGAGATGATGAGAGATCTGATTTGGTTTTTGAGAATTCAATGTAATCGGATTGGGCAAACAAATGGACCGGATCCGAATCCGATCCGTTTTTAAATCGGGCTATGTGGATACGGACTAAACAGATATGTAGATTCGGATATGCGTAAATGGATCGGGTAAATCGGTTCGGATTCGGATCGGATTCGGGTTATACCCGATCCGTTGACAGGCCTAGTCACAACCATTATTCCCAATTATTACATGCAAACTAATGTTTTACCTATAGAATCAATAGAAGTTTTATGTTGGGAGATACTGAGGAAAATAAAAAAGTGCACTTAGTCAAGTGGGCTAGGGTTTGTAGATGCAAGAGTAAAGGTGGAATTGGCATCAGAAAAAAACAAAGCAAAACAAAAAAGAAAAAACAGCAAAAAGAAAAAAAAAATTGGCTTTTCGCAATAAGCTTGGTTAGAATGTCCTCAAAAATACCAATAAACCTTGGGTTTGCGTTCTCAAAGTTAAATATCTTAAGAGTGCTAATAATTGTAATTAGCCTAAATGCAAGAAAGCTCTCACTTTTGGAAGAGCATAACAAAAACCAAATAGATTTTGGATAATGGTTACAAATGGGTGATAGACGATGGGAGTCGCATCTCCTTTTGGTGTGATTGGTGGTGTGGTGATTGCCCTTTAATAGATATTGTCCCCGGTCCCCATTGTAACCTGAATGAAAAATATCTAACTAAAGATGGAGATTGGAACCTGGAGAAATTTCACATATCTTATCTAGTCATATTCGGAAATTTAATTATGGTACTGAAGATAGAGGAAATTTGACTAGATCTAGAAGGGAAACATTACCCAAAAGCTTAAACGTTTTCATCTGGCTAGCTTCCCTGGATAGAATCTCAACCAATTGCTTGAGATGCACCAGAAAAACATTACTGATAATGTTGAATGCACAGTGCCACCACACTGTGGAAGGCACCCTTCATATCCTTAGAAATTTCCCTGAGAGTAGGAATATTTTGGTGCACTTTGTTAATCCTCAAGACTAAGAGAGGGACAGAGATAGAGGGATTGGGCAATGGATGAAAGACAATATTAAAAGCCCTAGTAGCACTTGCAGACTGGTCCACTTTCTTCACGTCCATTATTTGGGATCACTAGAAAGAAAGAGGCAGGATACCATTTCTATAATAACTCGGAAGGGGACCATTTTTTTTTCCCGCTGTAAATGGATCATCCACTATGCCCAAGATATGCAAGAACCCTTTTTCATGAGGACATTATATTCCTGATGCTTATGTTTTAATCAAATGAAATTTTCCTCTTGCAGGTGAGCTAATGATGAATGTGGAAGTGCTAAAGGCAATCCCAAGCAACTGGAATTGGTGGCTTAATTGGTGATGAACAACATGCTTGGAAGTCTAGATTTCTGGAAGACATTGAAATTTTTGGCACCAGCATTGAAGCAGAGCTCTGGGAAATTATGAGGGATCTCACCATTCAGGGACAAGAACCTTCAAAATGTGAACATGGAAACTCACTCTAGGGTAGCTGTGGCTCTAAATTCTAATTATGGAACATGGAAGCAACACCAATCCCTTCATTGGCATCATCAAAGATTTGTAGATTGCCCCTTAATTGACTCAATTGCAAACTGATTCATGTGTTAGGTGCTCTGTTAAATGTTGATCTTGTTGAGGTCATGTACATCAAAACCTAGTTTCTGTTTGTTTGTTTTGGTTGTTTTGTTCAATTTCCCTTGTGCCACAGAGAGAGTTTTCTTTCAATTGGTGCTTTCAATTGTTTTGTTGTTGTACATAGGTTGGGTTGCAATTCTTTTTTCATGAACTTTTTTGCTTTTTAGGATAAAATTGTTGCTACAAAAACTGCTGAAAAAGATACCACTCTCTCTCTCTCTTGTTTTTTTTTTTTTTTAAATAATGTTGGGGACACTGCAAATTGTATCAATAAAAAATACAAATAAATGTATCAATTTCAGAAAAAAGAAAAAAAAAAGTTTTAGAAACTCAACCATTGAGTTTTGAAAACAATATTTTTTTTTTTTTTTTTTTGGAAAAATTAAAATTACTTTGAAAAATTGTACATGTAATTTTATTAAGTAGTTGAGTGATAATAGATAACCTATCTAATATATTTTAGATTGGTTATTTAAAAGGAACTCTATATAGACAATATTAAATAATGTCCCAATAACATTGAACAGTTTAAAAAAATTTAAGTTTGTAATCTATCTATCCCTCTTACAAAGTATTATTGAGATTGGCATTGAGAAATGTACAATTCAGTTGCAGAAGTTTAGCTTATAAAGATATTTTGCACTATCTTAATCTCGATTATTCAGAGATTAGATAGTATTAACTCCAAAATGTACATAAAGTGAAGCACAAGAAAATTTATGTGATAGTCTTTATGATCTCCCACAAAAGGCTTCACATAGTTGACATCATGGCAGACTATCCAAGTTCATTTTCTGTGCACAATGTACAATACCAATTTCCAATTAAAAAATCTTCCCACACAGGCAAAAGTTGAAAACCACCATCTAAAGACATTTTCAACCCCTATGGTTTGAGAAGTGATTATTTTAATTAATTTTTTAACCTTTTATAAAAAAAATAGAGAGAGTAATATGATAATTTATAATGATTTTTTAACTATATTAGTCGAATGCCAAACAAGGTTTATCAAATTTAAATTTGGATAAAAATCTTGCAAAAAACCTCTCCACTCATTGACTCAAATTTATATGAAATTGAGTTTTACCCATGTTTTAACCCAATTAAAGGAGACTTAAATATATACTCGAACTTTTTTCAAGATGTTTTTGTAATTTTCAAATTTACCACTCTGCCATTATTGTAGTTTTACTCAAATTTACGTTCAAACCTAAGTTTATCCGAAATATTTAAATGTAGATCAACTTTTCAAATTTTCCTTGTCACATCATTTGGGGGGGCGTTGGGGGAGGGAATTATGTGGATGAATCATTTTTCTTAAATTTGAGTAAAAATTGAAGAGTCGAAGATGGCCTAACAAACTTTTTAAAATCTAGCCTCAATTAAATTGAAATAAGCTTAAATTATTTTACAACAGGCCTAAGTTTATTGGTTTTGTCGTAATGCTTGGTTAGTTGGCTTGTTGTTTAGGGCAAATTATACTAGTAATCTCTATATTTTATTTCTTGTCTCATTTAGATCCTTACACTTCTAATTGGCTCAATTTTGACCATTCATTTTAAATTTTGTATCAATTTGGTCCAATTGATAATATTGTTAGTGTTTTTTTTAAAAAAATTATCACTAAATTGGTTGAGATTAACTCAAGTAAGTTTATAATTTTACCCTTCAAAATATGACACATAACAATTCAATGCATATTTTCTATAAAAAAAAATGCTAAGAATTCAAATCAATTGGACCAAATTGAGACAAAGTCATAAATTTAGGGTCAGAATGAAGCCAATTGAAATTAAAAGGACTAAAATTTCACAATGACCAAAATACAAGAACTACCGTCGTAAGTTGCCCCATTGTTTATTGACTAATACCATTCTAAAGTAAGGCAAATACGTAACCTTAAGAAATTGTGAGTGCTGAGCAAGAATTCTAAGGTTGACTTAATAAGACGCCTATAAATATACCTTGCTGTATATGACAAAAATATAAGTTGATCTAACAAGGTTGAACTAGTTACTCCAAAAAGAGAGCCTAAAAGAGAACAAAATGGGAGAGTTCAGTACTAAAGTGTCAAAGGTTATGAGGATGAGCAGGGCTGTGTGCCTTTTTGCCCTCCTAGGAATGCTTTTTAGTGTCTATCTTGGCTTATTTTTTAATTTGTGTCCAAGGAATTTGGAGGAAAGAAAACACATATCACTTTAAGTATAAATTTGGTGAGTTTGAATTTGTTTCACTTTTTGTATTTATCTAAATATTGGGTATCTACTTTTTGACTCATTTCTATAAAAATTAACCCTGTGTTTCCTAGAAAACAAAAATAAAAAAATGAAACACAATAAATAACTAAAAAGTGATAATTCTCATGTCTTCCTTCTCATTTCAGTTTTCAATCTTATGATTTTTAATCTTCTCCTAATCGACAACTTGAAATCCTAATGTACAGATCAATCATACAGCATTGTGGCAGGAGGATTCATAATGACTTCATCACTTTGACAATCAAAGTTCTCCATTTCTCCATTGCCAAATGTTTACAGTTCAGATACTTGAGGCCACTGCAGCCTGCACATTCGACTACATCCATGCTATTTTGGGTTTCGTTGACTCAATCAGTTTCTTCGATGTAGTCTTGATTTTGATTTGTTTAACCTCTTTGTAAAGTTCATTCAAGCCAAAATGCTGTCATTGATCGCTATTGAACTAGAACAATTGCAACAGCCCGACATTTCGGACCACAATTACTTCATCCAGTCCACTAAAGAAACCTGGACACATATGGAGAGGGTTGCTTCAAGTGGAGATAGCATTATTTGAGCCTACTTTGATTCTACGGGTCGTATCATCTTCAACCTCATTCCATTCTCATTAATAATCGAACCTACATAACGAAATTGCTCACCCTTTGGTATCTCCTGCTTTTCAACCTCAAGTTGTCTGTTATTTCTATTTGTACTGTAATTGAAGTAATATTCCATGTGTACAATTTCAGTATTGTTTTAAAATGTTTTTTAACGACTCAAGTGCTTCTATTCTATCTAAATTTCTAATTTAGTGTTAATTCCTCTTTTAATTTCATCCACTATGATAATAACATCTGTAAATAGCATAAATCATAAGACATCATCTAAAATATGCCTAATCAATTCATCTATAATTAAGGCAAATAGGTACGGACTTGAGGCTAACTCTCGGTGTGATCTTCGAGTAATCATAAATTCATTTGTTTCTCTTGCAAGTGAATTAATTGTAGTCACAATTCCATTATATATGCCCTTCATCGCATTAATATAACCGCTTTGTCAATATTTTTTTCTTTAACACCCACCATATTATATTTCTAAGCACACCCAATCTTACGTTTTTTTTTTTTCTAAATCCATAAAAGCTATAAGCATATTCTTCTTCTTTTTCCTCCATATTTTTCTATTAATCTCCTTGGATGAAAATTTCAGCTAAATATTTCACTGATTTAATATAAAAACCAGGAATAATTAAACGGGGAAAATAGAGATCAATTGATAAATTTATAAAATTACCAAAAAGACCATATGGCTAAATAGTTGGGGTTAAAAGTGTCTATAAGCAAATGTTCACTATCTTATAAAACAGCAACTGTTCTTTGGTAAATTATATGAAAACAAGCTACAACTTAACCGTATGAGAAACAGGATAAGGAATGTAGAATCAATGCAGTTCTACACCATCGAGCCAATTAGGCGCAGGTAATATCTTAACCCGAAACAACTTAAACTCTTCTTCAGCAACAACATTCCCAATAATGTCTAATTATATAACTTTAAGATGAAACAGTGTTTTAAACAAGTTTTCCCAATCTATTCGCTAACTTTGAAAATTACAAAACCCACTCCACGCTATTCACAAAATTCCAATAACCTCTAGATATGATCTAATATATCCTAAGTTTCAAACCCAATTGGTTTCACTTGATTTGCTTATCAAAATAATTTTCTACAATTTATTATATCCAAACAGGTTGTTTTCTGCAGCACTTTAAAGAAATTGACGGTTCTCTTAATATACACGAGCAATCAATGCAAGGCCAAAAACGTATGAAACTAGACTCGTAACCGGTTCTAATGACACTAATTTGATAATTTTTGGATTTATACCCAAAGAGAACAACACTCCCGAATTTACTGTTTTGGACTGGTTTCCTGGACAGATTTGAATTCCTCAATTTATATGGATTTCGACTCCCAAAAATTATGAAAAAATTCAGATATGTAATTCAATGTGTAATTGATCTACTGTAAAAATTTCAGATTAAAATTCATCCGTTTGATATGGTTTCTTGATTTTTAAAGTTAGCGATTATGTGCAGAATTTTTGGACTAAGATTCACACCGATTCTTTATACATGAATTTAACTCCTTAGATTTCTTAACAGCATATGTATATACACAAAATACATACACCTACAATCTCTCCATCAATGAACTAAATAATCATAGAGTAAGGATAAAGAACAAAACCTTAAGGAAGAAGAAAGATAAAGACCTAGTACACCCAACAATCCATCCTTCTTTGCAACCCCTTTTTTTTTCTTCTTCTTCTTTTCTCTCAATCTCTCTCTCTCCCGTGGCTGCCTCTTGCTGTTGCTATAGAATATATTAGGCAACCTAGGGTTATGTATCTAAAAAAAAAGGCTCTAGCTTATTTTCTCTTTATATTATTTTATTTTCTAACCCATTAGTTTAAATAAAATATAACTATTAATATAACAAAATATACTTACAAACTTACCCTCTATTTTTTTTTTTTAAATAATAAATCTTGCCTCTAAATTAAATACTTTCACCATAAATTTATTTTAGGTTTAAAAATTAATTAAAAGATCCTCCAATAATATTTAATTTGCACTTAAAGATTCATAATAAAATATTTGAGATTTGTAAAATTATTATTATCTAATTATTTACTTAATTTTTATATTCGGGTTCTCACATTGACTCAATCAGTTTCTTCGATGTACTCTTGATTTTGATTTGTTTAACCTCTTTGTAAAGTTCATTCAAGCCAAAATGCTGTCATTGATCGCTATTGAACTAGAACAATTGCAACAGCCCGACATTTCGGACCACAATTACTTCATCCAGTCCACTAAAGAAACCTGGACACATATGGAGAGGGTTGCTTCAAGTGGAGATAGCATTATTTGAGCCTACTTTGATTCTACGGGTCGTATCATCTTCAACCTCATTCCATTCTCATTAATAATCGAACCTACATAACGAAATTGCTCACCCTTTGGTATCTCCTACTTTTCAACCTCAAGTTGTCTGTTATTTCTATTTGTACTGTAATTGAAGTAATATTCCATGTGTACAATTTCAGTATTATTTTAAAATGTTTTTTAACGACTCAAGTGCTTCTATTCTATCTAAATTTCTAATTTAGTGTTAATTCCTCTTTTAATTTCATCCACTATGATAATAACATCTGTAAATAGCATAAATCGTAAGACATCATCTAAAATATGTCTAATCAATTCATCTATAATTAAGGCAAATAGGTACGGACTTGAGGCTAACTCTCGGTGTAATCTTCGAGTAATCATAAATTCATTTGTTTCTCTTGCAAGTGAATTAATTGAAGTCACAATTCCATTATACATGCCCTTCATCGCATTAATATAACCGCTTTGTCAATATTTTTTTCTTTAACACCCACCATATTATATTTCTAAGCACACCCAATCTTACGTTTTTTTTTTTTTCTAAATCCATAAAAGCTATAAGCATATTCTTCTTCTTTTTCCTCCATATTTTTCTATTAATCTCCTTGGATAAAAATTTCAGGTAAATATTTCACTGATTTAATATAAAAACCAGGAATAATTAAACGGGGAAAATAGAGATCAATTGATAAATTTATAAAATTACCAAAAAGACCATATGGCTAAATAGTTGGGGTTAAAAGTGTCTATAAGCAAATGTTCACTATCTTATAAAATAGCAACTGTTCTTTGGTAAATTATATGAAAACAAGCTACAACTTAACTGTATGAGAAACAGGATAAGGAATGTAGAATCAATGCAGTTCTACACCATCGAGCCAATTAAGCGCAGGTAATATCTTAACCAGAAACAACTTAAACTCTTCTTCAGCAACAACATTCCCAATAATGTCTAATTATGTCAACTTCGAGTCTTTAAAAATTGCAAACGCTTCCTAGTAATTTGTCACATTGACACCACTAATTACAAATTCACCAAAATTCCAATCACTTCCTACTATATGGGAGAGGGGAGAAGAGCACAAGTACCTTCTTGTGTCGACAGCGTGTGCACCGATTTCATTGTATGAGATATCCAACACTTTCAATGACCTTAGCAGTTTTAAAGGCTCCAGGGCAGAAAAACTACCCATTTTGTTGTTACTAAGGTTCAAGCAAGAAAGAAGCTGCATAGCCTGCAATCCTGTCATAAAGACCAATAAAAAGCACTCAGTTACTTTCATTTAAATAATCATTAGAAATTCCTTTTAAGCATCAAAATGCACCATGAAACTATCAAGACTTTGACTGGCACCATTTTACAAAATAAAGATGGCCATGCAATAAACTAATGTCGTACAAATGTGTTTATGTATAATATTGTATATATGAAGACATGATACACACATATAGATGGACAGACAGACAAACAAACAGATAGATATAGAAATACAATGAATTGAAAATCGAAACCACAAAAACAAATTCAAGTGACAATGAAAATTTTAAAGAATTAATTGTAGTTTACCTTCAATTGAGCTAAGTTGGTTGTGGCTGAGGTCTAACATTTGGGCCCACAGTAATTTCTCAATAGACCTAATATGTGACAATGAAAGATTATTGAGTCGTAAACAGATATAATTATTGGTGCCTGAAGATGCCGAGTCCCTGTAATGACAGCAATGCCTCAGCAAAGATTCCGGACTGGAGGTCAGCTGCAGAAGCACAAAAAAAATTGAGAATCAGTGTTACAGAAAAATCAGTAATCTATGTCAAAGGTTTGAGGAAAATCTTTAGCACTAACTCTTACTAATATTATTGACTAGACATCTCTCTGGGTGTGTTGAAAAGAACTATCAGAGATTCTTACACAAAACATTAATTCCAATGAACATAACTATATAGTTAGTTAGACTAATCTCAATAAAAATAATAATAAGCCCACTATATGAACTAAGTTCGGTTTTACTTTGAATTCTAGATGAACTTATTGAAGAAGCATGCCCATTTGTTTACTTAAATGAGCATGTAAAATAGCATGTTTATGGGACTACAATACAAGTACAACTATTTGGACTTTGGATGGCTAAAGGGCTATGAAGCACGGGTACTCCAAAAATGGTGCCGTACGAGTACCAGGTACTTACCAGGTACGGGTACGCCCAATACATGCCAGGTACAGCAAATACATTTGAGTACGTCGTGGGAACGGCACCGGTACGGTAAAATGATTTTTTTTTTTTTTTGTAGATGCTAGAATTTATTGTAACCTTTATTATTCTTCTTTCAATTTTGAAAATATCAAGTAATTTATTTCCAACACCCTTTATCCATGAGTCATGGTTTTGCTCTCTTTTGTATCCTGTTTTAGACAATCAAAACAGAAAAAGAAATAATTATATAACTTTTTAGACAAGTTTTTTCTCTTTTTAGTTTTAATATTGAAACTTTGATTTGTATGTTGGATGTTTAGCTATAAATTTAAAAAAAAAAAAAAATTAAAAATTTGGCGTACCCTAACCGTACCGGTACCCTAACCCTACTTTTTTAAGAATTTGTCGTATCGGCGTACCCGTATCGTACCCGCACCCGTACCCGCACCCGTGCTTCATTGCTAAAGGGTCATTTGAACTAGTTCTTAAGCAAAATGAGTGAAAGCTTAAGCAAGAGCTGAGCCAATTTCTTTTAGTTTAAGTGTGAAAAACACTTCACTATGTTGACCAAAGCCCTCAAACCTAATAACATTTATATTCTTTAATACAAGGGCATTCAGTAGCTATCATCAGATTTCTAATTTGATGCCAGCATGATGAGTGGTGGCAACCTCACGTGTCTAGAGTTAGATGAAAGGCTTATCAATCTGTCATGTGTAACATAGACCAATTTACGTAGCAGTATGTAGGAATGATATGATCCAAGTTGAAGGTGACTTTACATAGCAGTATGTATGTAGGAAGGCTTATCAGTGAGTGAATTGAGGCTGTGGCAACATGCCTTTGTATAGGGACAGTTGAAGAAGACTGTTTCCATGGGACTTTGACACCTGGGCTTGTTAAGTTGAAAACAGATATTTTCATTTGAATTGTTGTTTTACTAATATATTTTAAGCCTATCTATGACTTTATATAATGAGCTTTGAGGCATAATCTCATGCTGGCCAATCAAGTAATCAATACGTCAATAGGATATTAAAACCACCAGGAAATAATATCTGATGGTATTCACAAAATGAGCAAAGAAGAGACAAACTAGAGTAGCTTGTCTTTTTTGGCCAAACTGAGCTTAAACAATAACAGCACAAATTCAATCGAACTAGAACCAGGCACAAGCACTGCTCCTTACCTGCTAAGTTAAGCACAAACACGCAATACATTGTTTGCTGCTCAACTCAGATCAGCTTGTTCTTACTCCTAAATGCAATGGTTCAAAGCTCTAGCTCTCCTCAAGGAGAACATGAAATATTAAAGAGATACTACTCATACATCCAACACAACAATAAAATATGAACCTAAATGGTCTGTGCTTTTGATGTAGAATATAAGAAGCTCAAAGAATAGCAAATTTAAAGAAGCGGCGATATTTGAAAATTGGAATGGTTTCAAAAAGAAATCGATAGGAACCATACATAATCACGTTTCTAATATTATTATAATTTTATTTTATGATTATTTTTATGTTTCTAGGATTTTTAGGCGAGGGATATTTGTCTACATGGGCTGTAGGGGTCGCCCATTGTTCGTCTTGTGAGTCAAGTTATTTAATTGAGTTTTATTTATGTTTCTTATTTGGTCTTTAATGATGCGGAATATAAAAAAGCTCAAAGAAGAGTAAATTTAAAGAAGCGGCGATATTTGGAAATCGGAATGGTTTCAAAGAGAAATCGATAGAAACCAAACATAATCATGTTTCTGATATTATTGTAGTTTTATTTTATGATTATTTTTATGTTTCTACGATTTTTAGGCGAGGGGTATTTGCCTACATGGGCTGTAGGGGTAGCCCATGAGTCGTCTTGTGAGTCAAGTTATTTAATTGAGTTTTATTTATGTTTCTTACTTGGTCATAAATTAGTTTTGGAAGTCTAACATATTATAGTAGTTTTTTTTTTTATTATTCTAGTTGGTTTAGGAAGTCTCTAAAGTCTATATAAAACCATGTAATGTCTCTAATTCAATAGAGTTGATATTTTATAAAAAGTTCGAGAGCTTTGAAGTTTCTTTATGGATTGTGTGATGCCTATGGAATCTAAAAGTGATGCCTAGACCTATCTTCTTCTTCTTCTTCTTCTGCTTTCTTCTTCTTTTATGTTTCAATTTGCTATTCTCGGACTACTATTTACCGCCCTCTAAATGTGCATTTTTCAACCTCAAAACTCCATCCAATCACCTTCAAATCAACTCTAATCCCTTCCCCTACCTATTAGCCTTCAATTTACTCTTGAAATCATAAATTACACACTGTTTAGGCCATCAAATAACCCCTGTTTTGAAAATCCAGCGCTGTCCCTATTCGTCCTGCATCAGCTTTCCTACACAGTAATATAGAAGAGAAGAGATATTCACCTGCTTTAACACGACAAAGCTGTATTCATCCTTGTAGTATTGAGAATGTGGCGGGTCTAATGTCATAAGATCACTATATAATTCTTTAACTTCTTCAAAATGGACCATCTTGCATGTCTCTGGAGTTTTATCATATGACATCATTGCATCATGTGTAGTCAACAATCTTGCAAGCATAAGCTTTCCAATTTTATTACAATAACCAGCGGAAGAAAATAAGGGGACATTGGACAAACAATAAAGCTGCTTTGATGCTGCAAAGCTACTCATGAATGAATTCCACATACCAGTTTATCTCTGACAGCAATTCCCAGAAAAGAGCTATCTCATTAACTATAGTCTCAGCGCTCCACTTAGAAGCTGTTGACTCATTCACCTCACTATTCCTCAGTTGATCGAAATAACCCTTAAAGCACTAAAGTACCCACTGTTTACGCTGTCAAAGAACCTCTGTTTTGAAAATCCAGCGCTGTCCCTATATGTCCTGCATCAGCTTTCCTACACAGTAATATAGAAGAGAAGAGATATTCACCTGCTTTAACACGACTAAGCTGTATTCATCCTTGTAGTATTGAGAATGTGGCGTGTCTAATGTCATAAGATCACTATATAATTCTTTAACTTCTTCAAAATGGACCATCTTGCATGTCTCTGGAGTTTTATCATATGACATCATTGCATCATGTGTAGTCAACAATCTTGCAAGCATAAGCTTTCCAATTTTATTACAATAACCAGCAGAAGAAAACAAGGGGACATTGGACAAACAATAAAGCTGCTTTGATGCTGCAAAGCTACTCATGAATGAATTCCACATACCAGTTTATCTCTGACAGCAATTCCCGGAAAAGAGCTATCTCATTAACTATAGTCTCAGTGCTCCACTTAGAAGCTGTTGACTCATTCACCTCACTATTCCTCAGTTGATCGAAATTTTTTATTTGGGTTGGTTCCTGAAGATGTGTTTCACCAGTATGAAAATTGTCACCTCCCCATGAAATCATCTCTGCACTTTCCATTTCAGCATGTTGCGAACCATGAGGTTGTATTAAAACTGCAAATTCAAAATGAGTAGGAAGGCAATGGTGAAATCCACTCAGAGACACGATTCCCTGAGAATGTCCAAGGCTGACCTTTACTGGGTGAGTTTGTAAAGAATGGAGATTCTCTTGTGAAAAGTTAAATGTGTTACCCAAGCTTGGGAACTCCCAGAGTTGTTTGTTGAAAGTGGTGATCAAATTAAATCTTTATTTGTGTTATGTACAGATTGCACAGTTACTGTAGATGAGCTCACACCTTCAACTGCTTCATTAAAATAAAGAATGACTGGAATTATCCCACTATTAAGATGGAAACCTGTGATAGGAGATGAAGCACAAGTATCCAGGAAACCATCTGCTGATACATTAAGATTAGAACCACGAGGTGGCCAGGTAGAACCAACAGAGGATTCTCCACTTTAACTGTTTGCTCAAGAAGCCAAAGATGATAAAACCATCCACTTTGATCATCAGGGTTAGTAAAAAGAGCTTGGTGTACAAGGTCATACTCCTCTGTCAGAACTTTCTCCTTTGAGAAAGATCCTTGAGCCCTTTTCTCCTGTAAATGAGACAGAATTACACTGCAGAACATTTATGGTAAGGTAAAGTAGAATAAAAACAAGAAATATGTTTAAGCAAACAGACAGAGACATCACATGCTCTCAAAGCAACAGGCATGTTTGTGTAGGTTGAAAAAGAAAAACAAAAGGCACAATTGGACAAGAAACTTAACTTTCTAAGCCTGCTGGAATAGATAGAATATCAAAAGGTAGCAAGTGTTTCATCATGCAGTTTCCATTATAATATTAACGTGCATAAGAATTGATCATTTAACTCCAAAGCAAAGTTGAAGGTTAATCAAGCTACAATTTTATATAACATCGCATGCCAGATTTACACACATAGAAAGCTGCTTTAACAGCATTTCAAATAGAAAAATGCCGTTGAAGATTAATCTGAAATAAACAACATTTGTTTCTCTTTTGGAATCCGTTAGGCTAATGACCATTTAAATAGTGAAGTGCATATCAACTTTTGATATAAGGAATAGAACTAATGAATATTTTTTCCCCTGTTCCACAAGGTGCATGAAAGGAGACAGCATTTTGCAACCTTGCATCACAATATACCATCAATACAAGTTACATGTTTTAAAGAGGATGTTTTATATAACATCGCATGCCATCAATATCTTATCAACCTTGCATCACATTACAAGATAGCTTATACCCAGTCTGTCATGCTTTACCTATTTTGAATGCTTTTATTACATAAACAATAAGTCACATGGTTTAAAGTGGATACTTGAATATTTTGTTTTAAACTAAAATGTCATTAAAACAAAAAAAAAACCCCCTATGTTGCAGAAAATCCACAAAATTTTTTGTATGTTCTATATAACTATGCATACTACCACTAGACATTCTGCTTCTAACGGGACCAAAGCTAGAACTAATTTCAAAGTTCCAACACATTTTTCATAAAGCAATTTTTGCAAAAGAATCTAAGGATTATACAATTAAAGAATTATCAGTGATAACTTGATAAGATACATCATAAACATTGTGAAAAACAAATTATAACTGAACCATGAAGCTAGATAAAACAGTATGACTTTGGCACATCTCATTGTAATGCTACAATAACAACAGGCGCAGAAAAAAAACTTGAGAATCAAACAATAGCACAAAAAAGCATTTTTCTCCACTAGTCCATTTTAATTATGATGATCCAAATGGTAAAATAACATTGAGATACAAGCATACCTACGATTATGCCAAGAAGAATAGTTACTGAAGTTCTCGTTTATCAAATCAGTAGTGAAGTGTAGTTCCTCTTCATCTGACCTGTTCTTTAATGCTGCCACAAATCTGAAAATAAAGACCAAATTAGACCATTTGAAAATACAGCCCTTCAATATATTAAAGTAAATCAAACTCAAATCTTCACCTCCGGTAATTCCATGCATGGAAATTCCTGGAATCTTTCTTCACGAACACCCCCAGAAGCAGCAATTCCCGATCTACAGATGAATGCCCCTTGCTTAGCACCGATAAGACCAATAATTCTTTGCCAATGCACGCTCTGTCTGCATAAAATTCAAAATAAATTGAACCCGAACACAATACACAACATAATTACAATTGGCCGTTGAAAACACCAAAGAAAAGAAAGCAACGCAATATTTCAAAATCTCACGATTTAAAATTTTAAAATTTCAAAACAAATTTTGCACTGAACGCAATTTAACCAAATGGCCCTATTTGGCACAGTTGACTTGTGTTCAGCTGAATTTCTTTTTCTTTTCCAACAGTTTTTCATCAACCAAACAGCATCAAATACATGGACAGAAAAGAAATAGATATATTTTTTTCATATGAGTGATTCCGACAAACCTACAACTCTCAGTTCTTTACTGTAAATAGATTTCATATTTTTTCAATCTCTATATCAGTCTCAGAATGACTGAGAACGGGTTCAACAGCAAATTTTCTGTAATTCCAAGCTGTGAGATACTTAGGATTGGCCTCGAGAAGCTTCACATTGACCTCTAGGGCTTCTTTCGTGTTACTGAACAATTTGCACTTACAAATACAAGATTGTTCAAAATTATCAGTGTTTAATAGATCACATCAATGCCAGCTTAAGCGCAAGGCAAGTAACCTTAAAAGCGTAATAACATTTCTTATATTAAACATGTAACAATGGTCCATTACATGATAATCACAAAAAAAAAAATAATAAATAAAAAATAATAATAATTTGTTAATAATAAATATAATTATTTAATACATAATAACTATTCCAAAATATTAATAAAAACAATCATACATTACATAATCATAATCCAAACACATATTAAAAGTTAATTTAGTAAAGATATAAAAATATAAAATTTTTTTATTATTTTCATATAACTTTATCTTTGGTGAGTAGAAATAATTTTTTAACATTTATTTTTGTCAAACTAGTTTATATTTTTTCAAATTAATAACTTTGTCTTTGAAATAAAGCAACAATGTCTTCAATTGTCTTTATTTGGAATCAGATTCAAAATTTAAGGTTAAATGTATTACAATTGAAAAGTTATTGATTAAAATGACACAAATTTTAAATTACAGTGACCGTTAGTGTGATTCGTCTTTTTAAAAACCTCAATGAATGTTTTTGTAATTTTATCAAATCTCAAGAGAGGTTAATATAATGGGGTATTTTTTTTAAGGTCCCTGATATTACGATTTTATAGTTTAAAGGACATCAACTATTTTCATGATGTCTAAGGTCCCTTAACATCAATCTAGAGAAATGTTAGTCCAGAGAAAATTCGATCCAGAGAAATTCTGGTCAGAGAAATTCTGGTCCAGAGAAATTCTGCCCAGAGAAATTATGGTCCAGAGAAATTCTCTGAGTTGAAAATGTTGAGAATAGGTTGATGACAATTCTGGGAAAGAAATGATTATGAAGGGCAAAGACTGAATGCTTGTATGATGATGGGGACAATCAAGTAATCAAACCCAACAATCAGAGAGAGAGAGAGAGAGAGAGTATGTATAAGCAGTTCAATTTTGACAGTTGGAAGCAAAGCACTAATCCAAAGTTTCAAACACAAACACCTCCTTTCTTGGATGTTAGGTCCCTAAGTCTTGTCAATTCCACGAACAAACTTGTGTAATCGAGTTGTAATTTCTGTGCTGTTTTGTGTTGCTTGCTCGAGCGAAGAAGTCCTCGCTCGAGCGAAGGACTGCGTCTGGCTGCAAACCTGAAAGAGGTCATTGTGTGCTCGAGCGAAACATTGGAGGCTTGAGCGAAGAACTGCGTCTGCATACAAACCTGAAAGAGTTTATTCCTCGCTCGAGCGAAGACTTTATGGCTCGAGCGAAGGTACTTATGGAAGTCACGCGAGATAAGCTTCTCGCTCGAGCGAGATAAGCTTCGCTCGAGCGAGCTTCAGAATCCGGAATTCTATAAGTAGTTGGTTTCTCCAAACTTTAGGATTACTTTTTAGATCTACTTTGAAGATTTTCTGAGGTATTCTTGTGGAGAGATTTTGGTGAGTTTTCCTTGATGTCTTGAGAAGAGTTCTTCACTCATGATCTAAAATACATACATCAAGGAGTTGGTTTCTTTAAATTCAAGAGAGAGTTCTCTTCGGTGGATTCCGAAGATTCTAGCGTATAGTTTCAAAAGGTGTTTGATTCTATATGTGAGTGAGGTTGTGGAATCAACTTCAAGATTGATCAGTTCCGAGACGAAGTCGTGATTCCTATTACTGACAAGTTTGAAATTAAGTGCACTTCATTATCTTGTTTTTTTTTGTTTTTTTTGCAGGGTGGGTAGGTCTTTTTGTGTCTTGTTTGTACTGTGGTGCTATCATTCTTAGCAAATATATGTCTCATTTGTATTTGGGGGTGCTATTGTACTCTTCTTCATATTTTTTTTGTCTTGGTGTTAAGTTGCTTTTAGAAACAAAATGTATAATATGTCAATGCTTCATCAAATATAATGCCTGATAATGATTAAAACTTTATGTTGCAAGGTTTTTTTATATATATATATGAAAAAAAAAGGCCTTTCTCAACCTAAGAGCAAACTAATGGAGGCAACTACTGCAACAAATTGCATAGAACAAGTACAACTATTACAACACTATTCAGCATGCTTGGTTAGAGTTTTTCAAAAACTCTTTTTAAAAAATTCTACTTTCTTATTTTTTTGTATTTTTTTGTTTTTACTAAATTTTTTTAATATTTTAAGCATTTTTTTTACTTTTTAG
>NW_021024572.1:143762-164152 GCF_004153795.1 Camellia sinensis | reverse complement strand
ATTTTTTTATTGGTGACAAAAAATTATGATTTTTGAAGACGAAAAATTTCGTCATCTTTACATCTTATTGTGACGAAATTATTTCCTCATCAATGATCAACATGCGTGACAAATTTATTCGTCAACTAAAGTTATAAATATGATACTGAATAATTATTTGGTGACAAAAATGAGAATTTTTGGCGACAAAATATTGTTTTATTGGTGACAAAAAATTTCGTCACTGATGTAATTTCATTGGTGACGAAATTATTTTTCGTCACGGTGGTTTTTAGTGACAAACATTCAATGACGAAACTGGTGACGAAAATATTTCCTCACAAATATCTATAGTGACGAAATTAGCTCTTTGGAGACAAAAAAATTTCGTCAATCAAGACCCAACTTCTTGTAGTGAATACTTCAAAACTTTTGGGAGTAAGTGTTACATCTTCAAAGATAGAGAGCCTTTGGGCAAATTTGACTCCCGAAGTGATGAAGGTATTTTTCTAGGGTATTCAACCACTAGTAGGGCTTTTAGAGTCTATAACCTGCGAACTTCATCTTTAATGGAATCTATCAATGTGGTTATAGATGACACAGGTGCACCTACTCTAGCAACAAATGAGGATGATAATGATAAGTCTCCAACCTTGGATACGGAATCACAAAATCAAGGAGAAGGTGCGGACCAATCACAAGAAATGGTTACAGAACCATCTTCACAGGTAAGGTCAAGTCCAAAGAGTGCTCCTAGGGACATCACTCCTGTTGCTTCTGTCACCACAAGTCCTGAGCTTAAGCCATCAGCAAGGGTAAAACTGAATCATCCAGCTCAACAGGTGATTGGAAGTGTCTCGGATCAAATGAAAACCTGAAGACAGATTCGGGATGAGGTATCACATATGTGTTATGTTTCATTAATTGAACCTAAGAACTTTAAAGAGGCCTTACTAGATGATAGTTGGGTCAATGCTATGCATGAAGAATTTGGTCAATTTGAACTTAACAAAGTTTGGACTCTAGTTCCCAGACCTAGAGACATGAATGTGATAGGTACCAAGTGGATCTTTAAAAATAAATCTGATGAGAATGGTATTGTTGTTAGGAATAAAGCTAGGTTGGTTGCTCAAGGCTACACACAAGTAGAGGGTGTTGACTATGATGAGACGTTTGCCCCAGTTGCACGTCTCAAATCTATTCGTATCTTACTTGGTGTTGCATGTTTTCTTGGCTTCAAATTGTTTCAAATGGATGTGAAAAGTGCCTTTCTGAATGGGTACTTGTGAGAAGAGGCTTATGTTGAGCAACCAAAAGGGTTTGAGGACCCTAAATGTCCTAATCATGTCTACAAGTTAGACAAGGCTTTGTATGGATTGAAACAAGCCCCTCGAGCTTGGTATGATAGACATACTACATTTCTTCTTGATAATGATTTTCAAAGGGGTAGTGTGGATAAGACTTTATTTGTGAAACATACTAAGTCTCATATTCTTGTTGCTCAGATTTATGTTGATGGTATTGTGTTTGGATCCACTGCTGAACATCTTGTGAAATATTTTTCGGATTGCATGACACATGAGTTTGAGATGAGCATGATGGGAGAGTTGTCTTATTTTTTGGGTCTTCAAATTAAACAGTCTCCTTCAGGTATATTTGTGTCTCAGTCTAAGTATGCGAAAAATCTGGTGTCTAAGTTTGGTCTTAAGTCTGCCAAACATGCACGCACTCCCATGAGCACCAGTCTTCACCTCTCCAAAGATTCCTCTGGTATTGATGTTGATCCTACCCTTTATAGGAGTATGATAGGGAGTCTTTTGTACCTCACAGCCAGTCGTCCTGATATTGCTTTCAGTGTAGGTGTTTGTGCCCGTTACCAAGCTAGTCCTAAAGAGTCTCATCTTCTTGCTGTCAAACGCATCATTAAATATGTTAATGGGACTTTGGGGTATGGGGTTTGGTTTTCCACTGATACTACAGCTGAAATTACTGGTTTTTCTGATGCCGACTGGGCTGGGTGTGCTGATGATAGGAAGAGTACATCCGGGGGGTGTTTTTACCTTGGGAATAATTTGGTTTCCTGGCATAGTTAAAAATAGAATGCCATCTCTCTTTCGACTACTGAGGCTGAGTACATTGCTGCAGGGAGTTGTTGTGCACAAATGCTGTGGATGAAGCAAGTGCTTCATGATTATGGGATAGAACAGCACACTCTTACTCTTTTCTGTGATAACACAAGTGCCATAAACATTTCAAAAAATCCTGCCCAACACTCTCGCACCAAACACATTGACATTCGTCATCATTTTCTTCGAGAGTTAGTGGAAGAGGGCCTTGTTGTTCTTGAGCATATTCCCACTGAGCATCAAAAAGCTGATATTTTTACAAAACCCCTTGATCTTCTTCGGTTTGAGCTCCTTAGAAAGACCTTGGGTGTCATGCTTGATCACTAGAGTGTTACTTGTTACCTGAGTAGGTGTAAGTGTTTTTGCCTTATGTTTGCTTGGATGTCATAATCTCATTATCATTGATATCTGTTGTACTTGCATCCAACTTTTTATGTACACTACTCATGCTGCTTACAAGATCTCATTGTTCATTGGTCATAGCTCATTTTGAATGCCCATGCTCATTAACCTCATGATCTCATTCTGTACACATCCTTGAGATTAATTGTTGCAGGGGTTTCCGCACATGTGATCAAAGTTCTCTATGGACCACTAACAGTGTTTCTTGTACTTTTACTGTGGAATTGACCGATACTAGCATATCATGGGTGATGTTGAGTCTCTTAACCATCCACCATCTGTTTTCACTTCCACGGTTTCTCCCTCAGTTCCTTGAAGTCCGGGCATTAGGAAAAGGCTACCTCAGAGGCACCAACCAGGCCATCCTTTATGATTTCATTCTTCTCTAGTTTGGTTTCCATACTCTTGAGAGTGAAAGCCACCAGGGAGTGCCCACAAGAAAGAAAAAGTTCAATAATAATAAAAAAAAAAAGGGACCCATTGATTGAGGGGGAGCCTCCGCATTTACTCAACAAATACCCCGTGATTCCTAGTGGTTTGACTTTTCGGGACTCATTGATTGAGGGGGAGCCTCCGCATTTACTCAACAAATACCCCGTGATTCCTAGTGGTTTGACTTTTCTCTGTATTGTTGAGTTACTCTTGATGGAGGTCCAACCATCCGATCACTGCTAGGATTAACTCTAGCTCAGTGACCTCTCATGGATTGCACACACACACTTTTTTATGTGAGCTCTCATATTGGATTTTGAGTTGTACATTCTCATGTAGCTTATGATCATTGATTATATTTTATCTGCTTTGCTCATGATTTTCAGTGTCATTTTTTTTTAAATTGCAAGTTCACAGGATTCATGAATTGCGGATTATTTCATCTTAGTATTCACTTTTGGCTAAATATGATCATCTATTTTTGTTTCAGGTCTCACCTCTTGATTTTGAGTATAGTGTTGTTTTAAAAAAAAAAAAAAAAAAAAAAAAAAAATTGGCTTGTTTTTTTTTCTTGGCTCGAGCAACGATTTCCTCGCTCGAGTGTGCTTTTGCCACTGCATTAGACCTGAGAGCATGTTTTTTTGGCTCGACCGACCCATTCTTGGCTCGAGCGACCGCCTGGGCATTTTTAGCTCTCGATCGAGCGAGAAAGTCTTCGCTCGAGCGACCTGTCGCGGTTCAAATTCTGAATCTGTGTCTTTTCAGTTCATTTTTCCCCCCCTTTGTCTTTTCTCTCTCTCTCTCCCCTAGGGTTTTTCGTGGTTATCTTTGCTACGATCTTCTGCTATTTTCCCTCTTGATTTCGGAGTTTTTTTTTTTGTTTCTTCATCTTCTCTCTTCGTTTCTGGTAAGTTTTTTTTCATTCTTCGTTTTATTTTCTTTTTTTTGTTAGTATGATACTTGGGTTAAGATGTGGTTGTAGTTTTTCTTTGTTAGACTCTAGGTTTTATTTTTGTTGGTTGTGGTTCTTCCCTCTAATTTTCGAGCCTCACTCTTGCATCTAGGGTTCATGATTTTGTCTATTGCACTCTCCATTGTGCTTAGGGTTTACCACTGGGGTTTTGTTAGAGTTTAACATTGGGGATTTCATTTACATATACATATATTGCCATTATGTGATTGTAATCTGTTTTCTCTCTATGGTTTCATACATTGATGTTTCGATTCTATAATGGCTGTAATATCTTGTTTTCTCTGTGGCTGATTGTTTGTCTCTTTAGCACTGCTAATCATTTCATTTCTTTTATGCTAATGTTACGAGTTTCACTGCTTTTCTAACCCCTGTTGGACTAATTTGTTTTGACTGGCTCTTTGTGTTTTGTTTTGGGGGTTTTCTGGTGTTGTTTATTGGATGTTCCTTGTCTTTCTGGGCTCTTGTCTATGTTGCTCTGTTTGGGTGGTATTAGTCATGGCAGAGTCATCCAAGCCAGGCGGAGATCAAGTGTTGCATTTCTCGCCACAAAATTTGAGTCTCATCCGGATTCTATTGCAATATCCATTCCATTCGCAAAGAACTTCCGGCATCCTTTGAGACTTGGGTTAGGAAGAAGTCACTTGTTATCACTGGGGATGTGTTTGGTTTTACTTGGTCTTCCTGAAGTTCGTAATTGTCATTTTCCGTTTCTTACCCGGTCAGGTGTTGATTTTATTGTGTTGCTTCTGAGTTATGTGGTGTTGACCGGACTTGGATCACTGGGGTCTCCTTCAGCAAAATGAGTTGCTTCCTCGGTTCCGTCTCTTGAATATCATCGTGTGTGCGAATCTTTATGTCACCACCCATTCCTCGCATATTACTCAGGACCAAGGTTATGTTCTGTATTGTATTCATCACCGACTACCTATTGACCTACCGGAGATGATTGTTCAAAAAATGATTGGGGTCTCTGAGGCGAGAAACATCCTTTGGGTACCTTCCTTATGGGATTTTGCTTACTCTAATGTTTCTTCACTTCTGATGTTCTTTGTTATTGATGATGATGATTTGCTGCTTACCCATGCAAATAAGTACCGCTTACTAAATTGAACGAGCTTCTCTCAGGTACAAGCTAGCATGATGAGGGGTGGATAATGATAATCGGCTGTTATTGGAAGATTCTGATGTCAGCGCTGAATGATGATCACTGCGACTTGACCGATGCAGCACGTTTATAGCTCGATGCTGTCAGGCATATATGCCGACGAGGTCTCATGCTCTAATCACTGATCTTGGTTGTCTATTTCCTGTATATGTGCCGATCTTCGCGATAATCCTGAATCTACTGTTTACTCATAACTGGGCACTCATTCCTAGATAATCGTTGCTTCGATCCTCAACTCTACTCCTCTGACCTCTGCTTTGGTTATATAGATGTGTTTGGGTCGTTTCGCGGGCAGATAGTGGGCAAATTAGTTGCGTTCGTATTTCTCGAGAATATAGATGGTCGGTGGCCGATTCTAGAGTCCATTTTGCCCAAGGTTTCATGGCGTCGTCCTCCATGGTTACGACGCGGCGGTTTTGGCGCTACGACGGTTTCGTGTTTCGACCTTTTGGAGCGCAAGTTGACGTGATGAATTTCCTCTCTCTCAGCATTTTGGTCCGTGCTGCAGAAAATTCTGGTGAGAGTGAATCCGTGACGCTCGAGCGGACTTTGGACGCCTCGACGCATCAACCTGTGTCCTGTATCGCTCGCGAGCGGGTGTGTACGCTCGATGCGGCCGTCTTACTTTTTATTCAGTTCGGTGAAACCACCTTTATCTGTCACTTTTTGATTTCGCTTTCTCCTCTCTTACTTTTTCAAAACCCCCATTGGAGAGCACCTCACCTCCTAAATATCCGAACTGTCTCTTCTTAGGATTGATCTACCTAGAGTGTTTTTCCCTCTCACCTTTTGTGCCTTTACAAAAAAAATTGTGGGCTAATAGAAATTATATCGTGACACGGGCTACTTCTTTAATCTGAAACTCTCGGTGTTTGGAAGCCATCGTTGGGGTTTTGTCACTTCCTCCCTTTGGAGCTCCCGAATTTGAGGTAGGGATATCCTAACTCCTCTCTATCGGATTTTGTCTTTTAAAATTTTAGTATTTTGAGATGTTGGGGTTCGGCTTTGGTAACTTTCGTGAAGCAGTCGGGGCTTTTTGTGTAATTTTCAAAAGTGGGGTTTTATTTATAATAAACCTAAATCATGTTTTGGCATAGAGAAATGGTAATAATGTTGAAATATTCGATTGCAAACATGCGACTAAGAGTCTTGTGATGTTATTATGGAGTATGCCACTAATTGGTTTAATTAATTAATGCATATAATTAATTGAAGAAAACGAGGAGTTGAATTGAGAATGTTGATATATTATCTATTTGTGCATTTATTTCCTGCTTAGAAATAATTGCTTTGGGCTACCGGTGGAGGGTAGTGTTGATTGTTGTAGACAATGCATGATGATTAGGCAAACTAAAACTAATCAATTGGATGTGTCATAGAGTATGACGGTTGATAGAATACATTAACTTTATGTATCTGTGGATTGTGCATGTGACCAATGTGTTTATATGCATTATGTGTAGACGGTTGATAGAATGCATTAATATTATGTATTGATTGATGGTATATGTGATTCTGTGTTTATATGCCTTACTTGTGTATGGGAGGAGATGGGGGATGTACTCCACGGTTTAGGGGAAGATGGGGGATGTACCTCTAAACCGGTTAATGGTTAATGGTTTAGGGGAAGATGGGGGATGTACCTCTAAACTAGTTATTGGAATGTTGATACAGCTCATATGCTTATCTGTTGAAGTATTGATATAGCTCATATGCTTATCTGATGAAGTATTGATACAACTCATATGCTTATCTGTGGTAGTAGTGATATAGCTCATATGCTTATCTATCGAAAAGTTTGTTTAATTTGATATAGCACTAAAATGTATATCATTATTGTTTGCGAAATATGGAAGTAGTTTATGTGTTATTGACACAACACCAAAATGTGTATCCACCTTGGATTTCGAAAGTGTTATAGTGATGAACTATAATCTCATCAAATGTTTTGGCCAGAGTACTGAGCCTTGTTTTCAAACTCAAAGTTGAATAAGAAAAGAAAAGTGAATTGTAACGTAGCCTGGGCTGTCATGAAATTTTCATAAGATGTAAATGGAAGTGTAAGTTTTGACCATCTATCTGTTGCTAATCTTTTAGGCATTGTTCATAGTCGGTTTAGTATATTTCTACTGGGCTGTGGCTCACCCTTTATGGGAACATCATTTTCAGGTTCAGGTAGCATGCCACTTCTGAGGACATAGCTTGGGAGGCTAGAGGCAGACATACCTTTGTCGCCTTATTCTTTCTTGATTGTATTTCATATAGATTTGAGCCTAGGACTTAATGTCTATTTAAGCTAGCACTCTCTTTTGTAACCAAGTGTTAACTTGGAAAGCTGTAAGCCCGTAAAGCATTTGCTTCTGTTGTAACCATGTAATACTTTTGTAATGAAATACTCTGATGAATAGATAAATGTGGACTTTTATGTATCAATGCATGTCTCTATATGGATGGGTTTAATGTTGTTATTTTGAGGGTGTTACAACTGATCTTCCTGAGCTACGTCCTCGCTCATTTCGTGGCCAGCTACAGCACTTTGAGCAGTCTGTTACACGTCGCTTTGATCTTTTGGCTACACGTCTTGATGCTTTTGATGGCCGCCTTGATGAGCAGAGTGCCATGCTTGCTCAGATTCTTTCTCTTCTTCAGTTGCAGCAGCCACCATCTTCTCCTTCTTAGCTTTTGGCATATGCTTCTCTTGGACAGTTTTTGTTCTTACTTTGGATAGTGTTTTTTTTATGCTGTATCTGCCTGTTGTTGTTTTTGGGTCACTCCCGGACAAAAAGGGGGAGTAGTTTTGGGGTACTCATGATTTTTTTTTGCAGATGAGCATTTGGACACGTTTATATGATGTGGATATTACTGATATGGATATTGGGCTATATGTTTTTATTTTATATCTTGATGGTTTGGTTTGTTATGTTACATTTCAGGTTTGATGGAGTTAGATTTCATTACAGGTTTTCCTCAAGTTTGGTTTATTGTTTCAAGATGTTAGTTCCAGTTTGTTTTGAGATTGGTTGCATAGTTGGTTTGCCTTGAGTTGTAATCGTTTTAGCTAGTTCGTTTGCTTTGAGTTGTAATCGTTTTCGCTAGTTCGTCTGTTTAGGAAATTGTGTTAGGAAGTTTTGTCCGGGTATTGACAAAGGGGGAGATTGTTAGGTCCCTAAGTCTTGTCAATTCCATGAACAAACTTGTGTAATCGAGTTCTAATTTCTGTGCTGTTTTGTGTTGCTCGCTCGAGCGAAGAAGTCCTCGCTCGAGCGAAGGACTGCGTCTGGCTGCAAACTTGAAAGAGGTCATTGTGCGATCGAGCGAAGCATTGGAGGCTTGAGCGAAGAACTGCGTCTGCATACAAACCTGAAAGAGTTTATTCCTCGCTCGAGCGTAGACTTTATGGCTCGAGCGAAGGTACTTATGGAAGTCACGCGAGATAAGCTTCTCGCTCGAGCGAGATAAGCTTCGCTCGAGCGAGCTTCAGAATCCGGAATTCTATAAGTAGTTGGTTTCTCCAAACTTTAGGATTACTTTTTAGATCTACTTTAAGATTTTCTGAGGTTTTCTTGTGGAGAGATTTTTGTGAGTTTTCCTTGTTGTTTTGAGAAGAGTTCTTCACCCATGATCTAAAATACATACATCAAGGAGTTGGTTATTTTAAATTCAAGAGAGAGTTCTCTTCGGTGGATTCCGAAGATTCAAACGTATAGTTTCAAAAGGCGTTTGATTCTATACGTAGTCGTTAATTCGACAAGTGAGGTTGTGGAATCAACTTCAGGATTGATCAGTTCCGAGACGAAGTCGTGGAAAAAGAGTTACAGAAGATTCGAAGACAAATTGACTGAGTTGGGTAATTTGTATGTTATCTTTGTAATCTTTTTTACTTCAGTAGTGGATTGATTAGTGGCGTTTCGCCCGTGGTTTTTTAATCACAGTTGGAGGTGTCCAATTGTGGTTTTTTCCACGTAAAAATCGTTTGTGTCGATTTATTAATTATTCTGAAAAACAAACAATCTAAATCACTTTCGTAAGTGCTTGTTGATTTAGATTGTGTGTTTTGGATTTTTGGGATTTGGAATATTTTTAATCTTGATCTAATCACGAATCACTTAGATTTTCATTGGAGAAATAGGCAATATGTCTTCTATACCTTGGTAGCTGAGAAAAGAGAATGCTGGAAAGGAATTTAAAGTTGGAGAACCAAAATCACAAAACTGTTCGACCATCAGAAGCATGCAGTTCTTCTACGCATCAGGTTGATTTTTTTTGATCTCCTCTCTAATCAATCGTCGTAAGTAACAGGTACCCTCATTCATCATGAACAGATGCCCGTTTCCTTTCAAGCATCGGACTGCTCAAGTTGGATTTGCACATGAGCTTCGCCCGCCTGCCTCCGCAGACAAGTTACAAAATTCTCTGGTTTGGTTGGACTTGATTTTTCTTTGGGTTGAACCCAAAGAAATTTGAATTTTCTCTGGGTTGTTGGATTGAATTTCTATTGGATGAAACCCAAGAAATCTGAATTTTCTCTGGGTTGGACGTGTATATAAGAACCAGTTTGTGTATACTTTTAAAAACACTTTTGTAAAATTCAAGGATTTATAACAGAGGAGGATAGTAGGTATAGCATATCAATCAACATAAGAACTGCAAATTTACAAGAGGATTTGAATTTCAATGAACAATGCACGATAACTAGCTATATCAATATTACCCTCCAGAGAAATTTTGAATTTCTCTGGATCCTTTGAATAATTTTCTAATGCAATACCTAATCGTATAGCCACTGTATACAGATGCAGTTGAAGTTCCAATCCAGAGACACTAGTTAGTCGCAATCTCAGAAGCATGCAAGGAGGTTTTCACACAACAAAACCAAAGACAGATAAATACATATATCTATTCAAAGCCCTTCAGGGGCTGCTATAAATCATCCATACACTTCAAACAGCCGCAACTCAAGGAAATTGCATCTTCTCTATTCCCTCGCTTCGGCATAGCCTTCTTCACAGTTTCTCTGGTTTGGTTGGCTGAATTTTCTCTGTTGAACCTAGAGAAATTTGAATTTTTTCCGGGTTTGATGTGTATAAAAGAACTAGTTTGTGTGTATCAGACATATATCAGAGGGAAGCAGGATTGACTATAGAGTGAGTAACCTAGACTCCAATGAATTGGATGAATAACCCCTTTCCAATTCAGGTTCTGAAAAAGCAGAATCCCGGGCAATGGAAACAACAGTATTCTGAGGAGGAGTCCCTCCAACACAGATGCGAAGCATGTGATATCGCACAATCCCCTATCTAGACAGCAAGATCCTTTGACAAACTACATATTTTTGAAGGTGCAATGTTGGCACTGCCCCTGACAACTCTAAGAGGAAAAGGCCGATAGTATTCCCTATTCTGGGAAGAATATAACATTTGAAAACACTCTTTGGGTCTGCTTTCATGAAGGAGCTGCAATCAGCGAAGCACAGTTTCCATCCAAAGGGGCTCGGTTGGTTTTGCAGGAATCGATATTTCAGAACAGTAAGGGCTACCTTTTGGAATCATGGATGATACTCTCTTCCAACTTCCATAGTTGATGAGGGAGACCGAGCCTGGAGAGAAGAGTTGAGTTCGTCGCAGGGATTTGGAGTTCAGGAAAGAGAGCAACTGGTCAAGGGTTGGGGATTTGGAGCAGCGTGATCAAGCTCAGGACAACGTGGATGCGAGAGGGGATGGGGTGAGGGACCTTAGACTACAAAAGAACACATTGTGGACCTAATCCATTACTAAACGTTGGTAGGGAACCTTAAGAACGATTTTCCTAAATATAATCCTATTATTACAGAATAATTTATATAAGCACATACATAATTTAATTAAATTTTATAAAATATTATTTGATAAAAAAAATTAAAAATAAAAAATAACCCGTGGGAAGCACGGCGTCTAACTGCTAGTGAATTAATTATAAATGATGAAAATTAATACTAGCATGTTTTAATACAAATCACTCGAAGGCTTTAGAGCATAGTTTTATTTTTCAATAATTTAAGAAGAATTTGAAGAAGACGAATGGCCGGCCATATAAATGTATTTATTATTTAAATATTTTATTAATCTTTAAACTTATATATATTAACATTTTATATGAATATTTCAAATGGAATACATTTCGATGATATAAATAGTTTATTTTATTGGATTTATATGTACGATCATTCAAAAAAAAATCAAATTAAACACATCTAATTTTATTATTTATTTAAAAAAAATAACAAAATGATTCAATTATTTCTATGTTCATTTTTTAGAGAATATTAAAAAATTATATAGTTTATAATTATCAAATCAATCTAATTTTTCCGTCAATAATATACACATAAAATCCAATAAATTGAAATATTTGTATTATTAAAAATTCAGGGACATGTAACGCCGAAAATAACCCAACATGAACTAGCCACATCAATCCTCCTTCACAAATTAAAAGACAATGAACCTTCCATCCATTACATGTATAAAGAAATCAAGTTTGTACAAAAGATCTCACATGCGAATTAATACATTCATAGGTAAGAAAACACATGAATTAATAGTATGTGAAGCGTATCATCTCAAACAAAAATAACATGCCTTTACGGACTTACATTGTCAATGACCCGAACCCGCCCTATGGGTTAAAGGACATAACCGGCCAGCAAATCTTTGAGATTGCCTACGGCCTCATATTCTACAGACATAACTTGTCAGAGTAAAGGGCCAAACGGAAGCAAAATTTAAAACTTTGTCTATAGAGCCGTGCTTATATGGACATCAAACATACCATATTCAGTTACGTTAATAACCACCACAAAATTACAGTTTCACAAAAATTCATAAAAGACAGGCATATCAAACGAGTCACCTATGACAGGCTATTACGATATACACTAGCCTTGCCAACAGGACAAAACATAAGTACATAGCAAAAAGGCAGGTAGTCTCAAGAGTGAGACGCAAGCTGACTTCCCCAAACTCGGATTCTCCTAGCAGACTCGCTGGGGCTGAGTTGGACTTCCCTGGCTCACCTACAACACATGAATGAGCGTGAGCGATAGCCCAGTGAATAAATCAAACATGACAGGTTACATGACAATTAGTAGAACAACATGCTCCAAACGGCCTTGGGCCCATTCATACTTCTATTTAACACAGATATATATATACATTATACAAAATTTAGATCAAGTGACTGTAGTTCCAACATACTGGCCTTTGGCCCATTCAGGTTTCCATTCTTGTCAAAACGGCCTCCGGCCCATTCATTCATGTCAAAACGGCTTTTAGCCCACTCCATTCATGACAGAAACAACCTTCGGTCCGATTCATATTCATCTAAACGACCTTGGTCCATTCGTATACATCAAAACGACCTTCGGTCCATTCATTCTTATCAAAACGACCTTTGGTCCATTCATATACATCAATATTCATCTAAACGACCTTTGTCCATTCGTATACATCAAAACGACCTTCGGTCCATTCATTCTTATCAAAGACCTTTGGTCCATTCATATACATCAAAACGACCTCGGTCCATTCATTCTTATGAAACGACCTTTGGTCCATCATACATCAAAACGACCTATCGGTCCATCATTCTTATCAAAACGACTTTGGTCCATTCTATACATCAAAACGACCTTCGGTTCACAATTCATTCTTATCAAACGACCTTCGTCCATTATTCTTATCAAAACGACCTTTGTCCATTCATTGATTCTTGTCAGACTTAGTCCGCGAATCCAATTAACAGCTCATAAAAGTTTATAGGGAATAACAATTGGACATTGACAACTTCAAAATATTTGATATAATCACATGATCGCTGTTGTTGGATTTAGCCCTGGAGCTTGCCCTACACGTTTCATGAACACAAAAGGTCAATTAACAGTTTAGTCTTCTTTAATTCACAATTCCTCTTAGGCCTTTATTATATCTCATTAACTCATTACATGCTTAAAATATTGCCATAAGAGTGATTACAAGTGAAAGAGAGCGGAAACAAACACAGAACGACATGAACAAAAATTCAGAAATTAGATCCCTGCTCGAGCGTCAATTTACCCGCTCGAGCGGACCCTAAGGCCTGCAAAGTAATGGTTTGCAATGAAAAATGTGCTTCGACGCTGGAACAGAAGCCGCCGAGCTGAAGGTCCGGGTTCCACAAAAAAACTTTTTTTTTTTTTTTTTTTTCCCACCCGGGCTCGAGAGCGTGAGTATCCCTGCTCAGACTGACATCCAACTCTGCAAAATGCTGGGGCAGATTTTCGCGCTCGAGCGTATGATTACTACTGCTCGAGCGGAACATCAAAAAAAATTCCTGGGGTTTCCCCAGGGGGATTTTGTTCTTGAGCTCAAAACCGACTTTCCAGCTACATACTTGCATGCAATGGCTCACAATCACACCATTTACACCATGCTAACATGCTACATAATACAAGATTACAACATCAGGAGCTCATTTCATGAATTTATCTAATGCATTGCCCCAAAATATTCTCAAACCACATCATCAACATGCTCAACATTCAAACATTCAGACTTATACTCCGATGATTTGTGCATGCATGTGGGAGATGCTCACATTTCTAACTTTAGATGGATACAAATTGGTGGATCAAAACATGATTTCAACCAAAACTCTACATGATCATGTGTTTCAAGCTCAAAACATGCAGATTCAGAGTGAGTTTTCTACAGTGCATGAGTTCTAAATTCAAACTCAACAAAAATCAACTTAATTACATTGCTACTTGATCACAAGCAACCCTTGAAGCTATACAAGGATTCACAATTCAAACTTATTGAATTTAAGCCAAATGCTTACTAGAGCTCAATCTTCCAAATATAGTAATTTCTTGAGTTTAATCCTCCAATTCTTCACAAATTTGAGACCAAACACCAAACTTCCTCTTTTCCCTCTTCTAGCCGACTCCTTTCTCTCTTTCTTGCGTTTAAGGTCAACCCAGAGGAATAACAAAGAGGGATTTGAGTGATAGACTATTAAAGTCCACTAATATAATAATAATAATAGAGTAATTGGCCTCATTTTACCAACCTAATAAATAATTCGGTCAATCAAATTTTCAATTAAAACTTCATCGTAGGCTTAAAATTATGCCAATCCACACATGGCGTAACAATTTCGGGTTTCTGTGGCCGATAAGGCACTCAATTTAATTTCCAAAGCAGCGTTATTCAAACAGATATTCTACGTAAGAACAGTACGAAATTCAAAATCACATAATGGCAACACAAAATCATTTGCTAAACACATAACCAAATAGATTAGGACCATTTAGGCAGTACAGACAGGGTTCACAGTCTTCCCCCATTTAGGAAGTTTGGTCACTCCAAACTTAAGTTACCTTCGTCGGAACAAATGAGGTAGCGTAGTCGGCATTCCATCCTCTTTTTCCCACGTGGCATCCGTCCATAGTGCTTTCTCATTCTACTTTCAACCATGGGATGGAGCTTGTTTCTCATTCCTTCACTTGCAGTCAAACATCCTTTCTGGCCATTCAAGCGTACCATATTCTCATCAAATAGTACATGATGATAATCAATCACTGTAACGGGTCTGGAGGTAACCCTCAACATCGCACATGGAAACACGTATGGATTTTGCTCGATCCGGTGAGCAAAGCACTCTATAAGCAACCGGACCAAGCTTCTCCAGACTTGAAACGGCCCAATGTAACGGGCGAAATTTGCCCTTTTTCCCGACCTGCTTGGCCTGTTGCGATCGGGAACGCGGAATAGATACACATGGTACGTCGACCTCATACTCAAGAGTTTCTCCGACGTCTGCATAATGCTTCTGTCGGTCTTAGGTTTTGAGCCTTTGCCGAATAGTCTTGATTCTTTCAGTGGTGTCTTGTAACAATTCAGGCCAAGCAAAGCTCTGTCTCCGACCTCTGTCCAACAAATAGTGATCTACACCGTCCTACATACAAAGCCTCGTATGTAGCTCATACCGATGCTGGAGTGGAAAGCTATATTATTAATGCAACAAATTCCTGCAAGTGGTTAGTAATCTTTCCACACTCCCTCTGAAACCAAAGCACACAATGCGAAGCATATCTTTACAAAGTTTGTATGTTCGTTCTCTGACTGCCATCTGTCTGTGGTGGAATGCTATAATGACCTTAGTTCTGTTCCCATAGCTTCCTGCAAACTTTTCCACAATCTGAGATACAAATTTCGGATCCCTATCTGACACAATGGACACCGGACTCCCGGTAATCGGACACATTATCACATAAATAGGATAGGCCAATCTGTAAAGCAGTAATGAGTTTTGACAGGCAGAAAAATGTGCGGATTTAGTCAGTCATACTACAACCCAAACAGAATCCATAACTCGGGAAGTCCGGGTAGCACAACAACGAAGATCCATAGTACAGTGTTCCCACTTCCACTCAGAATAGGGGAGGTTAAGAGTAGACGCCTGGTTTCTGATGTTACCTTAATTGCTGACACCTAGAAGGCATTGGAACACATATTCTGCCATCTCTTTCTTCATTTTAGGCCACCAATAGTGTTGTTTCAGAATCCCCGATTACATTTTTATTGTTACCGGAGATGCAAATACAGATTTGTGGGCTTCATCTAAAACCTCTTCCTTTAGCTCCGGAATTCTGGGACACATATGCGGTTTCAATAAATTCAAATTCCATTCTCGACACTGAAAAATCTCGCTTTTGGCTTACTTCAGATTCATCCAATTACCTTTCTGAGGAACTTCATCTCTTTCTGTTTCTGCTTGAATTTCGTCAACAATTGCCGGATTCGACTGTAATAGCGGCTATCAATCGCCCGTGTTCACACACCAGGCCACTTCAATTTCAGACTTTCAAAGTCTGCAAATCTCCCTTGTTCAGTAAGCAAACAAGCCATCTCCCTGTTGATTTGTCTGCTCAAGGCATCAGCCAGTCATTAGCTTTCCGGGATGGTACTGAATCTCTAGGTCGTAGTCTTTATCAGTTTACTCTCTCTGACGCATATCAACTCTTTCTGCGTGAAGAATATTTCAGGCTCTTATGATCGTGTAACTTCACCTTTGCACCATACAAGTAAATGCGCCATATTTTCAAAGCAAAAACACTGCGGCCAATTCTAGGTCATGTGTTGGAAATTCTCTCATGGTGGCCTGCACTGCGGGAGGTGTAAGCAATAACCTTCTCGTCTGTAATTAACACACAACCCAAACCCTTATAAGTATGCGTCACTGAATCACAAATATTCCAGTGACTGAAGGCATTGTTGGGTTTTTTGGTGGTCAAATTTGCAGTGTCAATTTTGTCTTCAAATTCTGAAAGGCTGATTCTCTTTCACTATTCCACTCAAATGTTGTCCCTTACGTGTAATTGGGTGAGAGGTACTGCTAATTTCGAAAAGTCTTACAACCTCTGTAGTACCAGCCAATGCCCCTGAAACTGCGAAACTTCTGTCACATGTTGGTTAGGCCAATTCACAATTGCTTCTATGTTCTGCGGGTCCCAACTGAAATTCCTTCCTTGTTGATCACATGCATAAGAAAACAACCTCATCCAACCAAAACTCACATTTTTTAGTTTAGCAAATAGATTTCTTTCCCGAAGTATTTGTAGAACGTTCTCAGAATATGTTCATTGTTCAGGTCTATCTTAGAACCTATTCAAGATATAGTCGAATGAAGACTAAACAAACCTCATCAAGGTAGGTTTTTAAAAATTCTATCATTAAGTCATAAATGCCGCGGAGCATTAGTCATCCAAAGGCATAAAAGAAATACTCAAAAATGACCCTACACGTTCTGTAATGCGGATTTTTTTTTTTATTTTTTTTTTTTTTTTTTTTTTTTTTTTTTTTTTTTTTTTTTTTTTTTTTTTTTTTTTTTTTTTTTTTTTTTTTTTTTTTTTTTTTTTTTTTTTTTTTTTTTTTTTTTTTTTTTTTTTTTTTTTTTTTTTTTTTTTTTTTTTTTTTTTTTTTTTTTTTTTTTTTTTTTTTTTTTTTTTATTTTTTTTTTTTTTTTTTTTTTTTTTTTTTTTTTTTCTCCAACATCCTCTGCTTTAACTTCAACTGATGATACGGATCTCAATCAATCTTAGAAACAATGTGATCCTGTAAACTGGTCAATAAGTCATCAACGGGTAAGGGATATTTGGTTCTTATTGTTACCTTGTTCAATTCCGATAATCGATGCACAGGCGCAAAGTACATCCTTCTCTTTACAAGACAACACTGGTGCCCAAGGTGAAGTGCTAGCGTAATAAACCCTTCATCAAGAAGGTTGCACTGTTCCTTTAATTTCTTTTTCATTTCGGCGTCAGCAATCCTGTAGGAGTTTTAGAAAATAGGCTGGGTGGCCTGGCGCGTCTCAATAAGTAAAACTTCTATCTGCCTGTCTACAATTCCCTGGTATTATATTGAAACACATCTAGGAACTCTCTAACAATGGGGAATATCATTCAATTCCAACATTCACGATTGTTCAGTCAATTACATAACACAAATAACCAGCACCCCTTCTGATCAATTCTACATGCTTTCATTGCAGATATCAAATATGGTGGAGGCACTATCCCATTTCCCACAAACACAATTTCCTTTCTGTTCGGGGTTTAAACACAACCCTCTTTGTAACAATCTTATAGTGGCACAATATTTGGGTCACATCCATTGCCAAAACTAAACAAAATCGAAGTGTCTAAAGTTTAAGGGACAAATCTACAATAGGGTACATCCTCAACATGCATGTACAAAACAGATATATATAGGTACATAACATAGATTCCCCCGATGGAGCAGACACACATAACAAATATGGCAACAATTCTAGGGGTCTTTTCAGTCTAGATGCAAATGCATATGTCACAAAAAAGTGTGTGCATATGTCAAAGTCGCCATGATTGCATATTGAGATAGTACCTGAGACAACGGCATTGGCATTCCATGTGTCGCCCGGAACAAGCGCAAAAACTCCCCCCTGTCTCACTGTGTCCCCGGTAATAGCGGATCTCACAGCATTTCCCGACTTTGGAACCGATGCAGTTGAACTAGCTGCCAGTTTCCCACTTATTCTAATTGCACTCTCGGGCTATGTGTTCTTGTTTCCCACACTTAAAAAACAGGCTTCCGATGCACGGTAACAGACTCCACGGTGCCTTTTGCTACAAATGTTGCACATGGGAGCTGTGTCTCGGGAAGAACTTGAAGTAGTGGAGGAGCCCGTGTTTTGCTTTTTCGAAAATTTCTTCTTCGAAAAGAAGCCTTGTCTTTTGTTGCCTTTCCATTCGGTTGTTGGCTTAGCTTGTCTAGCTATGTTGGCCTCTGATATGATGGCCCGGTCAAGCACTCCGATGTAGGTCTCTAATTTCAGGACATTCACTCTCTCTGGGATGTCACTTTGGAGTCCACCTTCAAAATGCCTCGCCTTCTTATAATCAGTGTCAATTACGTGTGGTGCAAACCTGGCCAACTCAGTAAATTTGGCCTCATACTCAGCTACAGTCATGCTGTCTTGCTTGAGTTCCATGAACTCTGCCACTTTCCTATCCCGGACTCACTGCGGGAAGTACTTGTCATAGAAGATTTCCAAAAATTTCGCCCAATCCACATCTCTGTGGTTTTCCCTCATCAACATCCACCATCTTCTCGCTTCATCTTCTAGCATAAAGGTGGCTAGAAGCACTTTCTGTGTATCCGAGCACGGAAACACCTCAAGCAGTTTTTCGATCCCAAGAACCCAAGCCTCAGCTTTCAAAGGATCTAGTCCGCCATGGAACTGTGGTGGTTTCATTTTCTTGAATTCCTTGGTGAGAGCTATTATCCGGTCATCATTTTGATTATCTGGCACGGGTGGTACCGGAGGTGGAGGTGGCGGGTGTGGTTGCTGCCACTGTTGTTGCCACTCCTGTTGCTGTCTCAAAGCTTCTGCCATTTCTTGGATCAGTCTTTCCATTCTGTCCAGTCTGGCAGTAGAGGATTCCTCTAACTCGTCACCTCTGGTTCTCACCATCTGATTAAACTTGCATTATATTTCATACAAAAGGTACGCAAGTACGCATACACTAAGGAGCACACATTTCCAGATAATTTGCAATGCAAGTTGTTCACAACTTACACATATAATTATTCATAACAAAACATTTAAGCATATAATCAATGCTTCCAAACTCGTACTTATCACATGAATGCATCCTAGATCTTATCTAGACGCTTATTGCTCTTTTTGGACAAGTGTGTGAGTTGTTAACTCGTGTTCTAATACCACTCTGTCATGACCCGAACCCGCCCCTATGGGTTAAGGACATAACCGGCCAGCAATCTTGAGATTGCCTACGGCCTCATATTCTACAGACATAACTTGTCAGAGTAAAGGGGCCAAACGGAAGCAAAAATTTAAAACTTTGTCCATAGAGCCGTGCTTATATGCATATCAAACATACCATATTCAGTTACGTTAATAACCCACCTCAAAATTACAGTTTCACAAAATTCATTACAGACAGGATCATTCAAAACGAGTCAACCTATGACAGGCTATTTGCAGATATACACTAAGCCCTTGCCAACAGGACAAAACATAAGTACATAGCAAAAAGGCAAGGTAGGTCTCAAGAGTGAGACGCAAGGCTGACTTCCTCAAAACTCGGATTTTTCCTAGCAAACTTCACTAGGGCTGGGTTTGGACTTCCCTTGGCTCACCTACAAACACATGAATGAGCGTGAGCGATAGCCCACTGAATAATATCAAATATAACAGCTACATAACAATATGTAGAACAACATGCTCCAAACGGCCTTGGGCCCAATTCATAATTCTACATAAATAGATTTAGGACCAATTTATATACAAAATTTAGATCAAGTGACTGTAGTTCCAACATACTGGCCTTTGGCCCATTCAGGTTTCCATTCTTGTCAAAACGGCCTCCGGCCCATTCATTCATGTCAAAACGGCTTTTAGCCCACTCATTCATGACAGAACAACCTTCGGTCCATTCATATTCATCTAAACGACCTTTGGTCCATTCGTATACATCAAAACGACCTTCGGTCCATTCATTCTTATCAAAACGACCTTTGGTCCATTCATATACATCAATATTCATCTAAACGACCTTTGGTCCATTCGTATACATCAAAACGACCTTCGGTCCATTCATTCTTATCAAAACGACCTTTGGTCCATTCATATACATCAAAACGACCTTCGGTCCATTCATTCTTATGAAAACGACCTTTGGTCCATTCCTATACATCAAAACGACCTTCGGTCCATTCATTCTTATCAAAACGAC
>NW_021024572.1:79823-120944 GCF_004153795.1 Camellia sinensis | reverse complement strand
AATCTGTATTTTAGCCTACTTGCGAGTAGCAAACCATTTTCAAAACAAACATGCAATGTTTTGTTCCAATCTAGGCAATTTGGTCTATACTTGTTTGCTGTGACCCAAATCAGACCTAAAGCATGTTAAGTCATTGACAAAAATGTATTGGAACCAAGCTAACACATGCTACAAAGGTGGGCTAAAGCATCAAGCATGTTAGGCTAATAGGCAATAATACACTACAAGTGCAAGATGCAAACAACAAGAGGCCAAACCAACCAAAAACAGAGCTATATCATGCTAAAATGAGGCCAAAAACATGCTGAGATTGAGCCCTAGAAGGGTAGAAAAACATGCTAACTTGATGAGCCAACAGCACATGCAAACAAGGTACAAAGGGGGGGAGGGCACCCCCACCTATTTTGGATCCTAAAACCCACTTTCCACCACTAAAATTCCTCTAGAATTCAGTGGTAAAAATGCCAAACAAAGGTGATCTCAAAGGCCTTAAGAGATAGCACAAAGCAAAGCAAAATAAGCCACAAAAGGGGGTAGACCACCCCTAACTCAAACAAGGCCTTAGACAACCATTTTAAACACTTAAAAACAAAAGTTTTTACAGTTGAAAGCTAAGCCTAAAATAGCATGCAAAGGTGGCTAAGTAAGCAACTAAAACAAAGCTTCAAAGAGGAGATGACTTACCCTTGAAGCACAACAGCCACAGCAGCACTTCTGAGCCAAAAAAACTAGCTTTAAGAGGCCCAAACAAGCCTTATGGAATCTCAGCTCCAAGGTCAAGATGTTAGGCTAAGAAGGTGGTGTGCAAATATGCCAAGAACACTCACTTTCAAGCACTATAGAGCATAATATAAAGAGAGAGATATTTTGCCTCTGGAATTTCTGAACCCTCTCTAAGGGGGAAACACCTCCCCTTATATAGAATTACAAGCCTCAAGCTTGTTTGACAAGCTAGAAGCTTGTTACAATCCCTCCATACACTTGTATGATGGATGTATTCTGTGTCCCACAGCTGGCATAGCTGGCACCAAAAATAGCTGCAAAAACAGAAAAATGGCCGTAGGCCACTTCAACTAGCCTACCGGCCACTTAAAGTGGCCTACAAGAGGAAAAAATGGCCTACAAGCACCAAAAGTGTCCGACAGGCCCTCCTCTCCCTCCAGGCAAGGGTTAACAAGGTATGGTCCAAAAACAAATTTAAAAGAAGGGATCCAAGAGACCCTAAGACAAGGCACTCAGCCGAAAGCTCCGGAAAGTAGCCTATGGGTCACTGCAAGTGGCCTCCACCTTATCATGCACAATTAAGGGGGACAGCGACTAAGAAATGAGGCACGTTTCATCACTTCAAGTATGAAACGTCTCTCATTTCTTGTGTTTAGATTAACGTCCGATCCAAACACATGCAATGCAACACAAACATGTTATCTTGGCATGTTTTACTTTGATTCATTTTGTTTACCCGTTTTAGATTATCGATAAGCCCTTTAACCGGTTAAGTCCAAAAGTGAGAAGTCCTCTAATTTGAAAGATGGACCAAGCCACAAGCTTCTTGAGCATGAAAGGAGCATCACATCATTGGGCATGAACGCCTCAATTTCATGCTCAAACCAACAAAGGGCTTAAGACCTCTTTCAAAGTGATACAACAAATGAAAGATGGCATGCAATGGTATACATTTCAGCACTGAAATGACATGCTAAACAATATTAAATCATGCAAACGATGCATGCAAGACATGCTCGGAGTCGAAAGCATTGAAGCTAGCAAAGAGCATAATACTAGAACCATGCAACACCAAGCACAAATGACTAAACCAGCCCCAAACAGACCTCATGCATGCCAAAACAGTGGCCAAAATGTGTTGAGATGATAGCATGAAAGGCAAGAAATGCATGCTCATACATTGACCCATAAATAAGGCATAAGGCTCAACTCTTGAAAGCACTTAAAGAGCGATACATATGAGTGTATGATGGAAGTATATGCTCTAAAATACCATGCCAAATGATGCGATATCATGCAAATAGCTCAAATAAAGCATGCCAAGAGACTCAAAACACAAAGCTAGTTGAGAGGCTTTACACTATGGCTTTACAAAGCAAAGCATACGTGATCAAGACCACCCAAATCAGACCTAAAGCATGTTAAGTCATTGACAAAAATGTATTGGAACCAAGCTAACACATGCTACAAAGGTGGGCTAAAGCATCAAGCATGTTAGGCTAATAGGCAATAATACACTACAAGTGCAAGATGCAAACAACAAGAGGCCAAACCAACCAAAAACAGAGCTATATCATGCTAAAATGAGGCCAAAAACATGCTGAGATTGAGCCCTAGAAGGGTAGAAAAACATGCTAACTTGATGAGCCAACAGCACATGCAAACAAGGTACAAAGGGGGGGGGGCACCCCCACCTATTTTGGATCCCAAAACCCACTTTCCACCACTAAAATTCCTCTAGAATTCAGTGGTAAAAATGCCAAACAAAGGTGATCTCAAAGGCCTTAAGAGATAGCACAAAGCAAAGCAAAATAAGCCACAAAAGGGGGTAGACCACCCCTAACTCAAACAAGGCCTTAGACAACCATTTTAAACACTTAAAAACAAAAGTTTTTACAGTTGAAAGCTAAGCCTAAAATAGCATGCAAAGGTGGCTAAGTAAGCAACTAAAACAAAGCTTCAAAGAGGAGATGACTTACCCTTGAAGCACAACAGCCACAGCAGCACTTCTGAGCCAAAAAAACTAGCTTTAAGAGGCCCAAACAAGCCTTATGGAATCTCAGCTCCAAGGTCAAGATGTTAGGCTAAGAAGGTGGTGTGCAAATATGCCAAGAACACTCACTTTCAAACACTATAGAGCATAATATATATATATATATATATATATAGAGAGAGAGAGATATTTGCCTCTGAAATTTTCTGAACCCTTGAGAAGGGGGAGGCACCTCCCCTAATATAGGCAATGCAAGCAAAAGCTTGCTTGACAAGCTTAAACTTGCCTCCATCCGTCCATACACGTGTATGGAGGATGGCTCAATGAGCCACAGCTGGCTCAAAATATCTAAAATACTATATGTTGAAACATGGTGGTCGACCGGCCATTAATGGTGGCCGGCAGTGCCTCATTGATGGCCGGCAGGCCTCATCAATGGCCGGCAGGGCTTAGACCATGGCCAGCAGCCCTTGATCATGGCCAGCAGTGCACTAAAACAAGCAATAGGGATGGACCAAAGCATGGTCCAAAGATGGGGCAGAAATGAAATAGGGTTTGGAAAGCTCAAACCTGTGACGTTTCGCTGCAAATTTTGAATGCTCAGCGAACAATCAAACTTGTTACTGGATGTACCTACAAGCACAACCAAGTCTTGAGGACAGTCAAAAATGAGGTGTCTACATATGCGCCTGTGGAAACAGCTGACACAGCTGGCATAAATATCTGCAAAAACACACAAGTGGCCTGCAGGTCACAAATGGCCGGCAGCCCACACTAGGGGGCCTGTAGGTCCTAGGGTTTTTAGGCTTGAAAAACTGCTGTTTGGGTCCAAAACAGCAGCATATACAAATTCATCATTGGGTGCGCAAATAGTGGCACCCAAGTCATAAGGGCGGTCAAAAATGGAGTGTCTATACGTAGCCACGTAGCACAAGATAACCCCCCTGCCTCTGGGTCGAGTCAAGTCAACTCGACAGTTTGACTGATCAGCTAGTGTGCTAACGTGGCAGCCACATGGCGATGACACGTGGTGCTGACCTAGTGCTGTCGTAGCGATGATGTGGCTGACAGGTGTCATCTAATGTGCCACTAGCACGTGGTAGTGACATTACTATAACGTGCTGGTCACTCACCTTCTTCCTTCCGTCACGCGTCAGGCGCGTTCGTGAGATTGGGATAACGAGCCAGTGCAACTGACGGCGCGTGAAGGTCGTGTATGCGACTGGGCTTCAATCGCTTTCTTCAAATGGCACGTGAGAGCGTGTGGAGCCTCCTCTGGGGTTCTGCTTTACAGTTCTGGACTATTCTCGTCGAGAGCCTTCTCCCGGTATGCTCAAAAGTGAATTTCGAGTAACTTGATTTCTGGCAGTTTAAAAAAAAAACAGAGTATCTGAGCCTCTGTTTTACCTCTTTGTTCAACCTGAGCTCTGATACCACTTGGTGGGATTAGACACACCCAAAAATCAATTACACACACACAGAAAGGAGACACAAGATATTTACGTGGTTCAGCAATAACCTACATCCATGGGTAAAGATATCCACTATAAAATTATCCCGAAGGGAGTTTATAACACTTACACCTCACACTCTCTCTCTCTCTCTCTATGTAGCACTCTCACTCACTTATACAAACACACACTCTGTGTTTCCTATATCTTCTCTTCCTCTCAGCATCTATATATACACAGGGAGAGGAAAACAAAGTCAAGAAAATGAGTTATTGAGCTGATTTGCCACCTGCTCTCTTCCCTCCTACTTCTTGACTTGGAGCCAACCTTCAATAACTCCTCCATATGGGCTAGAGCTAACACAGCCTACTCAGACACATGAAGAAAATAAGCATAGCCAATATACACATAAAAAAGAAGAATAAAAACCATAAATTACCTATAAGGTGGAACATTAACCTATATTGTAAAAGATATTCAATCTAACCAAATAATCAATATTGTGTCACTAAGGTGACTCTGAGGTTTCTTAAACTAAAGTTCATATGAGTATCACAAAATAAAAAAATTCAAGATGTCAATTTATGGTTAAACAAGATTATTCCACTATGGAATTTAATCGAACACTTAATGACAACATAAGCACTAATGGCTAATAATACCACCAAACTTTACACATCAAAGATTTCAATGCAATCCATTGAGTACATCTGAAATAGGCACTAATTTATGTGAGGATCATAATCAAATGTTTTCTGATCATTTTTAACTAACGCGACAGCTCCATGCTAAATGAAATGTTATAAAATAAAATTCTTCTGGAAATAAAGGAGAACAATTTCTACCCTGTAATATGTCCTTAAACTACCAAGAAACTTCATAACAGTAGATAAATTTGTGTATTATAAGAGATCTACAAGAAAAAGTAGTTCATGTAAGGTCCTTATTACCTTTAGCATCAATAACAAGAGCTTCCAGATTTGGGGAAATGCTTAAGTAGATTAATACTTCCATGTGGCTTCTAATTAAGTCTGTACGCAACACCAGTGACTTCAGATTACAAAATACAGTAGGAAAACATTCTTGCATATCTGCTGCAGGCAAGTACTATAAACATAACATAAGAAAGAATTAGAATGGTGTACATATATCATATATATATATATATATATATATGGGGGTAAGTGCATTTTACAATACAGTACAGGTAAATTAAATAAACAAAAGAGTATTTTACAATTCAAACTCCATTATCAGCATAGCAATAAAATATCAAACTCAAGACTATGATTAAGCAACATAAAGATCAATTATCAATTTGTGATACGTATCTATTCAGAAACGAATAATATCATAACAATTGAACAATTAAAATAGCAAGGAAGTTAAATTTTATTAAAACAAAAACAAACAAACAAAAGAAACATAGGCCTCCATCAAAGAAACATTTTACCTGTAGTATTCTAAAATATGAGAAAACAATTATCCAATGACAGTAATTGACTGTCAGAATTTATCTGCATGGAAGTTAAGTTTGCAAAATTCAGTTACTAGGCTAAATATCTCCAATGTCATGTAGGATCAAAAAATTATCAGAAAATCTTGTAAAGATATAAGCAAGCAAAATGAGTGTTCAGTCAAGTATGTAGCAATAAATTCAATAACATTTTATCATGGAACAAAATATCAAGTGAACCTTAATTTAAAGTGATAACTTATAGATGAATATTGAATATGCATTTCTCTTAGACCAAACGCTTTGTAGTGCTACAATAAAATTATCCAAATACTTCATTATACCAAAATATAAAAATAAATAAATAACTTAAAAAGATAGCATAATCTTACCACATATAGCACAATATCATCTATTCAAAAACATAGTTCCTGGATACATGTCTTCTATGCCGAACAAAATATCATAAATAAAAATTTTAAGTGAAACAAGGTTCCTATATTATAGATGCAATACAAACAAAGTTTCTTCAAATATCCAAGGCCTATGAAGCAACGACATTCAAAATGTGTCGTAACCATGTTGGACACGTATGGGGCACAAACACAGGAGGAACACACGAGGACACGTGTCCGACACGCCATGTTGTGTCTATTTTTTTAATAATTTTTAATTTCCACTAGACAAGATAGCAGCAAACTAGGGAACATGGCGAGATATGTTTTCGAAAACCATCCGTTTTTTCACTTTTGCCGACTACAATATGGCAGGACTGTGTGGACAGCCAAAAATCATTTTTCCACTTTCGCCGTCTACAATATGGCAAGACTGTGTGGATACCCAAAAATACTTTTCTCACATTCGTCCAGCGATAAGCCTAGACAGGGCAATTGGGCACCCTGAATGCAAACCACCCCCACATTTACCAACTATTATACAGACAGTCGTGAGCACCGAAAAACCATTTTTTAATTTTTAAAACCATCCCCCACATTTACCAGCTATGAAACGGGCGGTCGTGGGCACCGAAAAACCGTTTTTCAACTCCCGACGCAGGTACCAACCACAACACAACCCAACATAACTCAACCAACTTAACACCACATAACCCAATACAATTCACATAACACCCAACAAGATTCAACACAACCATTTCAACACAAAGCTCCTATCATCCATACCATTAGTAATTTCTTTTCCCCCAAGTTTGGTTCACATTATAACATAATTTAAAGCATCAACATTGAGGGTTCAATCGCAACTTTTACATAAATTTGCAATCTCTTTAGAATTTTAATTAAACTTGTACATGTGTAATTTAGCACTTCAATTTCATGATTCTACTATCAATTAAAGCATAACCATTAACCATCTTCATGAGCCAAACTAGAGTTTTTGAGAGAAGTTAAAACTTTTCACAAAACACATTTTATTCCAACCCTTCTATTGCTTTTACACCCAAACTCATGACCCAGGATCTTAACCCAACAAGTTAACCCAACTCCCTTCAAACCCTAACCCCCAATCCCATGATTCATCACAATATGCATAAAAATATAAAATTTTGTGTTTATATAAAGAAAATATCACAATTCTATCCATAAACGAGAGTATTAAAGGAGAACTAGAAACCCCTACCTCTTGAAGCCAAGAGATGACGACCCAAAAATCAATGGCGATGAAACCACGAACCAGTCGGACCAAAAAAAAGCCCTCGACAAAGAAGCCCTCGACGAGATCTACACTTTTTTTGAAAGGACTATGGTGAAAAGATCACTCCATGTGAGTAGATCTAGAGATTTAAGTGAAAAAGTTTGAGTTTTAGAAAGAGAGAAGAGAACTCACGGTTTGAGAGAGAGGAAAAAGGAAAAAAAGTGAAATGAAATATGTTTGGAACCTATTTATAGTAGTAGAGAAGTAGCCCTAAGGTCAATAAAATAATAGGCCCAAAACCCCTCAAAAGTAGGGCCCAAACCAGCCCAAAAAGCTGAAAATTACACACAGGGGTCGACCCTTCAGGCAGAGGTGTTGACCCTACAGGAAGAAAAGCAATCTGTGCAACATGCAAGGTGTCGACCCTTAGACAGGAAGAGTCGACCCTATTTTCCAGCAACCAACACACAGATTTTGCAATATACAAGGGTACGATTGGGGAAGGTCACCTCGTGAGCACCCCCGCTCGCCCGATCAAAGATCAGCCTTTGCTAACCACGATATCTAGCTTTGAAAATATTATGCGTTCTTATTCTGGTTATTAGCCTAGATTTACTATGTGATGCGCACAGTATACAAGTATAGACTGGATCGCCTGAATTGGAACAAAACATTTCATGTTTGTTTTTGAAAGCGGTTTGCTACTCGCAAGTAGGCTTAAAATACAGATTTTGCCACCCTCGGGTGGGCTTAGAAAAGATGGTTTTGCCACTAGCTAGTGGGCTTAAAACTCACAGTCAACGCATTATTCCAATTTAGATAATCCAACCTTTACCCACAGGCATTCAGGCAGATATATCACATAAGCAAATAGCCTCATAGTAAGCATGCTATCATGGCAGTCACTCACATATATGCAAGGATACTAAAGCATAAATACTTACCGAGTGCTCCAAGCCAAAACAGAAGCTATGTTAGAAATCCATGCATGACCCTAACTATGCTAAAATACCTAATGCAACACATGCAGGAATGTAGGCTCGGCTATTCTAAGGATGGCATGTGACATGCTACAACTAACAAGTATTCAACTCGGAATTGAAATACAATGCAGTTAGTATGATGCGTCGAGCCGGGTGCATGCAAGACAGATGAATGAATGCAAACATGCGAGCATAAGTATGCTAATTGAAACATGCCCTAATCTAACCATCATAAGCTGATAAATAAAAAGGGGAAAGACGTGGGGTTGGAAGACATACATCACACACATGCACACTTATTACAACATTGCCCCCCTCGAGGGGTCCGAATAAATAATACAGTCCGAATAAATAACAGCTATAGCTAATTATTACACAACATTAACTAATTAACAAACTAGCTAAGTAAGCATGTTAACTACATGAATGTGACTGCCTCGGCTCTGTTTTGGGTGACGATGGATGCATGTATGCTCGAGTCGCCTCGTCGGGAAATTCCATCGCGATGCCTCGTCTCTCCTTCTTTGTTTGCAACTGATTTTAGAAATTTGCACAAGGCTCCAAGAGGCTGAAACTCCACCCTGGGAAGGCTGCCGACCAGATATTGGCTTGGGAACCACCTGCCGACCACCCTTTGTGGTGGAAACCAAAAAAGGTGGTCGGCCTACCAGAAAACCTGGTCGGTCGACCATTTTCTGCCCTGGATTCTAATTTTTCTGTAACAAAGGCAAGAGGGAGAGAAAGCATGGTATTTTCAACATATGTGTGCAAGACCACTCTCCCCGTCCTTGCACATGCTCAAGGGAGTGTAGACCTCGATCCTCGTGCCACCAATCACGCATCTCGATGCATGGTGGCTGAGGAGTCGAATTGCACGACTCAATGGAATGAATGCAAGTATGAACACATGAAGCCAACAATTCTATCATGGGTAATCAAGAATGCCGGCGACCGGGGATCGAGGCACATTTCATCACTTGAAGTATGAAACGTCCCTTGCCTCCCGTGTTTGGACTAACTCTTACTCCAAACACAATGCAATATGCATGACATGCACAAATGCAACTAGCATGCAATCCTAATGCAATGCAACCTAACCATGCAAATATGCAAGGATGAGACGCAAACATGCTACTAGCATATACAATGCTATAAACTATATGGCATACACAATGCGACTAACAACTTAGCATACGCAATGCACATACGAAGATGGACATACACAAAGGCATAATCAAAGCATACACAATGCGATGACCAAACATGCAACAACATGAACCAAATGGCATACACAATGTAAGGCGGACTTAAACCAATATGAGTGGACCTCAGCCACACTCAAATCAATGGCCATATGATGAAAATGAGACAACCGAAATACATGCAAACATGCACGAATGCAATGGACCGGTCCTAAGGCATCAAATGCCACTCTACCAAAGCATGGCAAAGGATGAAGCATGGTATAGAATGGCACATGATACAGCTCTGAAATTGTATAAAAGATGGTCCCGAATCATGCAAATATGTCACACAATGCATGCTAGGGGGCCCGAGTACCGAAACTAGTGAAGTGCGTTACACTAGAGGTACCCAAAGCAATGCACTAATGGCAAAACCAACCCCAAACAGACCCTAGGCAGGTCTGAAATAGTGGGGAAATGGCCTAAAATGATGGCTCGGAATGCAAAGAAATGGAGCTCATTCAATGGTCCGAAAACAAGGCATACAAGCCCGACTCTCAAACGCATTTAAAGAGTATGAAACATGGGAATATGGAATTCACATAAGCTCTGAAATATGATGTATAATGGCCCCAAAACAAGAAAATGCCTCAGCATATACATGTAATGGACCTCGAAACTCAAAGCTAGGCAAGTGTATTGAACTGCAAGCATGCAAAACAAACATCATTCGACCATGAGACCCAAAAACAGAGCTAGGGAAGTCCAAAATATGCACAAAATCAGTTTGAGGCAAGGCCAAAAAGAGCTAAAATCAAGGGTCAACAAAGCATGCGAAGTAAGCTAGTGAACCATGATTTGCACTACAGCTATATGAAGCACATGAGAGCTCACCAAACCAGCCAAAAATAGAAGTATTTCATGCCAAATAATGCCCAAAAACCCACTGAAACTCAGTCAACCCATGCAAGAATGATGTGCTCCTTTAGAAGGCCATGCAAGGGGTTGTTCCACACATATAAGATAGACATACAAAATGGCAAAACCACCTTTGGAAAGAGGTTATGAGAACCCTAAAAGTCACCAAAAAGGTCCTGAAATTAGTCTAGGAAGCATGAAAGTGAAAGCCCCTTTGAAAGGCCTTGAATAGGATTGCTCTACACATGCATAATAGACACTTTATACGGAAAAATGGGCTCTGGAAAGAGTTCATGCAGACCTTAGAACTCACCAAATAGGGCCTGAAACATGGCTTCAAGACATGCAAAGTGGAGCTCCTTTGTAAGGCCAAAAGGGCCAACAAACAAGGCAAGGAGAGAGGGGGTCACCCCCCTCTGATTTTGGCTCTCAAAATAGTATGCTAGCCACTGAAAATCCATTGGATTTCAGTGGCTAGAAGGCCAAACAAAGCACAAAACCAAGGCCTAGATGCAAGGCTCAAAATAAGATGCAAACAAGCATGCAAGGGGGTAGATGCCCCCAACAGAAAAATGACCTTAAAAAATCTTCAAGAGGAGCTCAAAATAAGACTTTTTTCAGTTTATGTCAAGGCTCTAAAATGCTTTCAAGTAAGGCTAAGATATGAAGTAAAATAAGCCTTAAAAGATGGATGGAGCATACAGGGGGGTAGATGACCTCTAACAGAAAAATGTCCTTAAACAAACTTAAAGAGGGACTCAAAATAATACTCTTTCAGTTTATGTCAAAGCTCGAAAATGCTTGCAAGTATAGCTAAAAGATGGATCAAAATAATGCTCAAAAAGGGGGAAAATGGTTACCCTTGAAGACCAGCAGAAACCAGCAGCCTCTAGACCCAAAAACCAACCTTGAACCTCTGAAAATACCCTCCAAGGACCTTAGGTTGATGATGGAAGTGTTAGACTATGAGAGGTGGTGCAAAGGGGCTAAGAACCAAGCAATTTAGAGCTCAAAAGAGAGAGATATAAAGAGAGATATATTGTTTAGCCCTAGCAATTTTCTAAACCCTTTCAAGTGAGGGATATGGTTTCTCTTATAGAACAAAAGGTCTAAAGCTTCTCAAAGAAGCTTCAAACCAAGGGCCAAGATCCTCCATACATGCAGCAAATGCCTCCCAGCTGGCACAGTTGGAACACACTCACTGAGACAAACAGGATGGGAGCTGGCCGACCAGTTCAAGTGGTCGGCCGACCACTTGACCTGGTCGGCCGACCAGGTCAAAAGGGTCAAGGTGGTCGGCCACCCTCTAGGATGAATCCCCAGAAGTTAGCTTTTCAATGGCGCAAACCTTGCATTAAAATTCCATCTGTGCAAAAAGTTATTTTTATTTTGGTGAAGCCGCGCAGATTCGGTCCAACCAGATTGATGCCCTACTTCAACCAACCATATCTCCCCCATCCGGACTTGGCTTTAGGATATTCTTGAGTGAAAAATGCAGCCCCGGGGGTAAGCTTTCCAATGGTGCCAACCTTGCATCAAAATTCCTCCTGTGCAAAGGGTTATGCCCGTTTCGGTGAAGCCGCACAGTTTCGGTCCTACGCGGATTCATGCCAAACTTCTCCCAAACTAGTTTTCTTCTCTCTTCTCCTCTTTTCTTCAACTCCAAACCCCTAAACAAGGTGTTTTGAAATATTTTTTAAAGATTTCATCTCTCTTTCATTCATTTCCACTCTGTCCTGACTCAGTTTACCGAAAAACGCAACATTTAACAAAATGTGAGCCACGGAACATTGTAAAAACTTTAATTCAAAAATGTTTTGAAAGAGAGGGTTTTAAGGTCTAAAAATCATTCAAAATAGCTTTGGTCCAAAATGGGGTATGAAGTTGAGATTTGACTCTTCCCTTGCCGAAGAAACTGAACTTTTGCCCTGCACACCTTTCTCCACCAAATGAAACATCAGTAGTGCCCAATTCTAAAGGGTGGTAAAAAATGGGGTGTCTACACCTATATTCCAGCAACACTTCCAAAAACTTCACCAATAGATAAGGGTCGACCCTTAGGAAGGCTGGTGTCGACCCCAGAACAGAATTTCTAAGCTCCCAAATAACTTTTTGACAAGAACAAGCGCAAACAAACAAACCTTATGAGTTTAAATCGGATCATACTCCTCCAAAACCAACATTCAACAACTCCAAAGACTCCTAAAATTGAAAATAAGGGAATTAAATACACTCTCCAACGGATAAAAGGATGCGGGTGTTACAAACTCCCCACCTTAGGAAATTTCATCCCCGAAATAGAATAAGGCCAAACAAAAGGTAGTATGAACACAATAGGAAACACAACCTCTAACCTACAACTAGTTCCACACTTGGGATAGATTACTAGATTCGGATTCAATATTGCAGAGCCCCGAGGACACCCAATCAAGAGGAATTATAAGGAAGAGGTTGTGATCACTCTTTTGACCAACATACTCAATGGAGTCCAAGAGACAAGGAACAACGTCAATTACTAGTACTCCCAAGGAAAATCAACAACTCCTCAACCGGCAACAACATGCACCACTACCACCGGACGACCAATAACCAATTTGGAAGAGAAGGAAAACCCCCATTAAACCAAAAACTCGGCTGTGACTAACCAAAGCCAATGGCACACTACAATGTACGGTCCATCACAATAATTTATAGTTCACACCAAGCTTAGCAACATTTCCAATTATTTATACAACCGAACATTCAAAGACAAGACAATAAAAACCATTCACATTTATATGTATATATAAAATTTTCTTTCTCAAACGGTGTCCCATCTTACATCATTTTCCATCAAAGTACATTTGCAAATATAAAATTTTCATAACAATTACATTTACCCTTAACCAAGATTTAGTTTAGGCTCAATCAACAAGCCATTCATTAATACAAACTTTGATTAAATTCTTAGCATTAGCTTGACCGTGTCATCCCACGTCACAACACAAAGAAACAAAACGTTCATTTGCCAAATTATTCTCAACATTTACCCGGTGAGTTTCAACCATGACCCAATAATTTTCATCACGCATCTGGTGACTTCACAACACCTTTACCATACACGTTTGTAATAACAACAAACAAAAACATTCTAGTACATCCGAGGAATAATAAAACATATACGGCTTTCCAAAAATTAGAAGTTCTTACTCATTACAAATATCATCATAAATAATCATTAATACACATTAACACAAGTGCACTCACAAAGTTTTACATTCAAACACTTTAATTTTATCAAGGAAATTTCACAAATTCAAATCAACCACATACATACAAAAACAAACTCCATGTCTACTAGTACCATTTAAAGCACTAAATGACCGTACCACCATTTATCTGAACCATAGCAATTCCCAAATTAACTAAATGTCAATTCACTTCAAATAGCATTCATTTAAAACTCGTCACAAATCAAACCAAAACAGACCAAACAAACCCAAATCAATCCTTACGTCCCATCAAAGAGGGCGGCGATTTGTGTTCATCTTATCTACGCGACTTAATCCAATTCAACAATTTTCTACTCTCACAATTCAAACATTGACATACTCACCGACACCAATTGTCCCTATATGGGGTTCAGCACAAACCCCTTCACATCTTACAATTCATACTCATCATTACCATTCTTCATTCACGAAACCCTTCCAAGATACATCTCAAACATGCTACTCTATTCATACCTAAGCATTCCAAAGTGACTATTTGTCACCCAAACTCCCATATCAACCAATTCGGTTAACCATTCAATAAAACTTAAATTTGACACTTAAACATCCACAAGTTGCCCTAAATCAAATACTCCGAGATGGAGCTCCACACACCATTCCCCATACTTCTAGAATTTCACCATACTCCTCAAATACACGTTGCACTAGTACTATTCCTAACAATCCCATCACTCTTGCACCAATATGGCAACACCAATTCCAAATCACACTAAACATTCATCACCCATACAACACCCATTACAAAAATTATAACCCACATTCCTCCTCAAGAACCACTCCAAGCATTTAACTATCAAGTTTCCTTCATGCTCATGAACTCTATATAAGCCTTAATCAAGTCACTTAACACTTAAATACCACAAACCCTCTTTCTCACCCTCTTCATTAAGAAACACAATTCTTACACTCCCTTTCTAAGCCTTTCACAATATTTTGCATAACTCAAACTAACCTTATATCATCCTAAGACTTCACCTTATCTCAACTATACTCCCTTACAGCTCTCATTATCTCAATAACATCTAACATCAATTGACCGAATTCTAACCCTTCGCTAAGACACTTACTCTTCCTGCCAAAACAAAACCAACCCAACATATAATCACATAGCATATAAACAAAATTTAAGCGACAACCACATAATAAAGTCAAGTCTACAAGGATAACCACTTGTCCCAGAACTTCCAAGGAACTCCCACTGGAAACCACGTTGATCAGACGCGTTTCCAATGAGATCTCAAAACAAGTTAGTCGGCTACAAACACTATCCAAGAAACTCAACCCATATTCACACAATGCAACACATAATGTCCTACACCTCCTATTTCCTACATGCAAACGTCCTCACCAAGTGAAGCCAACCCACTATGGTAAAAACTACTTCCCACGAGCTCCAGGTTTTCAAACCCGGTTAGCTCGGATACCAAGTTGTCACGGCCCAAATTTTAACTATTCGAAAACATTACCAACTAAGTCAATCTTACTCATTCATTACATCGCTATTATGGCATTTCATTAAACAACAAAATGGAAATAAAGAACAAAGCATTTAAAAATATAAAAAGCAAAAATTAAAAAATAAATTAAAAAAAAGAAAAGAAAAAGCACCATATATAGGCAAATTAAATGCAATTCCATCCAACCTACAAAAATATAAGCATAATAGTTGGTTTGGATGCTAACCTCCTTCAATGAGAGAAATTCGTTTCAAGGAAAAAGCTAGCTGAAAACTTTGGACTAGAGCCTCTTAACTGGAGTTCTGCAAACATGATGAGTTGTAATAAGAAAAGGCCTACAAACGCATACCCCAAAAAAAAAAAAAAAAAAAAGGGCCCAAAAAAAGATATTAAGGTAAACAAAGGATAATTATGCTTATTACATATGGTGAATTGACCAAATTTAACCAAATTAACAAAATCTACCATAGACTACCAAAATACCACATGTCATGGAAAATCTGATTTAACATGCCTGATGATCCAATGAATGAATTTCCAAAATCACAAATCTCATGGCGAACTATATCTGATAAAGGAAGTTCCACAATAGCCTAAAAGGCTGCCATGGCACTTGTTTTCTGGCAACCAGGAGGGCAGAAAGATGGCAGTGGAACAACTCCCACCTAGCAGACAGTGGTTGGTCGGGATGGTTTGTAATAATTTTTTATCAAATAAACATAAATAATTGTTAAAATACTACAAAAGAGAAAGAAGAAGAAGCTGTTGTACGATTTCTCTTATAACAAAGGCAAATTATTGCAAAGTTGAATAATATGAAACTTAAAGATGTAATGAATCACTGATGAATGAAAACACAATGTGATTGTAAATCATAGCAATATCAAGACATGTGTTGCTGAGTGAATAAGGGGAAGAATAAAGAGAGAAAAAGACAATGGAAAGAGCAAAGGAGGAAGAAAAAAAGAGGGAACAAGGGAAAAGCAGGGGGAATTAAGACAACATGTAAATACACATACATGCTGTTAACAAAACCAATCGAAGCCAAATCTACATGATAACATTAATTAGTTCTAATGACTAGATGAGCTGTATGGCGCAAGTTTTATGCTCTAGTTAAAGAAACCAAGTCTCTACAAGGGCTGAGGGGAGGCCAAACAAATTCAGAAAACTAAACCTCCTTGTTTAGAATGTTAATAGAAATTGTGATGTAGATGTGTTATGAACATAAATGAAACTTCCACAACCCAAATAATATTCTAGAAAAAAGAAAAAAAAAAAAAGAACATCAGAATAAACTATAAAACCAAATACAAATCAACAATTACCTTGCCACGAAAGAACAGTAACACTAGGCTGTACGTATGAGCAATTGCTTCAAAGTTGCCAGGCATATTTTCAGGAGAGATGGATTGTGCCCAAACTGAAGAAAGCGGGAGGCTAATCTGGTAGCTAATCAGCCTAAGAGAAGTTACTTCCTAGTATTGAACGAATAAAACAATGGTCATATGAGTCAACAATCTAAAATATATGTGACTTGCAAGTCATACAACAGATATTGGCAGCAATTACGAACATAACAATGAAAATCCTACCTCTATTTTATGATGCAAAAGCATCATCAATGGGAGATGCCTTAACACCTAGCTTTACTATAACAGGATTAATTTAATCTCAAATAGCCGTCATTAACTATTTAATCCATGGTAGGGTGGAGTTAAGTCAAGTCTAATAAATATTGCTCTAAATCAGCAAGTAAAGAAGGATTATCAGGCTCAAGAGTGACATGTTCGCTATCCCACCAAGATATGCCTAACAATAGCTTGAACCCAACTTTTTAATCGAAAGGGCAAGGAACTAAAACTTGAACTTTCATTGTGAACAAGCTCAAAGAAAAACCAAGCCCAGCCTGTTGGGATTAGACATACACAGAAATCAATCACACACACATAGAAAGGAGACACAAGATATTTACGTGGTTCGGCAATAACCTACGTCCACAGGGAGAGATATTCACTATAAAATTATCCCGAAGGGAGTTTACAACACTCATACCTCACTCTCTCTCTATAACACTCTCACTCACACAGATTCTACAAACAAACACTCTGTGTTTCCTATATGTTCTCCTTCGCTCAACATCTATATATACACGGGGAGAGGGAAACAAAGTCAAGAAAAGAGTTATTGAGCTAGTATGCCGCCTGCCATCCTCCCTCCTACTTGACTTGGAGCCAACCTTCAATAACTTCTCCATGTAAGCTGGAGCTAACAATTCTCCCTCTCCACACCCATATGGATAATTGACTTCTCACTTGAAGTCCATCTCGGTCAGATTTTTGCAAACTTCCAGTTTGTCTCTGGTGACAACCTTGGTCATCATGTCAAAAGAATTCTTGTCCGTGTGAATCTTCACCAGCTTCATCAGCTACTTTTCCATCACTTCTCGTATCCAATGATATCGGACATCAATATGCTTTGTACGGAACGATACATGTAATTCTTGCTCAAATCAATTGCACTCTGACTATCACAATGTACCTTATACTCTTCCTACTGTAGACCCAATTCTTGGAGAAATCGCTTCAACCATAACATTTCCTTTCCAGCATCTACGACAGCAATGTACTCTGCCTCTATTGTAAATAAAAACAATACCCTTTTGTAGTTTGGACTACCATGAAACAGATCCCCTATAAAGGTGAACAGAAATCCTGATGTAGATTTTCTACCATCAAGATCACCCACCATATCAGCATCTATAAATCCCTTCAAAATTGGTTCAACTCCTCCAAAACATAGATATATCTTTGAAGTTCCCTTCAAGTACCGAAGAATCCATTTGACCACCTCTCAATGCTCCTTTCCTGGATTGGCGAGGAATCTGCTCACAACGCCAACTACGTGAGCTATATCTGGCCGAGTACACACCATTGCATACATCAAACTTTCTACTGTGGAAGAATAAGGGATTGCCTCTATTTGTTTCCTTTTAGAACTAGTCGTGGGACATGAATGCTTTGTCATCTTGAAATGGTTGGCCAGTAGTGTGCTGACTGGCTCTGCATCTTTCATGTTGAACCTTTCAATCACTTATTCAACATATTTCTCCTGTGACGACCATATCTTCTTGGCTTTTCTATCATGAACAATCTTCATGCCCAAAATCTGCTATGTTGGGCCTAAATTTTTCATATCAAAATACTGCAACAAGTCCTTTTTCAACTTGTTAATCATAGCAATATCATGTTTGATGATCAGCATATCATACATACAACAGTAAGATCATGAAGTTTCTATCCGAAAACCTTCGAAAGTATACATATTGGTCTGTTAATGTTCTTTTGTACTCGTGATCCACCATAAATGAATCAAAATTCTTATACCATTGTCTCAGCACTTGGTTCAGGCCATAGGGATTCTTCTTCAGTTTACAGACTAGATTTTCTTTTCCTTTAACTTCAAATCCTTTTGGCTACTCCATATAGATCTCTTCCTCCATGGAGAAAGGCAGTCTTGACATCCATTTGTTCTCGCTACAGATTCAAGCGAGCTGCTAATCCCTAGGCTACTCGAATGGAAGTCATCTTCATAACGAGGGAGAAGATCTCATCAAAATCAATTCCTTTCTTCGACCCAAAACCCTTGACAACCAAACGAGCTTTATGTTGAAGTCGTTTTCCGCTACCATCTCGCTTCAATTTGGACACCCATTTGTTTTTCAATGCCTTCTTGTCCTATGGAAGTGAAACAAGCTCATAAGTGTGGTTCTTCTACAAAGAACTCATCTCCTCCTTCATGGCTTGCATCCAACAGTCTTTCTTTGAACGACTATTTACTTCCGAAAAACTCCCAGGCTCCCCCTCATCAGTAATTACAATATACTGAGAAGCGGGATATTTGGTTGATGGCACAGATTCTCTTGGTGATCTTCATAGTTGAGGCTCGGTTGCCTCTAATGGATGGGGTTACTCCCCTGTTCAACACCCTCTTCATCCGGGTCTTCATCACTTTCTTCTGGATCCTCATCTTCCGACATTGGATCCTGCAACTCTGGCACTTCCTGTTGCACTTCATCAACTCTAACATGTTGTAAGGGTTCTAGACATGGAAACAAGTCTAAACTGATGACAACTCTAGACTTTGCAGACTTCTCAAAATCTATTATGATATGGTCTTCATGGAACACAACATCTCTGCTCCTAAACATCTTCATGTTAACTGGGTCCCATAACTTGTATCCAAATGATGCATCTGAATAGCCCACAAATATACATGGAATGGACTTGTCATCTAGCTTCTGTCTATTTTCCTTGGAGATGTGTGCGAATGCCTTGCACCCCGAAGAATTTCAAGTGAGAATATGATACTTTTCTTTTGGACCAGACTTCCTCAAGTATCGCAAAATTTAACAGGACTAAAGGTGACTTGTTGATGAGATAACAGGTTGTACATGCGGCTTCAGCCCAAAATGACCTTGGCAACTTTGCCACTCTTAGCATGCTTCTGACTCTTTCAACAATAGTGCGGTTCATCCTCTCTGCCACACCATTGTGTTGTGGGGTACTGAGAACTGTTGTCTCATGCCGGATACCTCTGCTGACACAATATGCTTTAAAAACATTGGAAGTGTACTCGCCACCATTGTCTATGCGAAGACACTTCAACTTCTTCCCGGTCTCTCTTTCCATCATCGCATGAAACTCCTAAAACTATTGGAATACCTCGTCATTTGTCTTTAGGAAATATACCCACAATTTCCTTGATGCATCATCAATAAAAGTTAGAAAATGCTTACGGCCGCCAAGTGACTCCTCTTCTATAGGGCCACAAATATCCGAGTAGACCATGTTGAGTAATTCTGATTTCCTCTACCTCGTTAAAGTGAACGATACTTGATGTTGTTTGCCATAAAGGCAATGATCACAGGGCTTAAAAGCACTACCCTTGGACAAGGGTATCTTGGATTGCTTTGCCAACAGATGCAATCCCTTCTCACTCATGTAAGCCAGTCTTCTGTACCATAAGTCTGGTGACTCCTTGTCTTCTACTGCATTGAGACTCTCTGGACAGATCTTTGTTTGAGTCTTGTACAGTGTGGAAGACATTTCTCCTCTAGCGATTGTCAAAGCTCCTCCTGTTAGCTTCCAACGGCCACTACCGAATGTACTTGTAAAGCCTTGTCGGTCTAGGGCACTTCCAAAGATAAGCACTACTATAAAAACAGTTAAAGATCACACTTTGATAAATGAAAATATCTCACTTTTATTAGAAGTGTGATAAAAAAAAATTAGATTGATATTTTAATCACACTTAATTTAATTGAGTGTGATAATATTTATTTTTTATATCACTTTTTAATTAAGTGTGATTATATATATATATATATATATATATTATTTTCAATTAAGTGTGATTATATTTAGTATTTATTTATATATATATAGAGAAGTAGTATCCACAGTGGAACAAATCAAACCCCCTCTGTCCCCGTCTCCACGTCTACCCCTCTCATCCTCTCACTACTCACTTAGCAATAGCTAGGGTTTTATTATCTTTCTCTTCCCTGTAGAAACCCTAGCGTTGAAACTCTTATCCCCAACAACAACAATCACCATCAGTGTTGGATCTGCCATCACCGATCCGCTGTTGTTGCCCATTGCGTAGTACCTCTTTCTGCCGCAAAACCACCATCTCAGTGCCAGCGATGACAGATCTTGAAGGACGACCAAACCCTAGAGAGCTACGGATAATTAAACACCCTAACTATGTTTTGTATGTATTTTACAGTTCTTTAGATGAATGTAAATATTATTAGTTATTCCATCTTTTTTCATCTTCTTCTTTTTTTTTTCTCTCTCTCTCTCTCTCTCTCTCTCTCTAGATTTTACAGGAATAAATTCATTCTTAGGTTAGAAGATCCCATTAGATTGAGTTTGATTTGATTTCACTTTGTTATGTTTCTTAATCAATTTCATGCCAGTCTATTGAAATCTGTATGTATCTATTGATTCCTTATTCTTGCTTGGGGTTTGTATGATTAGAAATTCGATCTTGAGAACTCAAAGCTTGTTAGGGTTTTTGCTAATTTCTCTTAGAAATACACAGATATGATCTTAGACGCCATACGGTTGATGGAAATAATTTGACAGTAAATCTGTGTAGTGTGGTTGGCAATTTCTATTGAGAGATGAAATGGTGATGTTGTTGGATTACCTTGGAAACAAAGGAATTGAATTAATAAATTATTCAATATTTCTAAAGCAATATTTTATTTTATTCTATTTAAAGATTGACACTTTATTTTTAAAAAAATTTAACACAAAAATAATAGATTTCATAATTTAAACTAATGACTACTCTTTTAAAACACTACTTAAATTTGCTTTAGAAACATTAAATAATTTCTCGATTGACTTAGGAAATACTCAAAAAAGTATATGAGTAGTTTCTAGCGTTGATATAGTAATGTTTCAACTAATTCTTTGAAGAGGAAACATGGGCATTAAAGAGTGTGCATGCGCCATCGGTTGTTCTCTTTGGATCGTGCTGGAAAGTAAAATGGTAATCATTGCATATATACATATTATGGGTCCATTTGGGAAGAAAGATTTATAGCTAAAAATTTAAAAAGTAATTATAAATTATCATTTCACTCTCTATTTTTTACACATTATTTTATAAAAATTTAAAATAGTCAATTTCTAAATGAACCCTATATATATGTGATGGGGATGTAAGGTGATACATATAAAGAAATACACAATAAGTGTTTTGTATGTGGTAACATTGTGTGCAAATGGGAAAGCAACACTGTATTTGTGTGTATTATCTCTGTGAGAGTATGAGACTAAGAGCAATAACAATAAAGGGTGTGAGAAAATGCTACGGAATTATATTTGTCTCATCATTGTAATTGTTATATTATTCAGTAGATTACTTCTCACTCATCCTAGACGTAAATATTTTTGCCAAATCACATAAAATTTTGTGTTCTCTACTTTTCTTATAACTATTTTATTTTTAATTGCTTTCATTGCTATAGGTGATATTTATGGAAAATGCAACATGATAGGTGATGCTTCTATGGATCTTGATTTGTTTGTGAGGATTCACTGATACCACACAATTGTGATTTGGTTATTGCCATAGCGATCCCGGTTTTGACCCGTCACTTATTGTATTCCGGAATAAGGTTGGTATGGTTTTGAATGGTTATTCATATCTTGTTTCCCTTGTTTTCCCTTATCATGATTACCGGGTTGTGGTGGTGCGCTTGGAACAGGTTGATTGCTTGTTTTTCCAAACATTTTTTGCCCAGATTTTGGCTTCTCCGCTCGAGCGGGCTTCACTGATTTTGCTCCTCCGCTCGAGCGTCCATTCTCACGCTCAAGTGGGGTCCTTCGTCTGCAAAACTTCTGGAAGTGCGTATTCTACACTTGAGCACCACTTTTCAAGCTCGAGCGGACTTTTGTGTCTAACGCTCGAGCGTCAGTTTCTATGCTCGAGCGGACCGTGCATCTTTATAAGGTCGCAGCACGCCGAAAATGTCACTTTTTGCTTTTCCTTCTCTTCTCTCTCTTCCTTTCCACCATTGTTAGGGTTTCTTGGACCTAAAAGCTTGGGTTTCATCTAGTTACACCCATTTTTTACCCCGAGTCCTATAGATCAAAACGTAGAGGGTCGTGAGGGCTTCATTTTGATCTGAGTGGATCGTGTTTTCGTTGCCGACGGATTTTCAGTTTTTCTCCTCTTCGCTCCAAGAGGTAGGGATTCTTGACCTTCTCTTCAATACTTCTTTATAGATAGACTTTTGGTATTTTCATTACATTCAAAAAAGCATAGTTGGTGGTTGATTTCGTTAAAAAGCATATGGGTGGATTTGGGTCTATAATGGTGGGTTTATGGGTTTGTGTGTACTTGGTTGTAGGTTTATGTATAATCGGTTGTGGGTTACAAATCATATTTAGGATGCGAATTGGGAAGGTTTGGTATATCGTTTGTTACTTTGAAATGTCAAAGAGAAGTTTAATGTTTGAATAGATATGGGGTTGTGTCATGGTAGTTTATGAATAGTTGAGGTATTTGGGTTAATATTGGTGGACATAGCCATTGTGGTGCTTGTTGGGATGTGGGGAAGTAAGGTTTGATTTTCAAAATAAAATGAACAAGTTATTTTTATAAACCTTGAGGGTTTGCGATGAGCAGGATGGTGGGACTTTCCTATGGGCTTATCTATTGTTTCGGATTATGTGGTTGACGTCTAGAGTTTTGTCCTTGGCCATCGATGGAGGATGGTGTTGCTTGTTGCTAGAGATGGTCTATGAACACTATTGTAGGATGGGTTATGCGATGTGACACATGGTGTTGTCTTTAATAAATGAACATCGTAAATAGACGATTCTATTATTGAACTATGGATTATGTTGTTTAAGAAAGAATTGGAACATTGTAAATGTTGTTGCAATTGAGAAACGCTTATTGACTAGTTATGTCTTGATGTTTAGTAACTAATGACGTATTTTGGGAATGTTTGAAATTAAAGGAAAACTCGTGTGAAACTGTGGTTCGTGGAGTATATTTTGAAAAAGGAATGGCATTAATGTAATTAATGGATTGTGACTATTATGTTGATAATTGAATTAGGTGTATGTATTACACTCGTGTAGTATTCTATTGATTTGCTTGCTATGCTCTTGATTGTGATGATGTTTGGGGGTCCGTTTCCCGCCGTATCATAGCCGGCAAAACGTGGCACCTTGACAGTGGTTTCCTCGTCCCTTCCGGTTTGTGCCCGATAAAGTGTGAAACGGGGGTCTGTTTCCCACCGTATCTTAGCCGGCAAAGCGTGGCACGTTATGATAGGTTCTTCATTCCCTTCCGGTTCACGCCTGGTAAAGTAGGACCTGAGGAGCACCTTATTCCGGGTGAGGCCGATAAAGTGTAATGTGGTATTAGTGTTGTGGATCTGCCATTTGTGCTGTAGGCCGGTGGAGATGGAATTGGTAGCATGTATTATTTCTGTTACCTCGTTTTATATATATATGGTTCTAGTGTTGTGGATCTGTCATCCGTGTTGTAGGCCGGTGGAGATGGAATTGGTAGCATGTGTTGTTCCTGTTATCTCGTTTTGTTTATATATTTATGTATTGTCAGTTACTCACATCAAGAAGATGAAATTGGGATTATGTATTACTTCAGTTATCTTGTTTTGGATATATATATATATATATATATATATGAATATATGAGAGTTGTCGGTTGGCCTATTGTGGAAGTGAGATTGGTGGTATGTTTTACATTGAGTATCTCATTTGAAGGTGTATATATGTTAATGGTTTCATGTCGGTCTTTTATCCTTGGACCCATGGTCAGGGAAGGTTGTAGACATTTGTGTTGGGATATAAAGGGAGGTTAATGGTTATGGAATATTGAGAGATGGGATGAGAACCATGAATTGCTTATGGAACTATATTTTCAGAACGGTTGTTTAAGTGAGATTCCTTTTCTGTTAAAGTGGGAAGTTTAATCAAAGAAAGAATGAGGTTTCAAAACATTTTCTTTTAGAAATAATGATGGGAATGTAAAAGAGAATTAGTGGTTTTCATGCTGGAATGTGTCAAGAGGAACATTTTGAGAAACATACAGTTATATATGTATACTTTCTATATCAAATGTCACATTACGTATATGGTATGACTTGATGCATTCATGATCATTTTTATCTATATGTTGTGATTGGTTAGGATCTTTGGGATCTCTACTGGGCTTAGTGCTCATCCCACGTGTTGATTAACTCTTTCAGGTGCAAGACTGGAAGGATCGTTTGTGACTTGAAGTCTCTTATTTGTTGGCCACGGGACCCCTTTATTTGTAGGCTGAGTGCCATGTATTGTATAAGGGTAAATCCCTTTGTTTCATTTATTATTATTCAATGTAAGCCTAAGGGCATTGTATCATGTCTTATTCATATCATCATTACTGTCGTGAGAGAATGATATTATTTATTCGTGCTTATCCTCAATTAAATGGAATTATTATAATGGATTTGGTAATGTTATCCGAGTAATAAAAGGTGGGCGTGATAATTGCGATGCCTAGATCTTGGATGAACCTTAGAGGTACGACCCTATTTCTTATCTCTTCTAACGTGGAAGAACTTTTATAGCCCAATAGCTTTGATATATGCACCTTAAAGATTTCTTTGGTTTTCATTTTTTGGCTTCTTCTTTCCATTTTTAATTTTTTTTTTCTTTTCAACAATCTAACTATGGAGTTGCCAATTCACACATGTCATGTTTGAATCAAGCTTGGATTCTTAAATTGCTTAAAGGATTTCCTATGGCCTATGTTTTTGGTTGAAGAGAAGTGAAAAGGGAAGGGGGAATTAAACACCCTAACTATGTTTATGTCCTATTTTTTTCTTTCCTATGTTTGTGTGGTACATTGAGTTACCAAAGAGTTGGTTGGTCTTTATATCTCAACCTTGTTGTTTTAACCTCTAACATAGCAAATAAAATTGACATGAAACAATTTTATCATGGATAGCACATGCACTATGATATTTTCTTTTCTGGTTCTTTGCATCTTTTATATCCTTTTTCTTTGAACCAGTGTAGAGCATACAAAATAACATACTCATGTTTTATGGGTATAGCTTTAATTTTTGTTTGAAAACATAGTGCTTCAAGATTTTATATGGAGGAATACTTGCCAACAATTTGTCATATCCCCTCTCTTGGTAGCAGCTAAGAAGTTTATCTCCTGAGGATATGCTACTTTAGTTCAAATAAGGTTATCACCTCTTGATCCAGGTATGAATTGAAGATTATCTACTCATATTTTGATGATTTCAAGTTGCTGCCCTTGATTTTTAGAATTTCCAAATATGCATTGTATTAAAATAAATAATATATTCATGGTGCAATTGTTGATACCTAATAATTTATTAAGGATCAATTTAAAATGCTACATTTGAGATTGTTAATGTTAATTTTTCATTATTGCATTCATAGTTTTTATATTGTTTCATATATGTTTCTTTTCTAGTAAAAAAATTGATACATTTTTATTTTTAAAAAAAAAACATAATTGTATTTCTTTGACAGGAAAGTTAAAGTTTGTTTTATGCATGCATCCCTTTCTTCATTGGACTTCTTGTGACGTATGCAGTTTTTATTAGTTAATTACACATTTGTATAATAGCATGATAACTATGGTTAGTTCTTTACTTCTTTTTTTCTTTTTCTTTCTTTTTCTTTTTTTTTTTTTTTTGTGGTACCATTTGTTTTGCAAGTATGACTACAAGTCGACATCACATGAATTAATTTATCAATATGGAGGAGCAGAAGACCCCACTTTAGATGATGAAGAATGGTTGCAGATATTTGAAATGCACTCAAGGTATTTACACAATCAACATTCAATTGCATTTCTTTTGTAGAACATTAAATATTTGAGATAGATAGAGCCTTGGTTATAGTAAAATTTCTGTTGAACTTGCAATTTTTCTAGGTAAAGTGACATTTTGTTTTTACATGCTTCATGTCATACTAGAGGTAATGTTAAGACATTTGAAAGGGTGTGATCAGTCGGACTTTATCTTTTGTAAGAATAAAACAATCTCTACAAATTGTTAGTTTCTTCATAGCGGTTTCTGAATTAATTTGTGTTTTTATTTTTCATGTCAAAATTTTTTTGAAGAGATGCAAAATATGGTCAAAGAATTCAAGAACTTAGTTTTTCAAGTTTTTCATTTTTTAATATATGTAAGCACGGTTTAAATTTTTTTATTTAATTTCTTTGCATATACTTTTAAACATATTTAACTTTCATTTATGGAATGTATAACGTTATTTCATTCAATATGTGGTTGTGATTCAAAATATAATATATAGTATGTATTACATTATTGAAATGCATGTACAAAAATAATATTGATTATTCTTTAAATATGTCGAATCCTTTTTTTATCACACACATTAACTGTGATGAGAAATACATATAATGTGTGATGTTATTTCATTATTAATCAAAGGTTTTATTAGGCATTAATCACACTTAAAAGATGTGATCTAAATGCTTATTATCATAGGTTTTATTAGTTTTTAATCACACTTAAAAGATGTGATCTAAATGTTTATTATCACAGGTTTTATTAGTTTTTAATCACACTTAAAAAATGTGATCTAAATGTTATTCATCACACTTAAAAGATTTGATCTTAAATGTTATTAATCACACTTAAAAAGTGTGATTAAAAATGACCATTTTTAATCACACTCCCAAAGATCACACTTTGACAAAATTTAAAAAGTATGATTAAATAACATAGATCACACAAAAAATGTTTGATCTTTATCTGTTTTTGTAATAGTGAAGATTGAGGCGCAAATCTGGAACATGCCTCACATCTTTGAGAACCAACTTGTATCCGACGTTAGTTTGAATACTAATGTCTCCAATACCCACGATCCTTGAATAGCTAGAATTTCTCATTCGAATAGTGCCAAAATCTCCAACATTGTATAAGCTAAAGAGTTCTCTGTGGAAAGTGACGTGATAGGATACAACATTGTCGATCACCCATTCTGTATAGCTGTGGTCAGCCACATGAAGGCAGTCCTCCTCTTCACCAACTACAAGAAGTATTTCATCAGTTGTTGTGGCTGTTGTGTTCTCATCTCCCTTTGACTTACTACTTTGGTCTTTATCTTTCCAGCTTGGGCAGTTCCTCTTTATGTGACCCTTCTGGCCACAGTGAAAGCAAGTAAAGCTGGAGTTTCCTCGACCCTTATGTCTCTGGATTTACTCATGTTGTTCCATCTACCTCTGCTCTTGCTTTTTCCTCTGCTCATTCCGCAACCTTTCTCTCTGTCTCTGCCTCTACTTTCTGTGACAAGAGCATGGGTTTGATTACCTCTCATGTCTTTTCTCCTTGTCTCTTCATTGTACATGCCATCTATAACTCTGCTCATGGCCAGCTTCCCTTCTAGTGTAGAGTTGTTAAGAGAAATTACCAACGTCTTCTAACTATTTGGTGAGGAACTGAGCAGTAGTACAGCTTGCATTTCATCATCCAAGTGCATCTTGATTGTTGCAAGCTAATTTACTAAACTTTTGAATTCACTGGTATGTTTGGCGATAGACACATTTACAAGCCTTCTCATCACCAAGGCCTTGTTTCGGACAGTCTTTGACTGATACATGTCTTCTAACATTGTTTAGAGAACATAGGCATCTGTCTCCTGGGCGACATGGTGGAACACACTGTGGTCTATCCATTGTCTGATACAACCGACAGTCTTCCGGTTCATCTTTATCCAGTCTTCAGCCTTTGCTGCTTCTGGTTTAACCTCTTTTAGAGTAATAGGGTAAAACAGGTCTTTGTAATATAGGATGTCTTCTATCCGTGACTTCTAGATTGTATAATCAGAAGGATTCAACTTGATCATGGATCCAGAAGTTGACGTGAATTCCTCCATTGTCTTCTTTCTTTTTTTAGAAATTCTGATTCAAAATATCTGACCTTATAGATGTGTTTGAAATACTCCAAATAGTTGGAAACCACTATTGGATTGCATAAATCGGACTTCAAATGGCTCAGATCTATCCAAAATATGTTCGACAGTTCAGATCTGCGGATGTACAATAGTGTAGCTCGACTTTTCGTGCTCCTTTCGGAGACAATTAGCCCTGCAGTTCAGACTCCCGCGATTCTGAATCTAATCTCACAAGTGCAATGTGAAATAGATAAACGCCAAGGAGTCCAAATCCGACAAATCTTTTAGAAAATTGATTTGGAATCAAAATGCCAAAAATGGACTGTTTTGCCAGATACAGGGTCGCCACCTAAATATTTTTGAGAAATTTAAGAAATCCATGACTCGTGCCAAAGGCCACGTGTCCGTCATCACCAAGATTGTCTCGGCTCGGGAACTTAGGTATGAGAGGAGAAGGTCATGAATTAAGCACTCAGGCTCGCCCGATCAAAAATTGGCCTCTACTAATCATGATGTGAATCTTATTTACATTATGTGCTCTTGTTCCGATTATTAGGCTAACTTACTATTTGTTGCACACAAATATAGACTAATTTGTAAAAATTGGAACATTTGATTTCAAGTTTGTTTTTTTGAAAAAGAGTTTGTGAATGTGCCACTTGAAAAAGTGAGCTCAAATGTACATTTAATCAAATTATCCCAATTCAAGCAACTAGCCTTCATCCACAGGCATTCAAACAGTTTATCACTTAACCACTTAGCCTCATAGTGAACATGTTTTTGACGTGGCAATACTAACACATGCAATACGCTAAAACAAATAAAAGCTCACCTAGTACTCCAAGACAAGCCAAACAAAACAAAATAATTAAAAAAATGCATGTTCCTAACTAATATGATATGACTAATGCAAGACATGCGATATAAGCTCAGCTACTATTATGGCATATGAATCAATTTGATAGCATGCGATCTAAGCACGTATTCAAAGAAATATTGACTAACAATGCAAGTTAGAATGATAGACCGAGCTCAATGCATGCAAGACAATGGATGCAAGGCATGAGAGATGCTAAATGAAACACGATGCCCTAAACTAACCATTATAAACAGGTAAATAAAAGAGAGAAAGACGTGGGGTTAGAAGATATACACATTATTACAACTGTACCCTCACGCAGGAGGGTCCGAATAAACTAACTAGCTAAGCTAATTAACTATTTACTACAAAACGAATTAACTAATTATTACAAACAAAATAAACTAACTATGCTAGCAACTTATTTAAAAACCAATTAATTAATTAACTATTCTATAGAACTAACTAATTAATTAAACTAATTAATTAATTACAAATTAGAGTTAAATAATTAATTACAACATGAATACAACAATGAAAGAAGTAACTAAGCTAACTAATCAGTCCCGGGAAGCGAGGAATGCTCATGCATGCCCGGATTTCCACCCCAAAAGCCCACTGTTCAGCTGCCAGAATGCCTCTGTTACATAGTTAGAACATATTTTCACCTCAGCCTCTGCTTTGTTCTGTTCCAAAAAGTTACTTCTCAATTTGGCAAAAGTGGCCAGCATGTCAGAAATAGTGGTCGGCCGGCCACAAAAGGTAGCCTACCGTCCAAAAAAAGTGGCCTACCAGCAACTAAAGCCGAGTTCCTCATGCTGCAACAAAAAGCATACAGAGCACAAACAGGGTATTCTCAAGGTATGCTTGTACACCTTACCCCTTCTATCATCAAACAACTCAAAGGAGTGGCAAGCTCAATTCACAAGCCATCAATCGATGCAATTTCATTGTATGATGACCTATGAACCAAGGTGTACAATTTCAATAAATGTGCAATAAAAGGCTCTCAAACCACATCCCTATCATGGATGGATCAAGGGAAGTGGTTGACCTTGGAAACTTGAACCATTTCATCACTAGCAAGTATGAAATGCATTAAGTTTCCATGTGTTCAATTAACGTCCAATTGAACATCCAATTACTTATTATCTTGCATCATTTTTAGTCCCCATTTTATTACTTCATTTTAATTACCAGCCATTCTTTAACCAATTGAGTCCAAAAGTGATCTTTAAGTCCTGTAATGGAAAAAAATACCAAACCAAGTATTGTTTTAGGCATGAGAGAAGTGTCATGTTGTTGGTAATGAACCCCAAAGGGATTAAACCATTAAGTACAATACCTTAATCTCATGCTTAAACAAATAAGTAGCTTGAAACAACTTTCAAAGCAAAGAAAATGCCAAGAAATGAGGGAGGTTGCAGAGGTGATTAGAGGTGATCACAAGTATGGAAAGCAAGAAATAAATGCTATCAACTCAAATAGGTTAGTGGCTAAGGCCTAAACCACCAAGCCTATGAGGATAATCACACTACAAGCATGCAATACAAGGTTCAAATGTAATGAACAACCAAAAACAGTCCTAAAACATGCTAGAATTAAGACAAAAATAGCTAAAACAATAAGCTACAACATGGAGCAAGTTAAGCTAGTAAACAAGCACAAGGAGGGGAGGCTACCCGCTCCATTTTTGAGACTTCAAAACATGGTTTTAGCCTCTTAAAAAACTCTGAGATTCAGTATTAAAAAGCTCAAAAAAAAAATAATAATAAGGTGGGAAACACAAGGGCAAAGACTTGAGAAGTTAGATGGAAAGAATGATGATCCACCCCTCCACCCCTAATGGCCTTAAACCAAAAGTTTCGACCCAAAAATAGAGAGTATAAACAGCCCAAAAACAGTAGGAAAAATAACAAATAAGGCAAAGAAATAAGCCAAGACTTATACCTCTTGAAGAGAAGAACCCTTTCTAAGTGACAAATCAACACTTACATACCCTCAAGAGTTCAAAGTAAGCTCAAAAGTACCTCAGCTCAAATACCACAAGGTTTGGTTTAGAGTGTATAGGCAAAGGCTTAAGAATTTGCAAGAGAGAGAGGGAATTGTAGAGAGAGGGAGAGAGATATATACATTTTTGCTCCAAAATTTCCAACAGTCAAAAATAGAAGGGAAGGTCTTCTATATATAGAAAAACATGAAACTCACTCAGAAATATCCATATATACACGTGTAGGTAGATGCATGCACCTGTGGAAACAGCTAGCACAACTGGCATAAATATCTGCAAAAACACACAAATGGCTTGCAGGCCACAAATGGCCAGCAGCCCACACTAGGGGGCCTGCAAGTCCCAGGGTTTTTAGGCTTGAAAAACTACTGTTTAGGTCCAAAACAAAACAAAAGGTGTATAGCGTTTGAAGGCTCAAAGCTGTGGCATTCTGCTGAAGACTTCGAGCACTTGACAAGCATACACAAATTCATCATTGGATGCGCAAACAGTGGTGCCCAAGTCATAAGGGCGGTCAAAAATAGAGTGTCTACACGTAGCCATGTAGCACCAGATAACCCCTCTGACTCTGGGTTGAGTCAAGTCAACTCAACGGTTTGACTGGTCAACTAGTGTGCTAACGTGGCAGTCACATGGCGATGACACGTGGTGTTGACCTAGTGCTGGCGTGGCGATGATGTGGCTGACAGGTGTCGTCTAATGTGCCACGAACATGTGGCAGTGACATTACTATAACGTGCTGATCACTCACTTTCTTCCTTCCATCACGCGTCAGGCGCGTTCGTGAGATTGGGATAACGAGCTGGTGCAACCGACAACGCGTGAAGGACGTGTATACGACTGGGCTTCAATCACTTTCTTCAAGTGGCATGTGAGAGCGTATGGAGCCTCTTTTAGGGCTCTGCTTTTCAGTTCTGGACTCCTCTCGTCGAGAGCTTTCTCTCAGTATACTCAAAAGTGAATTTCGAGCACCTTGATTTCTAGCAATTTCGAAAAAAACAGAGTATATGAGCCTCTGTTTTACCTCCTTGCTCAACCTGAGCTCTGATACCACTTGTTGGGATTAAACACAGCCAAAAATTAATTACACACACACAGAAAGGAGACACAAGATATTTACATGGTTCGGCAATAACCTACGTCCACGGGGAGAGATATCCACTATAGAATTATCCCGGAGGGAGATTATAACACTCACGCCTCTCTCTCTCTCTCTATATATATATATAGCACTCTCACTCACTTATATTATACAAATACACAATCTGTGTTTCCTATATCTTCTCTTCCCCTCAGCATCTATATATACACGGGGAGAGGGAAACAAAGTCAAGAAAATGAGTTATTGAGCTGATCTGCCACCTGCTCTCTTCCCTCCTACTTCTTGACTTAGAGCCAACCTTCAATAACTCCTCCATATGGGCTGGAGCTAACACAGCCTACTCAGACACGTGAGGGAAATAAGCATAGCCAATATACAAAATAAAAAAGAAGAATAAAAGCCATAAATTACCTATAAGGTGGAACATTAACCTATATGGTAAAAGATATTCAATCTAACCAAATAATCAATATTGTGTCACTAAGGAGAAAAAAAATAAATCCAAAAAAATATGTTTTAAATTCTTCAAAATTATTTTTTTATCAAAAAAAATCATATAAAAAAAAAGAAGGGTGAACCCCCCCCCCCCCCCCCAAAAAAAATAAAAATAAAAATAATAAAAATAAAAAAAACTGACATGACTCCGAGGTTTCTTAAACTAAAGTTCATATGAGTATCACAAAATAAAAAAAAAAATAAGATGTCAATTGATGGTTAAACAAGATTATTCCACTATGGAATTTAATCAAACACTTAATGACAACATAAGCACTAATGGCTAATAATACCACCAAACTTTACACATCAAAGATTTCAATGCAATCCATTGAGTACTCTGAATTTAATAAATGTTTCAGGATAGGCAGTGACTAGGCACAGGGACATGTATTACGCGCATGCCCACACACACGCACGTATATATACATACATCCATAGAGAGAGAGAGAGAGAGTTGATCTTTACTATATAGGTTACATGTAAACATATATATAAGAATGCGATTCATAAGGTTTTTGATCAGCAGAAACTTGTCAAATCATGAAAAGTGCAAGATTTCACCTTTTAACCTTTATAAAAAGTACTTTTGGCATAACAAACTAAACCAAGCCTTAAATCTCATCAAATGGGGTCGGTTATATAAATCATTCTTCTCTACTCGACTCTATCCATGGCCATTTCATTAGTCAAATTAAGGAGATTTATATCTCGATTTACTACACTAACCCACGTCAATCTAAGTTTGCCTCTTTCCATAACACTTCCATCTACCTTCACTATATCGCATCTCTTCACTACTGCCTCTGTTGGTCTCAATTGTATATGACCAAACCATCTCAATCTATTCTCTCTCAACTTATCTTCTATCGGTACTACTCCTACCCATTCTCGAATGTACTCATTCCTAACTTTATCTTTTCTAGTCTTGCCATACATCCACCTTAGCATCCTCATCTCAGCAGTACTCATTTTATTTTGTTGTTTCTTAGTTGCCTAACGCTCCGACCCATACAACATCGCTAGTCTAATAGCCATTCTATTGAACTTTCCTTTTAATCTAGTGGGTACTCGTTTATCGCACAGTACTCCAAACGTACTTTGTCACTTAAGCTATTCAGCCTTAATTCTATAGACCACATCCGCTACAATCTCCCCAACCTTTGTGATAATCGATCCTCAATAACGAAAATGTTCACTCTCTGAATCAGGTTATTCACTAGGCTGTTAAGCCATCGAGTCTTCTAGGGTTGATCGACCCCATTTCAAGAGGATTCATCCAAGACTGACGATCTCGTTAATTCTAAGGGGGAGCCCATTCCATAAGGAAGATAAGAGGAAGGCAGGCTTTAAGGCTAATAAGGCTAGTAGTTCTTAGTTCTCAATTATCACTTCTCCTTTGTTTCCATTATTACTGTTATTAAAATTACACTCCATGTACTCTGTCTTAATTCTGCTTATCCGAAATCCTTTAGATTCAAGTGCTTCTCTCCAAGTCACCAACTTAGTGTCAACTCCTCCAGTCTCATCCTCTAACACGATATTATCAGCAAAAAGCATACACCATGGCACATCATTCTAAATATTTCTCGTCAACTCATCCATAACTAAAGAAAATTAATCCTTGGTGTAACCCTACAATAATTGAAAATTCACTTGTCTCTCCAGTAGGCGATTTAATAGTGGTCACCACACCTTCATACATATCCTTAATCACATCAATATAACCTTACCCCTTGGCATAAAACAAAAACTGAATTTTTTTTTAGTTTGCTTTTCTTTCCTTTTTTATTAAATTAAAAAAAAATCCATAAAACATTACCAAATAGAACTAAAGCAATTAGCTAACTGGACTAAGCAAAAATTAAACTTTTACAAGGCAGAATTTCATCAGGAAAACCCACAGTGAAGCACGTCAGCCATTTCATCACCAACGTTTCTCCCAAAACAAATTGGAATTCCATTTATTTGCAAAGCACAGAAGGAAGATCTTGGCATGCATAATATTAATCTCAACTTCAGGTTGAAAAAGCCAAAATGCTATCCCTGATATCATGTATCAACAAAATCTTAATTAAATAGTCCATGACAATAGTTATACTTTTTTTTTTTTTATCTTTTGTTATTTTCTATGTAATATTGCATTCACAAGCAACTAAAATTAACTAAAACTAACACAAATAAATCTAAGCAAAATTTATTCAACATTCAACATCCACCAAAAGCACTAAAGAATAGGGGCAATTGTCTCCTGAAAACAAATTAATTAACGTGTCCCTATGTCTAGCACTGCTAACGACTCCTGTTTTGGAGTGTCGGTACTTCATAGATATTGATGGAAGGTACATTTGGGAAAATTTGTAGACCTCAAAATTAGTAACACTTTTCTTCAAATAATAATAAAAATGACGAGAAGAACCAAGCGACTTAAGCCCACATCAGCATGCTCAACCAATTCATACAAAAAACCATTGCAAAAAGATAAGGGCCCAATTAACCCCGTGGGTAGAATGGTTGGCAAGGACCAAGCTTACGAAAGTGAAGGTCATGGGTTCAAAAATCCACCTATGGCCGATATCCACTAACAATAAAAATCCAATTATTTACATAATGCATGTTCACAAGTGCGAAGCATGTGTCTTCAGTTTAAGAAACAAATAAAAATAACAAATGTTCAATTCATTTAATAAGAAACTCCCACGTCTACAATGCCTTTGCCTAAAATGCTACAGCATTATTGAAAATTAGAAAAATAAAATAAAATAAAATTAATAATAATAATCATACCAAGTATAGTAGAATGACACAAAAATGCATGTGCCAACAATTTCAGATATCCAAAACAACTATAAAGGACAATGTTACTGCCAAAACTCTACTGCTTCCATGGCAATTCAGAGCATGTGCTGGGGAACATGAAATATGAAAGAAATTCCGTTGGATATTTGTTTCTAGGATTTGGTTTCTTTATACCTACACCTAGGTGTACAACTCTGTGTAATTCGTGACTATATAAGTTATGGCATCTTTTAATGAGATTTTTGTCATCCAAACAGGACAAATAAAAAAATAAACAAAAAAAAATTGGTAAAAAAATCAGCACAGGCTGCAACCCAACCAAACTAGATACTGACAAACAAAGCAATCTCCACACCATCACATAGTACCACACACAAAAGCAGTGTCAGACATAGCAATCTTAATAAGCGAAACCCCTAGTATATGTTGGAAAATGATTTTATATAGGCATAATTTTGAGCTCATTTTGGGTGGGCCTCAAACGCCTTTTGAGATGGGTCCGAGGAGGTGACGTGTTTCTTGCTGCGTGGCAAGTCACACGGTGAATACGGAATGTCAAAACCATTTATGAGTGAATGGGAAGTTGACATCGTTTTCGGGTTTAACATTAATTTTTTAAATAAAATTCTTTTGAATTTTTTCAAATAAAAAATTATTGTGAGAATTTAATTTAAATCTAAATTCAAATTTTTGGGTTCCTTAGTGGTTTCTTAAAATTTGTCAAATAGATTAATATTTATATTCCAAATAGGTTTTAATAAATCTATTCCACTATTGGCTTTATTTGATTAAACTATTCATATAGTTTAAATATGAAGATTCCAATAGTTTGAATGTTTGTTAGTTTGAATATTTGTTTGCAAGGGATACTTTTTTCAATTAGTTTGAAAATCTGTTTGAATAAATATGTTCAAAATAGTGCAACAGATACTTTTACAAAAAAGGTTTGAAAATATTATTCCAAGCAAACGGTCAGATCCTATTTCAAACTGTACCTTTTGGGATTCCTAAAGCACCTGTTGACCATGTTTCATACCTGTTGACCATGTTTCATACCTGTTCGGGCTATATAAATGTTGCCTATATATAGAGCCATTTGGCAGCAGTCTAAAGATTCAGAAAAATTCAGTCTGATGATTGTCCTCTTGCTGTCCTAAATTCTGCATTGGTGCATTATTTTTCATTTTAGTATTAGAATAAAATTCAGAGAGTTAGAACACAGGTTTTGTTCGCCGAACAAATTGTTTGGAGTACTACTACAATTTGTGAAGATCATTGTATCCTGGGAGATAGACGTCACTCAACCGTAAGTACCGTAGCGGGGCGAATCTGTCTTAAGGATAGAGTGTCACACACTCGACTTGGTCTTTTAATTTTTGTTTGATTCAACAAAATAATTTCTGTAAGTTTTATTTTATTTTGTTTGAATTATTTCAAGTTATTTTATTTTACACGGAAGATTGTTCCAACAGTATAAGTTTAGATTGGATTTAATAGTGAAGGCAACTACCATTTAAATTTTGAAAGACTGAATCAAATTTAGTATTCAAATCAAACTGAAACTGAAGCTTTAGGAACTGTGATTACCTTCTAGCCCGTACCATTCTTTGTCACCGAATTCCTGATCCTCTCAAATTTGTAATCTAAATCATGATCTAAGCAATAGGGGAAGTCAGACCAAAATCCCTTCTGCAGCCAATGATGCTTAGGGAATGAAAATGCAACATTTGGAGATGCTTTAGGAAAATCAAATGCCTTATTGGAATTGATTCACTTCATTCTCCATATTCTTGGTCCAAGTGATAGTAACTTCCTTCAACTTTCCATTGACGAGAAAAATTTTACGAATTCAAGTTCACTATCTGGACCATACAAGTTAATGACCTCAACTCTTCTGAGACGATGACTCAAACATGAAACAACCTCAAACTATGGTTTCGTTTTCTTTAACAGTACAGTGCCAACAAACTAGAAAGTTAAACAGTAAACAAAGAAATGGATAATGCAACATATTTAGAAATAGATTTAACCCTTCAAAATGGAGCTGGGGTGTTGGTTTTATAGAGGGAGAGAGGCAAAGAAAGGGGGGGGGAAATCAAATTCAAATTTCCCCCCCAAAAGGCAGCCCCCCGGATACAAAATCTGGGGGAAAACAAATTGCACAGCTGGAATACACTTGGAGAAAGGATCATGGCCGGCCAGGTTCAAAAGGTTCAGGTGGCCATGGCTGGCCGACCAAGGGTCAAAATGGTGAATCAAAATTGCTGGCCGGCCACCCCAAAAAGGTGGCCTCCCATGTGTGCACAACATAAATATGTAGTCAAAACCCAGAAAATGTGAACCAGGAGAGAGAAAAGCCAACTTTTTAGAGGGGTTCAAAAGGGTCAAGGACAATTACTGGCTGGCCTATACATATTGGTGGACTCCCAGGTGTGTACAACACAAATATGGGGTTTAAGGCTAAAGAAAGTGGCCCCGGGGTGGTCAACATTAGCTTTTTAGTGAGGAAAATGGGCGGCAGAGAGCGATGAAGAAATAAAGCTAGCTTTTCAGAACAATTGTTGGCCTCCCACCCTCCTACAAGCTTTCTAACAATGAAAATAAGGTCTCCACCAAAAATGAACCAAAACGGATGCAAAACGGAGGTTCGGGGACCGAAACGCGCGGCTCGGGGCCCCAAAAATGGGTTGTTAAACACCGGAGGTGGCATTCGACCACGAAGTTGGTCTCTCGGGCCACAGTGTTCCACAAAAGGGAGGAAATAAGGTGTATACCAAAAACCGGAGCTAGCGGAGGTGCTTAGGCGGTCCCGAACCGAGGCACACGGCCGTCGGCTCCGAAAAAATCAGAAACCGGGCTCCAAACGGGAAAAATGGCCTACGACCACGAAACGTAGCCTACGGCTACTGAGAGATGATCTACGAGACCTCTCCCTCCCTTCGGGAAGAGAAAACAAAGAAAACAGAGCCTGGTTCGCAAACCGAGACAAAGCACGAAAGAGTCCGGAAGTCCGGAGGCAAGGCTTGCAGTCGGGACTCTGAAACTTCTGAACGAGCACAATATACAATATCACCGAGCGCTCAATCAGTGACGTCTGAGTCTAAAGGTCGGTCAAAAATAGGGTGTCTACAGAAGGCTACCCCCTTAATTTTTTAGACTTCAAAACACGGTTTGAGCCTCTTAAAAAACTCTGAGATTCAGTATTAAAAAGCTCAAAAAAAAATAATAAAAAGGTGGGAAACACAAGGGCAAAGACTTGAGAAGTAAGGTTCAAAGAATGATGATCCACCCCTCCACCCCTAATGGCCTTAAACCAAAAGTTTCGACCTAAAAATACAGAGTATAAACAGCCCAAAAACAATAGGAAAAATAGCAAACAAAGCAAAGAAATAAGCCAAGACTTATACCTCTTGAAGAGGAGAACCCTTTCTAAGTGACAAATAAACACTTACATACCCTCAAGAGTTCAAAGTATGCTCAAAAGTACCTCAGCTCAAATACCACAAGGTTTGGTTTAGAGTGTATAGGCAAAGGCTTAAGAATTTGCAAGAGAGAGAGGGAATTGTAGAGAGAGAGAGAGAGAGAGAGATACATTTTTGCTCCAAAATTTCCAACAGTCAAAAATGGAAGGGAAGGTCTTCTATATATAGAAAAACATGAAACTCACTCAGAAATATCCATATATACACGTGTAGGTAGATACATGCACCTGTGGAAACAGCTAGCACAGTTGGCATAAATATCTGCAAAAACACACAAGTGGCCTGCAGGCCACAAATGACCGGAAGTCCACACTAGGGGGCCTGCAGGTCCCAAGGTTTTTAGGCATGAAAAACTGCTGTTTAGGTCCAAAACAAGACAAAAGGTGTATAGGGTTTGAAGGCTCAAAGCTGTGACATTCTGCTGAAGACTTCGAGCACTTGACAAGCATATACAAATTCATCATTGGGTGCGCAAACAGTGGCGCCCAAGTCATAAGGGCGATAAAAAATGGAGTGTCTATACGTAGCCATGTAGCACCAGATAACCCCCCTGACTCTGGGTTGAGTCAAGTCAACTCAACGGTTTGACTGGTCAGCTAGTGTGCTAACGTGGCAGCCACATGGCGATGACACGTGGTGCTGACCTAGTACTGGCGTGGCGATAATGTGGCTGACAGGTGTCGTCTAATGTGCCGCTAACATGTGGCAGTGACATTACTGTAACGTGTTGATCACTCACCTTCACGTGGTGTTGACCTAGTGCTGGCGTGGCGATAATGTGGCTGACAGGTGTCGTCTAATGTGCCACTAACATGTAGCAGTGACATTACTATAACGTGCTGATCACTCACCTTCTTCCTTCCGCCACGCGTCAGGCGCGTTCGTGAGATTGGGATAACGAGTTGGTGCAACCGGCGGCGCTTGAAGGACGTGTATGCGACTAAGCTTCAATCACTTTTTTCAATGGAACGTGAGAGCACATGGAGCCTCTTCTGGGGCTCTGCTTTACAGTTTCGGACTCCTCTCGTCAAGAGCTTTCTCCCGGAATGCTCAAAAGTGAATTTCGAGCAACTTGATTTCTGGCAGTTTCGAAAAAAAAAGAGTATCTGAGCCTTTGTGTTTACCTCCTTGCTCAACTTGAGCTCTGATACTACTTGTTGGGATTAGACACACCCAAAAATTAATTACACACACACAAAAAAGAGACACAAGATATTTACGTGGTTCGGCAATAACCTACGTCCACGGGGAGAGATATCCACTATAGAATTTTCCCGGAGGGAGTTTATAACACTCACACCTCACTCTCTCTCTCTCTATATAGCACTCTCACTCACTTATATTATACAAACACACACTCTGTGTTTCCTATATCTTCTCTTCCTCTCGGCATCTATATATACACAGGGAGAGGGAAACAAAGTCAAGAAAATGAGTTATTGAGCTGATCTGCCACCTGCTCTCTACCCTCCTACTTCTTGACTTGGAGCCAACATTCAATAACTCCTCCATATGATCTGGAGCTAACACAGCCTACTCAGACACGTGAAGAAAATAAGCATAGCCAATATACAAATAAAAAAGAAGAATAAAAACCATAAATTACCTATAAGGTGGAACATTAACCTATATGGTAAAAGATATTCAATCTAACCAAATAATCAATATTGTGTCACTAAGGAGACGCCAGTGGACTAGGTCACATTCCCCTCCCCCCCCCCCCCCCCCCACCACCCCTGCCATAACCACAATCTCCTCTGAATTTTGTGCCATCATAAATC
>NW_021024572.1:63710-79773 GCF_004153795.1 Camellia sinensis | reverse complement strand
ATGTTTGAAGAAAATAAAGCCGATACCCAATTTATACAAATAAAAAAAAAGACAAGAAGGAATAAGAATAAAAAAACCCAATAAATTACCAAAGGATTATGGAACATTAACCTATTTGTTAACAAAAGAAATATTCAATCAACAAATAATCCCAAATATTTGAATGTGTCCACTAAGGAGAGAGACGCCAGCTGGACAGCGGTCACCATTCCCCCCCCCCCCCCACCCCCCCAAAAAAAAAAAAATAAAATAATAAAATAAAAACAAACTGAACATAGACTCCCGACGGCTATTCTAAACTAAAAAGTTGTTCATATGGCAGTTATCACCAAAAAAAAACAAATAAGATGTCCAATGTTAAGGTAAACAGAAAGATAATTCCACTTTATGGAATAAATCCAAACACTTAAATGACAACATAAGCACTAAGGCTAATAAATACACCAAACTTTACACTATCCAAAATTTCAATTGCAACCATTGAGTACCTCTGATTAATAAATTGTTTCAGGATAGGCAGTGACTAGGCCACGGGACATTGTATTACGCCGGCATGCCCACCACACACGCCACGTAATATACAACATCCCAAGAAGGAGAGAGAGAGAGAAGTGATCCTTTAACTATATAGTTACATGTAACATATATAATAAGTAATGCGATTCATAGGTTTTGATCAGCAAGAAACTGTCAAATCATGAAAAGCTGCAAAATTTCACCTTTTAACCCTTTAAAAAAGTACTTTTGGCCATAACAACAACCCAAGCCTTAAATTCTCATTTCAAATGGGGGTCAGTTATATAAATCATTTCTTCCTCTACTTCGACTCTATCCCATGGCCATTTCATATTCAAATTAAGGAGATTTATATCTCGCAGTTTACGTACACAACCCACCCGTCAAACTAAGTTGGCCTCTTTCCATACACTTCCATCTACCTTCACTATATCGCATCTTTCTTCACTACTAGCCCTCTGTTGTCTCAATTGTATATGACCAAAAACCATCTCAATACTAATTCTCCTCTCAACTTATCTTTCCCATCGTACTACTCCTACCATTCTCGAAATGCTACTCATTCCAAACCTTATCTTTTCTAGTCTGCCATACATCCACCTTAGCATCCTCATCTCAGCATACTCATTTTATTTTTTGTTTCTTAGTTGCCCTAACCGCTCCGACCCATAACACACGCTAGTCTAATAGCATTCTATTAAAACTTTCCCCTTTTAATCTAGTGGGGTACTCGTTTATCGCACCAGTACTCCCAAACGTACTTTGTCACTTAAAGCTATTCAGCCTTAATTCTATTTAGACCACTATCCGCTACAATCTCCCCCAACCTTTGTGATTAATCGATCCTCAAATAACGAAAATGTTCACTCTCTGAATCAGGTTATTCACTAGGCTGTTAAGCCATCGAGTCTATCTAGGTATCTAGACCCCGATTTCAAGAGGATTCATCCAAGACTGACGATTCTCCGTTAATTCTAAGGGAGCCCATTCCAAAGGAAGATAAGAGGAAGGCAGCTTTAAGCCTTAATAAGGCAGTAGTTCTTTAGTCTCAATTAGCCTTCCCTTTGTTTCCATTATTACCTTTATTAAAAATACACTCCATGCTACTCTGTCTTAATTCTGCTTATCGAATCCTTTAGATTCAAGTGCTTCTCTCCCCCAAGTCACCAACTTAGTGTCAACTCCTCCCAGTCTCCATCCGGTCTAACCACGAATTATCAGCAAAAAGCATACACCATGGCACCATCATTCTAAATATTCTCGTTAACTCATCCATAACTAAAGAAAATTAACATTGGTGTAACCCTACCAATAATTAAATTTACTTGATCTCGTCACAGGGCAATCTAATAGTGCGTCACCAACACCTTCATACATATCCTTAATACATTCGATAGAAACCTTAACCCACTTGGCATAAACAAAAAACTGAATTTTTCTTTTGAGTTTTCTTTTCTTCCTTTTTATTTTCATAATTAAAAAAAATGCATAAACATTACCAAATAGAACTAGAAGCCCAATTAGTAACTTAGACACGCCATTTTTGACGACCTTAAGAAACTCAAGACGTCAACCGGATTGAGCACTCCAGTTGATGGTGCATATTGTGTCGTTCAGAAGTTTCAGAGTCTCGGCTGCGAGCCTTTGACCTCCGGAACTTCCGAGCTGCTTTCTCGTGTCTTGCCTCGGTTTGCGAACCTAAGCTCCGTTTTCTCTATTTTCTCTTCCTGAAGGGAGGGAGATAGTCTCGTAGATCATCTCCCAGTGGCCGTAGTACGTTTCGTGCGTCGTAGGCCATTTTGCCGTTTGGAGTCCGCGTTTCCGTTTTTTCGGAGCCGTTGGACCGTGTGCTCGGTTCCAGGGACTCTTAAACCACCTCCGTTTGCTCCGGTTTTTGGTATGCATCTTATTTGCTCACTTTTGAGGGACATTGTGCTGAGAGATCCAAACTTCAATGGTCAAACGCCACTCCGGTGCTTAACAGTCAGTAGTTTTCCGGGGCTCGGGCTGCGCGTTTGGCCCCGAACCCTCCCATTTTGCGTGTTTCTATGTTAGCGCATTGTGTATGCATCGGTTTGAGTTCATTTTTCGCGGGGACCTCTGTTTCATTGTTAGGAAGGTCGTAGAAGGGTGGGAGGCCAGTAATTGTTCTGACAACCAGTTTTATTCCTCCATCGCCCTCAGTCGCCCGTTTTTCCCACTTGAAAGCGAATGTTGACCACCCTAAGGCCACTTTTTCCAGCCCTAAACCACATATTTGTGTTGTACACACCTGGGAGGCCACCAATATCATATGGCCGGCCAGTAATTGTGTGTGATCCTTTTGAACCCCTCCTAAAAGTGGGCTTTTCTCTCTCCTGGTTTACTTTCTTCAGTTTTTGACTACATGGTTGTGTTGTGCACACATGGGAGGCCACCAATCTGGAGTGGCCGGCCACTAATACTTCTTGAGCCTTTTGACCCTTGGCCGGCCGGCCACCTGCAACCTAAATACCAGGCCGGCCTTGCTCCCCTCCTCTGGTACATTACAAATCTGTATTTTGTTTCCCCACAAATTTTGTATCCGGGGGGCTGCACTTTTGGGGAGAAATTTGAAATCCATTTCCCCCCCTTTTTTTCCCACACTCTTGCCTATATATCCAGGCCCTCTAGCTCCCTTTTGAAGGGTTAGAAAGTTTGGTTTAAGCCTCCAACATTGTATCTCTCTCTCTCTCTACACTCCAACCCTCAAAACCTCTCAAATCCTACATCCATTCTACTCCGTCTCCAAGCCAACCAATCCACACTCCATTCCATCAGCTTCAAGGCCATTTCCAGAGGTCAAGGGCTCCCAAACTTGGTCCAAGAGTTGTTGAAGCATTGGTCTTCAAGGGTATGTCTTTTATCCCTCTCTTTGGCCCTATTTTTGCTCAATATGTTAGCTCCTCTTGCTTGAATATTTGGGCTCCGACCCTAACTGAAAATAGTCTTATTTTAAGCTCTATTTCATGTTTGATTAAGGGCTTCTCCCTGTTTGAGGTTTCCTTTTTACACTTGCTTCTTTACCTCTCTTGTATGCCTCTTTCTTGAATAGTATTTTAGGCCTATTTGTAAACTGTTTTGAGCTTGGTTATAAACTGTAAAGTGGCTTATTTTGAGCCCTTCTTCAACATTGTTAAAGGGATCTTCACTGTTTGATGATTCCTTTTGTCACTTGCCACTTTATCCCTCTTTTGGCCTTATTTTTGCATGTTTTGTTAGCCCCTTGTTTGAGGCTTCCTTTTGTCACTTGCCTCTTTATCCCTCTTTTGGCCTTATTTTTGCATGTTTTGTTAGCCCCTTGTGCTTGTATTTTTGGGCTCTGGTCCGAACTGTAAGGCCATGTTTGTTTGGATGGACATGAGCTTGGGATTGGACTAATAGTTCAATAAAATTATTAATCCGATGTTTGGTTAAACAATTGAAGTATGGACTAATTATTTTAAACTTAACTATTAGTTAAAATAGGATACATAATCCAACGGATTCATAATCCTAGGACTATTAGTCATGGGAATGCTAATCCAGTCCGTCCAAACAAACATGCCCTAAATAGCCTTATTTTAACCCTCTCTTCATGTTTTATCAAGGGACTTTTGCTTTTTGAAGCTCCCTTTTTGCTCTTTGTGTTTAAACTTCTTTTTAGGCCTTATTTTGCATAGTATTTTAAGCTTGCATGTGCACTGTTTTGGGTTTGGTCACTAATTGTAAAATACCATGTTTTGGGCCTCTCTTCAAATTTATTGACTTTGTTGAAGGGCCCTCCTCTGTTTGAGGCCAGAAACCATCACTTGCTTCTTTGTCTCCCTTTTGGCCCATTTCTTGCACAATAGTTTAGCCATACTTGTGTTTGTTTTCGTGGCTTGTTGTAAACTGTAAAGTGCTTCATTTTGAGTCCCTCTTCAACTTTGTTGAAGGGATCTTGGCCATTTAGGGCCAGAAGATGCTACTTGCTTCGTTAGCTCTCTTTTGGGGCCATTTTTGCATGTTAACTTAGCCCTATTTGTGTTCACTTTTTGGCCTTGCTTAAAACTGTAAATACGCTTGTTTTGGAACTGTCTTGATTCTATCTTCATACTTTGTATTCAAATAATGCATGCTTTGCATAGCCATAGGTCATTCCACGTACCTAATTTCATGTTTCGGGTCTCATTCCATGTATCGGGTGCCATGTTTCCATGTTCTGGGGTTGTTTTGCACCATATTTTGCTACTGAAATTTGCATGCTAGTATGCCATATTCCATGCCTTGCCATGTCTTGTTAGAGTGGCATTTGGTGCCTTAGGGTCGATCCTCGGTTAGCGTGCATGTGTGCACGGATTTCGAGTGTCTCATTTTTCGTCTCATGGCTACTGAAGTGAGTGTGGCTGAGGTCCACTCATGTTGGTGTAAGTCCATTGTGCATTGTGTATGCCATTTCATTTCATAGCATTGCGTATGCTAGGTTGTATGTTAGAGCATTGTGTATGCCATGTTACCTCATGCATCATGTATGCCATCTCATAATATTGTGCATGCTAGGTTGTATATTAGTTGCATTCATGCATGTCATGCATATTGCATTGTGTTTGGGATAGGAGTTAGCCCGAGCACGGGAAACGAGGGACGTTTCGTACTTCGAGTGACGGAACGCGTCTCAATTCCCAGTCACCGACACTCCGGATTATCCATGATGGAGTTTAGGTTTTGTTGTGTTTATATGTGCACTCATTTCATATTGAGTCGTGCAATTGGACCCCTCGGCCATCATGCATCGATATGCGTGATTGGTGGCGCGAGGATCGAGGACTACACTCCCCGAAGGGTAGTCATGCATACATATGCCATGCCCCTTTCTTGCTCTCTATTACAGCAAATCAAGAGTCAGCAGCCTTCCGGAGCTTGGCACGCATCCCAAGAACAATTGCAAACAGAGGCTAATTGGGGCATCGCAATGGATTTCCGCGCAAGGCAACCCGAGCATGCATCAATCATCACCCAGAGCAGATTTGAGGCAGTCCCTGGCTTGCATGCCAATTTATTGCTTTCCTAATTTAATTTGTTAATTAATTAGGGTTTTGTACGTATTTGGACTGTAATTATTCATTTGGGACTGTATATTATTTATTCGGACCCTCTACGCGAGCGCAATCTTGTAATAAGTGTGCGTGTGTGTGATGTATGTCTTCCAACCCCACGTCTTTCTCCCTTTTATTTACCCGCTTATGATGGTTAGATTAGGGCATGTTTCAATTAGCATACAGTATGATAGCATGTTTGCATTCATTCATCTGTTTTGCATACGCCGGGCTCAGCGCATCATACTAACTGCATTGTATTTTCAATTCCAAGTTGAATACATGTTAGCTGTAGCATTTCATATGACATGTTTAGAATAGTCGAGCCTGCTATAGTTGCATTTTTGCATGTGTTGCATTAGGCATTTCCGTATTATTAGGATCATGAATGGATTTCTAATTAGCTTCTGTTTTGGCTTGGAGTACTCGGTAAGTTTTATGCTTTAGCATCCTTGCATGCGTGTGAGTGACTACCATGAATAGCATGCTTACCATAAGGCTATATGCTTATGTGATATAACTGCTTTAATGCATGTGGGTGAAGGTTGGGTTATTTGAATTGGAACAATTCATCAAATGTGTGTTTTAAGCCCACTAGATAGTGGCAAAATCATGTTTTCTAAACCCACCCGAGGGTGGCAAATCCACGTCTTAGCCTACTTGCGGGTAGCACCATCAAACCACATTAAAAATAAACATGAAATGTTTGTTCCAATTCAGACGATCCAGTCTATACTTGTATGCTGTGCGATCACATAGTAAATCTAGGCTAATAACCGGAATAAGACGCATAATGTTTTCAAAAATAGATAATCATGGTTAGTAGAGGCCGATCTTTGATGGGCGAGCGGGGGTGCTCACGAAGTGACCTTCCCAATCGTACCCAAGTTCCCGAGCCGAGACAACTTTGGTGATGACGGACACGTGGCCTTAGAAAACGAGTCAGGGTTTCCTAAAGTTCCCCAAAATAAAACTTTAGGTGGCGACTCTGTATCTGGCAAAGCAGTCCATGTTTGGCACTTCTTTTAAAATCTGTTTTCTCAAAACGATTTGTCGGATTTGGACTCTTTGGTTCAGATTTAGAACCGTGACTGCGAAAGTCGAGTCCGAGCTGTGGCGAGGTCCCCCGCGGGCTTGTTACAGTTTCTGGCGACTCTGCTGGGGATTTAGAGAACTTGACTCGAACTCATGATATCTGTTTTTGACTACACTTGTGTGTTTCTTTGCATTGCATTTGCATTGGTGCGCCTAGGACACCGTGTTTTCCATCTGCTATTCCTGAACGGTTTGCCGGAGGCTTGTCTTGTCAAGGCATGACCATAAGGCTGACCGGTTGTGGGCTCTGCCAGTATGGGAACACAAACCCCAGTTTTACCGAGGCACCCTTTTGACCATTCGACCTAGTGCATATTCGGAATCCATAGCGACCATTCCAACTAGGACAGGTTGCTTACCCGTTTATAGGTTGTTTGAAACCGCTGCGTGCGTAGTGAAACCCTAGCTCCTGACAAAATAGGACAGGGAAACCCTACCCCAACATAGGGGTGTTTTGGCTCTCACTTGTCTGCTATGTGCTTTTAGAGTGCGTCTCTATAGGAATGCATGTATCAGTCTACAAGTTTGGGCAACAGGCCTGCGGGCACCAGTTTAGTAGTTTGGGCACCAGGCCTGCAGGCATCAGTATCTAGGAATCAGTTTTACCTGAGGGTATCAGTTCACCGGCAGAATTTTGGGTAGAATTCAGTAGAGAGCACACTCATTCAACTATGCTCATATCTCTTCAGGTGAAATCAAGCTGAGATGCTGCATGTTTTCTCTTTTGCTAGGGGGGTAGTCTTGGAACCATAGCTTCAGAAGGCTCCGATATTCCTCGAGGTTCATCGGACTTGTGCTGATAGACTTTGTCAGGTCAGAGATTCAGTTCAAGGACAAATCAGTGTTCCTCCGCCAGAGGCAAGGTAAAAGGGGCCAGGTAGGCACAGATCACCGGTCCAGCGGTTACCAGATCAGTGGCCCTTATCCACCCTACCAGTGAATAGCCAGGCTGAGGCCTCAGTTTTTATCAGTTTTTAGTCACCCCACCAGTCAGTCAGCCGGAACAGCAAAACATGGCAGGGATGGAGGAAATGATGCGTCAACTCCAAGAAAGTATGAGACTCATCCAGCAAGACACTGCCCGACAGATGGAATTTGCCAAACAGCAAGCTACGATCATGGCCCAGCAGGCTGAGCTGATCACCAGGCTGCAACAGCAAAATGGAGCATCTGCTTCGCACCAAGCCCCTCCCCCACCAGGAGTTCCAGCACCCGAGGAGGCACCAAATGTCCAGGGAGATACGAACATTTCGACAGGACTGGCTCCCCCCCCCCAATCTTACCCCAGCTGTCTAAAGCACCGATCAACCTGCCGGATTCACCCTTTGAGTTCGAGTTAGACCCTACAGCGTTGAAGGTGAGCAAGTTGGAAAAGACGTTCAAGAAATCTCAAGGAGTAAAATTCATTCCGGACATTGAGGACGGGTATACCGACGCAGCTGTGATGCTGCCGGACAGATTTAAGATGCCACACATCGACCGATTTGATGGATCTGGCGATCCCATAGTACACCTCCGGTTGTTTTTGGACATACTAAGGCCGATGGGCCTCACCAGGCTGCAGAAACTTTCATTATTCGGCCAGACCCTGTCGGGTGTGGCCGCTATCTAGTATGCCAAATTAGAAGACGATGTCAAACGGAACTGGGATGAGATGGCTGAGGCCTTCGTTGCGCAGTACTCCTATAACACGCAAATCGAGGTCACAATCCGTGATCTCGAGACAACAAGGCAAAAGCCTAAGGAGAGTTTTTCTGATTTCGTAGCCCGCTGGAGGGCTAAGGCTTCAATGATGACCCTGAGGCCTACTGACAAGGACCAGATCAGGATGATTGTGCACAATCTCCAGCCAAAACTGATGCAAAAGATGATTGTACTCCCCTTCCCTACCTTTTCTGATCTGCATGAGATGGGGGTACAGATTGAGGACGCTATGAAGCAGGGCCTTCTTGACCAGGAGAAAGAGCAGCCCAGGAGGGCATTTTCCCGCAGTTCAAATACAACCACCAGTGGTGATGTAGCTGCAAGATCTTCTGAAGTGGGCATGGTTACCACCTCCACATCAAAAACAGCTACCCCATTCACCGGTGCGTCCAGGAGTACCTCACAAGAAACCAAATATCCACCTCGAGTCAAGAGGGTTTTCACCCCACTTCATATGCCTTTGTCAAAAGCTCTAGAGGTCTTAATCCGGAAAAGACATCTGAAACCGTTGGAACAACGGCCCCTACCCGATCCTATCCCTGCAAAGCATGATCAGACTAAATACTGTGCCTACCATCAACAAACCGGTCATGACACCGACAGTTGCTTTCGTCTGCGCCATGATCTGTTTGACAACGGGGTCATTGCCGCACCAGGTCCTACAAAGTCTATCGGCACTTGATCAGTGAACTTGTGGGGGATAATGTGATTATGTGATCAGGAGATGAACCACCTGCGGGCGGCACTCAGTTTACTCCAGATGTGACGTATGGCACGCACTGTTTTGAGCATTTGCGAATGCTGGTTTTTGTAGCTTCCGACTTGGGTGTTGAGTCAGTTCTGTAGTTTTGTTTTAAGTCTGTCTCTTTGTTTTGGGTCAGTCTTTTTGATTAAGGGTTTGTCTTGTTGTATCGAGTCAGTCCTGTTGTACAGAAGTCGGGTGATTCCGAGCGTGTTACCTCGAATATCATTATTTTGTTTTGCGTCTGTCTTTTCGTTTCCTTGTGAGTCTGTTTCTGCCGAGGAGCCAATGATAGCAAAAGATTTGAATGAAACAGCAGTGGTTTTTCATGCTTTTGTGCTTGCTTCTGCCTTGTGCTGGTTGTGCCAGAAACTTGAATGAAACGACAGTTCTCTTCACCTGCTCTTCTGTGCCTTGAAATCATTGTATTGACCTAAGCTTTTCAAAACTTTTTCTAACACTACGGTGAAAACAAAGGGGAAGGAATTCCTCGGGTTTTGCAAAAAATTGATCGATTGAGAGAAAGAGAGGCATGCTAAGCCCTTAGTGAATGAAATCATGCTTGTTAGTGTGAGTACTGGAAAGGATCCTAGTTTGATCCAGATTGGTTCTACACTGTCTTCAGCACGAGCGACTGGTCGCTTTCTTAAAAGATTTCAAAAAAATGTTTTGCGCGATCCTGCGAAGACCTGTGTGGAATCGCTCTTGAGATTGTGCAGCTTAGGATCACTCTCAGCCCCGAGACTTGACCCCTCTGCTTTCAAAACCTTGAACTTGAATTCAGAACGTTCAACGATCAACTACAATGTGAGGCCTGAGTGGCCAGAGTCGAAGCAACCCATGAATTAGCGGCAGGGAAGTCAGATCAAGAAGATCAGATGTCGTCAAAAGAAGGTTGCAAAGCTAGATCAGAAGCACCACTCGAACTAGAGGCGAAAGATGCCAGATTGTGCTCGAAGAGCCGAAGACGGATCGTTCCACAAATCAACGAAGATCGACAAGAATGCCAAACCCTAGAAAGGAGGAAAGAAAAAGACATTACTAAAGGACAACCAAGTTCCTATCCACAACACTAGGGGCAAATTCAGCCCCCGTTGGATGGACTCCTACATCGTCAGCAAACAGCAGCCACTCTCTTGGATTCAGACGGATTCGAGATCTCAGAACCATTTGACATGGACCAAGCTACACTTTTACCCTTGAGAGGCTCGCTGGGCCAAAAACCTGGAAGGGCGACCCAGGCAAAAGTTAGAGCAAGAAAAAGAACAAAAATAAAAAAAAAAAGAGAAGAAGAACAAAAAAAAAAAAAAAAGTGCAAAGAAAAGAACAAAAAAAAAAGAAATGAAAAGAAAAGAAAAGAACACAAAAATTGAAAGAAGAAATAGCTCGCAAGGTTGAAAAACCCGCATCAAGGGCGGCCTTGGCAAAAGTTAGAGCATAAAAATTAGAGGTTAATACCCGAGTGTACCTTAACCCTGAACTACGTATGGCTTGATTCCCATGTTTGGGATACGTAGGCAACTTCATATTGAAGTCCAGCCACATACACTTCGAATTCGATTATGTCCATGTGATGGTTCTGGTCATCTTTGTCTTCTCTGTATCCGAGAATTTGGTTGTATTCGTCACTCTGAGGACTGACTACAATGTGCTGCGGTGCCATTCGAACAAGGGGCAACTTTCCGTTGCCATTCAATACGCTGCGGTGCTATTCAAACAAGGGGCAACTTTCCATTGCCATGCAGTGTCCTTCAGACAAGGGGCAATTTTCCATTGCCTCCGATCCAAGGTCGTGCATCTCAAGAGTAGGTTCTGCGCTCGTTGAGCAGTGGCCGTTTGCAAAAACAATTTTTGAGAATTTTTACTGAGGTTGACTGATCCGTCGAAATTATTCCATCTTTTCCAAAACTGGACCATTTCTTGGACCAAAAAAAGGAAAATTTTCAGTACTCATCACCTAACTTGCATGATTTTCAAATCAAAAATCGAACAAGTATGTTAATCTAACTCTCATATTGGTCAAAATTGTTTTAGTAGAAAACAAAAAAACAAAAAATGGTCAAAATATTGAACTAGGGGCACAGTTGAGTCAGGCTTCCTGTCTTTCCCTCGTTGTCAATGCATCTGCCAGAAAGGGCACTCTACCTGCTAGAAAGGGCACTTTACCTGCCAGAAAAGGGCACCACTGAAGCTGACCGCAAAAGGGCAGAAAGCTCTCTCATCCTCCAAGCAACGACGTATCAAGCCAAGTGCGAAGCACGAACTGGAATGAATCAAGATATCCCACTCCCCCATCTGGACAGATCTAACCACGTCCAAACTCTCCGGCAGAGCATCAACAGCCGATTTCAGCTGCAGATTCGCTACATGCCTAGCTGCAGCGTAACCCCTCTGTGGGAGGAACTCACTAGCTGCGCGCAAAAAAAGAAGAATCTAGCTGAGTGCTAGGGGCAAGAGCCCATAACTTTTTGTTTATCCATCAACCACCCTGGGGAGGGATAAAAATGAGAGAATAAAGAATAGAGAGATGTACGATGAGAGAAAAGTAAGAAAAGGGTTTTGTGAGAAAAACCGAACTTAAAGGCCGAGTGATGTGAGAATCACAAATGAGAAAGGGCGGGAAACAATACCTAGAGAAACAGGCTCCCTGTGTATGTTTGTATGTCGTGTCTTTTGTTTCATTTGTCTCAAATCTTGTTTTGAGTCGTTCCGAACGCGTCTCGTTGTGTTTAGGTCATTTTACATTGGTTTTCCTTTTTTTTTGAGTCGCTTTGGCTGTGGTCAGTTGTAGGCTCAATGCCCGGTCGAGAACTCATTCTCAAATTCAAAAATGAATTGTTTTGTGCTCAGAGTGCCGTACCGTTCTCCACATCTGTGCAAAACAAGATTTGTTCTTTCATAAAAACCGCAGGGTTCAACCCAGGTCATGTAGGAACAATAAAACTAGGACCTATCTGAAGCTATATGGGTTCCAGACTGCAAAGCAAAAGAAAAGAGGAAATGTCGGGTATCTGAGTTTGTTTCAACTTCAGTAAGTTCTGAGACTACATTCCGTGTGTACCTCTTCAAGTCTTGCCAAAGCTCCGAAGTATGAGTGTGCCTCTACCTCAAGCTCAAGATCAAGTCTGCTTCAAGCCAAAATGGCAATCAGAAGTGCTCTTCTCGAGTACCATTCCCTGCCAGAGGCATCGTGGCCATGTTTGCAATGAGTTCCTAGGAGACTAACTGCGACGGTGGAAACTAGAGTTCGAATGGCTGTTGCCTAGAATGCAAAGGTTCGGGATTTCCGAGACTAAAGTCTGGTTTAAATACCCAGAGGCGTGTCCTCGGCTTGAAATCTGTATGGAAGCCCCATAGGTTGAGATAGCGTGTATGCAGCTCAATTCTGGATACCGAACCAACCTAGTCTGTCACCCCGTTGGAGAATAGGGAAAGTTGTGAATATGATCAGGAAGAAAGGCAACGTCCAAAGTGTTCTACGTAAAGAATCCTTGTCAGTATTTCAGAGCCTTTGTACTGTGAGTTGAAGGTAAGTGTTCGAAGAGCACGAGGGGAGATCCCCGTCAGAGTAGAGTGGTTCATCGCCACTCACCCCATGAGGTGCTTTCTAAAGCGCCGCTACGCTTGTTTATTGCGTTCCTTAAACATCATGCATTGTATTGCATTGTACCTATCAAGTTTCTTTCTCATTCATGCACAATATTGTATGTACGGTTCATTCAAAGAAGTTCTGTTTAAGATCATTTATTTAGTGTATCAATCACACCTTATTTTGTGTATCTATCACACACATCCTCATTTTGTGTATCTATCGCACAAATCCTCATTCTGTGTATCTATCACACACATTCTCATTTTCTGTATCTATCACATACATTCTCATTTTCTGTATCTATCATATACATTCATTTTCTGTATCTATCACACGTATTCTCATTTTCTGTATCTATCACACACACCCACTTTTAGTGTATCCATCACGCTCGTTCACTAAGTGCATCTATCACACTTCGTGTTCACATTTAGTATATCAATCATACTCTGTTCACGTTGTGCATCTATCACACTTTGTGTTCATTTTCAGTATATCAATCATACTCTGTTCACTAAGTGCATCTGTCACACTTCGTGTTCACATTTAGTATATTAATCATACTCTGATCACATTGTGCATCTATCACACTTTGTGTTCATTTTCAGTATATCTATCATACTCTATTCACTAAGTGCATCTATCACACTTTGTGTTCATTTTCAGTATATCTATCATACTCTATTCACTAAGTGCATCTGTCACACTTCGTGTTCACATTTAGTGTATCAATTACACTTCATTAGTATATCAATCATACTCTGTTCACATAGTGCATCTATCACACTTTGTGTTCACCTTTAGTGTATCCATCACACTCGTTCGCATAGTGCATCTATCACACTTTGTGTTCACCTTTAGTGTATCCATCACACTCGTTCGCTTAGTGCATCTATCACATTTTGTGTTAACCTTTTGTGTATCCATCACACTTGTTCACTAAGTGCATCTATCACACTTCGTGTTCACCTTTTGTGTATCCATCACACTTGTTCACTAAGTGCATCTATCACACTTTGTGTTCGCTTTTTAGTGTATCAACCACACTCTGCTCACATTGTGCATCTATCACACTTTGTGTTCGATTTTAGTGTATCTATCATACTCTATTCACATAGTGCACCTATCACACTTTGTGTTCACTTTTAGTGTATCGATCACACTTTGTTCACATAGTGCATCTATCGCACTTTGTGTTCACCTTCAGTGTATCAATCACACTCTGTTCACTTAGTGCATCTATCACACTTTGCGTATATCCATCATGCTTTGCTTCACATAGTGCATCTATCACACTTTGTATTCACTTTGTGTATCTATCACACTTTGCTTCACATAGTGTATCAATCACACTTTATTCATATAGTGTATTCAGCACACTCTCTTCACTTTTGTGTATCTATCACACATGCTCGCTAAGATTGCATCATAACTGCATGAAATGTAGTTTGATTTGCCTTCCCGCTTAAAACTGTCGCATTTATTATGAATATTTGCTTCGTTACAGCTTTATTTACATTATCCTTACTGCATGAAATGCAGTTAGATTTGTATATGCATGCTGCTTTACATAATCATGAGTTACGTCCGGCTTTGTGCATATCATTTTGCATCTTGCCCCCTGCCTGCGAGCATGCCTGCGGGCATATCTTTGTTATCTTGCCTGTTTGTCTAAGCCTTCGGCCTTGTCAAAAATGGGTCGTCTCTGGGCTTTGACATTCACCCCCGTCACGTGTGACTTTCGAGTTCTGTCAAAGAGGGGCAACTGTAGACACCCCATTTTTGACCGACCTTAAGACTCAGACGTCACCGATTGATCGCTCGGTGATGGTGCATATTGTGCTCATTCAGAAGTTTCAGAGTCTCGGATGCGAGCCTTGCCTCTAGACTTCCGGGCTCTTTCGTGTCTTGCCTCGGTTTGCGCACCAGGCTCCGTTTTCTCTGTTTTCTCTTCTCGAAGGGAGGGAGAGGTCTCGTAGATCATCTCTCAGTGGCTGTAGGCTACGTTTCGTGGTCGTAGGCCATTTTGCCCGTTTGGAGTCCGGTTTCCGATTTTTCAGAGCCGTTGGCCGTGTGCCTTGGTTCGAGACCGCTTAACCACCTCCGTTTGATCCGATTTTTGGCATGCATCTTATTTGCTCCCTTTTGAGGGACACTGTGGCCTGAGAGACCAACTTCGTGGTCAAACACCACCTCCGGTGCTTAACAGTCAATTTTCGGGGCCTCGGGCTACACGTTTCGGCCCCCGAACCTCCATTTTGCATCGGTTTGGGTTCATTTTTGGCAGGGACCTCTGTTTTATTGTTAAGAAGGTCGTAGAAGGGTGGGAGGCCAGTAATTGTTCTGACAACCAGTTTTATTCCTCCATCGCCCTCCGTCGCCCGTTTTTCTCACTTGAAAGCCAATGTTGACCACCCTAAGGCCACTTTTTCCAGCCCTAAACCACATATTTGTGTTGTACACACCTGGAAGGCCGCCAATATCACATGGCCGGCCAGTAATTATGTTTGACCCTTTTGAACACCTCCAAAAAATGGGCTTTTCTCTCTCCTAGTTTACTTTCTCCAGTTTTTGACCACATGGTTGTGTTGTGCACACATGGGAGGCCACCAATCTGGGGTGGCCGGCCACTAATACTTCTTGAGCCTTTTGACCCTTGGCCGGCCGGCCATGGGGAGGGCCGACCGGCCACCTGTAACTTAAATACCCAGCCGGCCATGATCTCCTCCTCTGGTACATTACAAAAATGTATTCTGTTTCCCCCCAGAATGCGTATCCGGGGGGCTGCACTTTTGGGGGAAAATTTGAAATCCATTTCCCTCCCTTTTTTCCCACACTTTTGGCCATATATCCAAGCCCCCCAGCTGTGTTTTAGAGGTGAGAAAGTTTTGGTTTAAGCCTCTTGCATTCAATCTCTCTCTCTCTATATTCCAACAATCAAAACCCCTCAAGTCCTACACCATTTCTACACCATCTCCAAGCCAACCAATCCACACTCCATTCCAGCAGCTTCAAGGCCATTTCCAGAGGTCAAGGGCTCCCAAACTTGGTCCAAGATTTGTTGAAGACATAGGCTACAAGGGTAAGTCTCCTTCTCCTTTTTTCTTGCCTATTTTTGCTCAATATATTAGCTCCTCTTGCTTGCATATTTGGGCTCCGACCCTAACTGAAAATAGCATTATTTTGAGTTCCTTTTCATATTTGTTTAAGGGCCTCTCCTTGTTTGAGACTTCCTTTTTACACTTGCTTCTTTACCTCTCTTGTATGCCTCTTTCTTGCATAGTATTTTAGGCTAGGCCTATTTTTTAAACTCGCTTAATTGAAGCTTGATAAGGGTAA
>NW_021024572.1:41840-60591 GCF_004153795.1 Camellia sinensis | reverse complement strand
GGATATTGTGAGAACCTTATGGTCATCTACTTACACTGCTTTACTGTATTATTAGTCATTGAGCTTTGCTCACCCAATTTTATGTGTGCACATGTAGGTGATCAGCAGCATGGAGCACACCCCTAGAGTCAGCTTCAGTAGCCTTTTTTTGACCCAATCGAGTCATGCCTCCAAGACGGAGTTTTGTCTTGACTCACACCACACTTTGACCCTATTATGTTTTTGCTTTTATGGTCTTGGGTTTGTAAGTAATATGTGTAAATTTCTTATGGCACTTATAGTTTTGATGGGCATGTATATGTATTATTGTGTTACGTGGTTAATTCTATGATTTTGCTCATGATTGGCGCAACTCAATGGACTTCTCTTTACTATATGCTTCCGTTTATGGCCCCATTAGTATAAATATTCTATGTGTTGTTGGAGGCCGTCGGTAATCTATAAATTACTGGCCGATTATGACCCAAACTTTTAGGAACGGGTTCGGGTTATGACAGAGTGGTATCAGAGCACGAGTTACTAACTCACACACGAGTCCAATTGAGCAATAAAGAGTCTAGAAAAGTGATAGAAACATTTGCATTTTGTGCTACAAGTGTGTGAGATAAGATGTGAATCCACGATCTTTATATGAGCATGAGTATGAAAGATATGAAGACTAGTGTGCCTTCTAAACTTCTTATGGAATGTAAAATATATGTGAATACAGGTGTAAGTATAATTTTTGTTTGAGCAAGTATCGTTTTATTTGAGCATGAACATAGAAATTGTGAAACCTTGTGTATGTTTCTAATCTTAGCATGATTCTTGAGCCTAAATTCAAGCCCTCGAAGTCTAGTTTCTAATGGGGTGGTCTCACACCCAAATTCTAAGTACAAAATAGATATTCTCAAATTAGTGAAGGCTACTTATTTTTTTTTAACCGTTTCATGCCAATTCCTATCCAAACTTAATTCCCTTTCGCTTCTTTCTATTTCCTTGACTCTTAAATAAGTAAACATGATATGTTTAATGAAAAACATATGAAATCATTGTAGGAAAGACTAATTTAAGTCATGAACATTTAGGGTCGTTTAAGGTACATCTTTGGAACATGCTTTGTACACGGTTCACATGTGGAGAAGTTTAGTATTGAACACTTGAGAGGGATTAAAGAATCATGAATGATTGAACGGATATGTAATGAATAAAGTGATTTAGTGAATTGAAAGTAATGTGTTTTGAAATGTTATGCTTGGTTATGTTCCTACAGGCTGAGTCGTTAAGGAGTGTCATCCGACCAAACACTGTGAGTAATTCTCTTTGTAACAGTATTGTCATATGAAATACTCTAGAATTGTGAAACTTATGTTTTGTATAAATTATGTACCTTGACGAGCGTTTCCGAAATGATAAAATATGCTTGAATTCATCAGAGTAATTATGCTATGGCAAGTTCCCAAAAGAATGTTTGGATAATAATGAATGAGTTTCCTTTTGAGCAACGATATGATAAATTGGGAAAATATACTTTGACCCTTAGTAACTGTTATTGGTCTATGGTCCGTCTTGGACATTTTGTATAAATCGATGATTCGCTATAAACATTCTATATGATGTCAATCTTTGACGATTGTCCTGTATGGAAATTCAGCAAGTTAATTAAAGCCTAAATCACGGTGAGCAATTTTTATAGTATGTGGTGGCTAAGTGTAAGAAGACTCATACACTTTATTCGATGCAAGGAAAAATTTGTAAAGGTGTTGTCAACGCACTTGAAGATGATACTTCTACTGAATTGTGGCACAGGCGACTTGGGCACATGAGTGAAAAGGGGCTGCAAGTTTTGTTCAAGAAAGAGCTTCTACCCGGTTTGAAAGGTACACATCTTAAAACTTGTGTTCATTGTTTGGCGGGTAAACAACATAGAGTTTCTTTTCATAAAAATGTTGCTTCTAGAAAAGAAAATGTTTTGGAGTTGATTCATTCTGATGTTTGTGGTCCTTTAAAAGTTAGAACACATGGTGGTGCACTTTATTTTGTTACTTTCATTGATGATTATTCAAGGAAAGTTTGGGCTTTTCTACTAAAAACTAAAGATCAAGTTCTAGAAGTATTTAAGCATTTTCAGGCCATGGTTGAAAGAGAAACAGGGCAGAAATTGAAGTGCATCCGATCAGACAATGGTGGTGAATACATTAGGCCATTTGATGAGTATTGTCGCAGCCAAGGTATTCGGCACCAAAAGACAGTTAAGAGACTCCTCAACAAAATGGGGTTGCCGAGAGGATGAACCGCACCATTGTGGAAAGAACAAGGTATTTGCTTTCACAAGCTAAATTGCCAAGATCCTTTTGGGGTGAGGCATTAAAGACAACGGTTGACGTGATCAATTTGTCACGTTCCTATCCTTTGAATGGTGATGTTCCAGAAAGAGTTTGGACCAGTAAAGATGTGTCTTATGAGCACTTGAGAGTGTTTGGTTGCCGAGCTTTTGTTCACATTCCAAAAGATGAGAGGTCCAAGCTTGATAGTAAGTCAAGACAATGTATTTTTCTTGGCTATGGACGTGATGAGTTTGGGTATAGATTGTGGGATCCGGTCGATAAGAAAGTCATTCGAAGCCGTGATGTTGTGTTTCTTGAAGACCAAACAATTGAAGACTTTGGCAAAGGTGATCAACCGGAGCCAAAAACTAGTGATCTCATTAACATGGATCTATCTCCTTCATCTTCAGTTGATGGTGAAAATGGGGGAGATGTGCAGCCACCTATTGAAGATGTAGAGGATGATGCTAATCTTAATGAAGTTGAGCCAGAAATTGAGGAATAACATCCAACTCAAGAACCGCCACCACAACTTGAGTTAAGAAAATCTACAAGGGACCGACAACCTTCAAGAAAGTATCCTCCCAATGAATTTGTGTTGATTTCTGATCAAGGGGAGCCGGAGAGCTACCAAGAAGCAATTGAGCATGCAAAGAAAGGTGATTGGAAAAAGGCCATGGAAGAGGAGATGAATTCCTTAGTTGAAAATCACACTTATGATTTAGTGAAGTTGCCTAAGGGGAGGAAAATTCTGAAAAATAAGTGGGTCTTCAAATTGAAGAATGATGGCAAGAATCTGAGGTACAAGGCACGTCTTGTTGTGAAAGGCTTTGGGCAAAAGAAAGGTATTGACTTTGACAAGATTTTCTCGCCGGTTGTAAAGATGTCTTCCATTTGGGTTGTACTTGGCATGGCTGCAAGTATGAACCTTGAAGTTGAGCAACTTGATGTGAAGACTGCATTTCTTCATGGTGATCTTGAAGAAGAAATTTACATGGAGCAACGGTAAGGTTTTGTAGAGAAAGGGGAAGAGAAATTTATTTGCAAATTGAAGAAAGTTTGTATGGCCTCAAGCAAGCCCCGCGGTAATGGTACAAAAAATTGACTCTTTCATGATGAATAATGGTTTTTCTAAAACCACTTCGGACCATTGTGTGTTTGTGAAAAATTTTCCGGATGGTAAATTTATTATTCTTTGCTTTATGTTAAGATGTGTACCTTTCAAACCAGGTAGAAGGTCTTTCTTGAAGGTTGAAATTGGAGTTGAGCAAGTCTTTTGCTATGAAAGACTTGGGACCGGCAAAGCAAATTCTTGGTATGAAAATTGTTCGTGATCGCAAAGAGGGGCTGATTTGGTTGTCTCAAGAAAGCTACATCGAGAAAGTTCTTGAGAGGTTCAACATGAATAAAGCAAAGCCGGTTGGTTGTCCACTTGCGGGTCACTTCAAGCTTAGTTCGAATCAATGTCTTACAAGTGAAAAAAACAAAGAAGAGATGTTGAAAGTTCCTTATGCTTCAGCAGTTGGTTCTTTGATATGCGCCATGGTTTGTACAAGGCCGGATATTGCTCACACTGTTGGTGTGGCGAGTCGTTTTTTCTCTAATCCGGGTAAAGAACATTGGGCAACGGTAAAATGGATTCCAAGATATTTTCGAGGGACTTCGAAGGTGTGTTTGTGTTTTGGGATGGTAAGCCGATGCTTGATGGGTTCACAGATTCTGACATGGCTGGTGATGTTGATTCTAGGAAATCTACTTCGGGATATTTGATGACTTTTGCAGGGGGAGTTATGGCATGGCAATCTAAATTACAAAAATGTGTTGCTATCTCAACTACCGAAGCTGAATTTGTTGCAATTACGGAAGCATGTAAAGAAGAGTTATGGTTGAAGAAATTTTTGCAAGAGTTGGGTTGGAAGCAAGAAAGGTATGTGCTTTATTGTGATAGTCAAAGTGCTATTCACTTGAGCAAAAATTCTACTTTTCATTCGAGATCGAAACACATTGATGTGAGATACCATTGGATTCGTGATGTGTTAGATTCGAAATTGTTGCAACTCGAAAAGGTTCACACGGATGATAATATTTCGAATATGCTGACAAAGACTTTGTCGAGGGACAAATATTTGAAGTGTCGAACTTTGACGGGTATGGTTGATATCTCCACCTAAGTCGGTAGGAGGAGAATTGTTGGGTATACCTCCTTATTGGAGTATGGGACCCAATTGGTTTGTTAAAGAATTTTAATTTGGCTTAGTTTAGGTATAATATATTTTTATATATTATATTTGTGGAGACCCAATCCAATTTGGAAACAACTAAGGTTTGATAATAAACCCTAGATTCACAATATTATGGTATGTGTATTGTTTTTCCCAAAAAAAAGTGGCAACCGTTTTCTTGGTGAGATAGTGCTTCGGAAAAATCAGTGAGTAGCAGCAACAAATTGATGTTGGTGCATCTTTGTTTGGGTGCTTTGGTGAAGTTGATTTGGGTCGTTATTTTGGGTCTTCTTCAACTCTGGTTCTGAAGATTTTGGTTCATCTATTTGGTGAGGTCTTTCCTCTTTGTTTATTTGTGATTATTTGGAATTCACCTAAGGGTGGTTTTGTGAGACCATTGGTGTCTCGTTTGTAATCGTTTGAAACTTATTTGGTTGATAATGGAATTGGATTTCGATCCCGTGGACGTACCTCACATTGAGGGAATCACGTAAAAATTCTTGTATTGTTTCTGATTTAATTTTTCCGCATTAGTTTTTATTCCCATTAATTGATTTACTTGTAGAAATCACATATTTTCCCTAACACCCAATTAACCCCGTGGGTAGAATGGTTGGCAAGGACCAAGCTTACGAAAGTGAAGGTCATGGGTTCAAAAATCCACCCATGGCCGATATCCACTAACAATAAAAATCCAATTATTTACATAATGCATGTTCACAAGTGCGAAGCATGTGTCTTCAGTTTAAGAAACAAATAAAAACAACAAATGTTCAATTCATTTAATAAGGAACTCCCACGTCTACAATGCCCTTGCCTAAAATGCTACATCATTATTGAAAATTAGAAAAATAAAATAAAATAAAATAAATAATAATAATCATACCAAGTATAGTAGAATGACACAAAAATGCATGTGCCAACAATTTCAGATATCCAAAACAACTATAAAGACAATGTTACTGCCAAAACTCTACTGCTTCCATGGCAATTCAGAGCATGTGCGGGGGAACATGAAATATGAAAGAAATTCCCTTGGATATTTGTTTCTAGGATTTGGATTCTTTATACCTACACCTAGGTGTACAACTCTGTGTAATTCGTGACTATATAAGTTATGGCATCTTTTAATGAGATTTTTGTCATCCAAACAGGACAAATAAAAAAATAAACAAAAAAAATTTGGTAAAAAAATCAGCGCTGGCTGTAACCCAACCAAACTAGATACTGACAAACAAAGCAATCTCCACACCATCACATAGTACCCCACACAAAAGCAGTGTCAGACATTGCAATCTTAATAAGCGAAACCCCTAGTATAAGTTTAGATTGGATTCAATAGTGAAGGCAACTACCATTTAAATTTTGAAAGACTGGATCAAATTTAGTATTCAAATCAAACTGAAACTGAAGCTTTAGGAACTGTGATTACCTTCTAGCCCGTACCATTCTTTGTCACCGAATTCCTGATCCTCTCAAATTTGTAATCTAAATCATGATCTAAGCAATAGGGAAAGTCAGACCAAAATCCCTTCTGCAGCCAATGATGCTTAGGGAATGAAAATGCAACATTTGGAGATGCTTTAGGAAAATCAAATGCCTTAATGGAATTGATTCACTTCATTCTCCATATTCATGGTCCAAGTGATAGTAACTTCCTTCAACTTTCCATTGACGAGAAAAATTTTACGAATTCAAGTTCACTATCTGGACCATACAAGTTAATGACCTCAACTCTTCTGAGACGATGACTCAAACATGAAACAACCTCAAACTATGGTTTCGTTTTCTTTAACAGTACAGTGCCAACAAACTAGAAAGTTAAACAGTAAACAAAGAAATGGATAATGCAACATATTTAGAAATAGATTGCAATCATTGCATAACCTCCTTAAATACATAAAATAAAAGAAAACCCAAAAATATCCTTTGACAACATGTTACTAACGCATCCAAATTCAGCATGAGCCATAACTTCAAAATAAGCAAGAATCAAATCAAACATACAGAGTCCTATCATCTGGTTTCAAGTTAATGATCGTAAGTTTTTTGAAATATAGAAAATTTACTGATCTTAAGTTTATGCCCATCAACAAAGTTCACAGCGATGTGTCTCACCCATAGGGCATGCATTCAAGATTATTGAAAAAATAAAAAATAAAAATCTTCCAAGTTGGGTTGATGTCCATGTCTTCATAATGATTAGGGGTGAGCAGCGGATATACCAATCTGCCCAAACTGACCGAACCGATCCAATCCTCCGTATTTTGGACGGATGGATGATGACGAGCGGACGGTTGTGGATTGATTTTTTCTAATCCGCCTAGTTTTGAACAGATGGTGGATTTGAGATTCATTTGGTCGCAACCGAACTGCCAAATTACGAACACCCTAAATAATGATGGCTAGTGTATATTTGGACCATGACTCCTTTTGTTTACAAAACATCTGAAATAGGCACTAATTTGTGTGAGGATCATAATTCAAATGTATTATGCTAAAGGAAATGTTATAAAATAAAATGCTTCTGGAAACAAAAGAGAACAATTTCAACCCTATAATATGTCCTTAAACTACCAAGAAGCTTCATAACAGTAGATAAATTTGTGTATTATAAGAGATCTACAAGAAAAAGTAGTTCATATAAGGTCCTTGTTACCTTTAGCATCAATAACAAGAGCTTCCAGATTTGGGGAAATGCTTAAGTAGATTAATACTTCCATGTGGCTTCTAATTAGTCTGCATGCAGCACTAGTGACTTCAGATTACAAAATGCAGTAGGAAAACATTCTCGCATATCCGCTGCAGGCAAGTACTATAAACAGTAAATAAGAAAGAATTAGAATGGTGTACATATATCATACATACGTATATATGTGGGGGTAAGTGCATTTTACAATACAGTACAGGTAAATTAAACAAACAAACGAGTATTTTACAATTCAAACTCCATTATCAGCATAGCAATAAAACATCAAACTCAAGACTATGATTAAGCAACATAAGATCAATTATCAATTTGTGATACATATCTATTCAGAAAGGAATAATATCATAGCAATTGAACAATTAAAATAGCAAGGAAGTTAAATTTTATTAAAACAAAAACAAACAAACAAAACAAACATAAACATAAACATAAAACTATATGAAGAAAGTAGATTATATGGCCTCCATCAAAGAAACATTTTACCTGCAGTGTTCTAAAATATGAGAAAACAATTATCCAATGACAGTAATTGACTGTCATAATTTATCTACATGGAGGTTGAGTTTGCAAAATTCAATTACCAGGCTAAATATCTCCAATGTCATGTAGGATCAAACAATTATCAAAAAATCTTGGAAAGATATAAGCAAGCAAAATGAGTGTTCAGTCAAGTATGTTGCAATAAATTCAATAACATTTTATCATGGAACAAAATATCAAGTGAACCTTAATTTAAAGTGATAACTAATAGATGAATATTGAATATGCATTTCTCTTAGACCAAACGCTTTGTAGTGCTACAATAAAATCATCCAAATACTTTATTATACCAAAATATAAAAATAAATAAATAACTTAAAAAGATAGCACAACCATACCACATATAGCACAATATCATCTATTCAAAAACATAGTTCCTGGATAAATGTCTTCTATGTCGAACAAAATATCATAAATAAAGATTTTAAGTGAAACAACAAAAAAAATGCTAGAGGTTCCTACATTATAGATGCAATACAAACAAAGTTTCTTCAAATATCCAAGGCCTGTGAAGCAACGGCATTCAAAATATGTCGTTGGACACGTATGGGTCACAAACACGGGAGCGACACACGAGGCCACGTGTCCGACAAGCCATGTTGTGTCTATTTTTTTTAATAATTTTAAATTTCCACTAGACACGACAACAACAAACGGGGGAACATGGCAAGATATGATTTGGAAGTTGGAACACAGTAGGGGCCATATTTTAATTTTCCAAAAATAATTTCGAGGGACCTACTATAATATTTGAAAACATTATGGTTGAATTTATTTATCTATACTATCATTAAGTGAAGGCTTAAATTAGTTTAGTGAAGTATTCTTCTTCTCCTTATATTCTTATGTCACGTGACAACTTTACATATGTTAAAATAAATAAATAAATATATATATATTAATTATACACAACATAAGTAAATTTTGAATCAAAAACTTTGAATTTTATTAAGAACATACTTATTACTTAAGTAATATACATATTATGATATTAAATTCTTTATTATTTATTTTTATTATTAGTTATTTGAATTCTGGTTGAGACGGAATGGAAGGAATCTCCGTCTCAGAGAGAGAAACGACGACGCGTATATATATATATATATATTGTGCCCAACTGATGCTATGAAATATAAATTTTATTAAAAATATTCCAGGATTGTTCTTTATCAAATATGGTATACACCCTCATCTTAGTTATAGGCAGTGTAACCAATCCGCAAATTGATCCGATTTAGAGGTGATTTAGGAAGTTAGTTAAAAATTGATTTTTTGCTTTTTTTTAGGTTTTTTTTGCCCTTTTATGTGTAAAAAATATAAGAGGTAGCATGACCTAAAATAAATTAAAAATTAAAGGCTAGCTTCTTTTGTTTTTTGGCTTTCCAAATGGCCCCTTAGTTTAATTTTAGACTTTATTTGGGAAGTGAGCTTGTTTTTTGAATTTTTAATTATTTTAGTTTGAGGCTAAAAAGTTTTGTTTTGATTTGAATTTTTTGATTTTTTTGACTTTTGTAAGATAAAAAATGAAATGATTATGATTTAGATGTGATATTTTATCTTATTAATTTTTTAACTTATTTTACCTTTTTATACATATTTTAACCAAAAAGTCAACCCAACCAATATGCCAAATGAGGGTTTAGCAAGTTTGTATTGATTTTTGAATTCGTAATTCGGTTTAGATTACATAATTGAGAAATCATGTTTCGCGGATCAATTTGTTTAGAACTGATCCAGACAATATGCAACTTAGATTATATTCATATCATACACTCCCTCATACATGCTATCATACCTCTTATACTATCATATCTCTTGTATTCATATCATACATCTGTAGATTGCTTTTATGAAATTTTATTACTATTTATTTTTTTTATTTTTTTATTTATTTATTTTTTTTTTTAGTTTTAGTTTTGTAATGGTCTAATGGTGGAACCAGTTTTATTTTTTTTTTTTTTTTTTTTTTTCAAAATTTTGTATTGCTTCTATTGTGTAACTAGATATTATATTTATTTAAATTAATGGTGGAACAATATGCGTATTTATGTTTTGAAAAATTATGAAATGAAAATGTTGTATGATTTTCCTTTATTAATAAATTATGTGAATATGTGGTTTCAAAACAAACCAGACTATATTTAAATGGTTTAGTTTGGATTGGTTCCATGATTTAAATGGATTAGAGTGGTTTCAATTTTTATGAAACCATGGACAACGGATTGATTTCGGTGTGACCCTAAACCGAACCATACTCACCCCTACTTATAACTAAACTAAGAAGAAATTGTATAACTTTATATTTTTTGAGTCATAATTTTAAAGAAAAAATCATAATCAAACAATACATGAGATATAACCGAAGATCTTATGAGTTATAACTAAAATAAAATTTTAATTAAATAAGAAAATTGATCATAATTAAATAAAAAAATAGCATAACTTCAGGGTGCATATGGTAGATGGTGTGTAGTAGAATTTTCCATCAAATCAATAGTAGGGAAAATTCTAATAGACACACCATTCAAAGGGGTATACGACATGCACCCTAGTTATGATATTTTCTTCTTTAGTTATGACTTTATTTTAATTATGACTCATGTTGTGTTTAGTTATGATATTTTTTTTTAGTTATAACTCAAAAAGTATAAAATTATGTATTTTTCTTCTTTAGTTATAAGGTGCATATGGTACACACCTTTTGAGGAGTGTGTACCATAGTGTTGTTGGACAAAAATAGTTTTATGGTAACTTTAATGTGAAATTAAAGTAGGTCTCAACCATAGGTTGAAGTGGGATCAAATGGGTTTAGATTCTTTGTAACAAGATTGAAAAATCTAGAAATCCCCTAGATATTGATTTGTGATTATGTAACAATTTTAAGCAGTATATAACAATCACAATCAAACAATCAAGACAAATCAACACAACGATTTTAACGTGGAAAAAACCACAATTGGACACCTCCAACTGTGATTAAAAAACCACGGGCAACAGCCACAAAACAATCCACTAAGAAGATTTAAAGGAATTACACAGGTATACTCTCAATTACCTAGCGAATCCACGCCTAATTGAACCAACCTCTATGTGCCTCTTCCAACCTTGTCTTCACCTCGGAATTGTCTTTACGATGAGCCACTCCGGAATCCACAAAAGCTTCAGGCTCGAATTTTTCAGAATCCACCGAAGAACAACTCTCTCTTTTGTAGAACAAACAAAACCTTTGATGTATACTCTTTATACCATGAGTTGAATACTCAATCAAAACATCAAAGAAAAACTAGCAAAATATCCCCAGATATAAACTTTAAGAACCAAAAAGAAGAGCTGGAGGAATTCAGTAGCATCTTAGTTTTGGGAGAAAACCAACTACTTATAGAAAACCAAAAGTAATCCTAGATGTGGAAGAAAACCCAATCCTTATTGAAATCCGGAAAACTGTGTTCGCGCGGTCCGCTTAAGCGCCCAACATCCCGCTCGAGCGGCTTCAGCAAAATATGCGCGTGATATAACAGAGGTCCGCTCGAGCGCTAGAGAACCCGCTCGAGCACGAAATCACACGTCTCAGTACTTTTACAGGCGACCAAAACTACTGGAACCAGGGATTCTCAGTACTTTTACAGCTCGATCCCCGTCATAATCAGCGAAGTGGCAATCTTGAAAGCATTAGCATCACAAACTTCTATAAAAGGCTTGATTCGGGTTGGATTCGCATCTAACAACTCATAACCTCACTGAAATAAAAATGCGAATAAAATTACAACTCAAAGGAGTTTTGTCAAACGGGATTGCCAAGAAATAGAACCTAACAAAGATCTTTACACCACAAAAAGAATGACCCTAAATTATTAAAAATTGAATGAGAAATTGTCTCTTAAAGTTAGCTTCATGAATGAGGTATTAGGAATTGTGTATAACTACTAATCCTACATTGATTGTAGAGGAAAACATTGATGGGTATTTCAATATCAAGATTTTGATAAGGGCATCCAAATTTTTCGAATGAAGGGAATTATGGATGCTTCAATAATAAACTTTGGCTAAAACTATGGTCCAAGTTATGACAAAATTGCCACACGCGCGTGTGCGCGTCACTCGCTTGGACCGGACCGTGCCAAGTCTGTGGTCCATGGATCTTGAGGCTTGAGGAATAGGTTAGATTTGAGCTGGGCCGAATTGGTAGCCCATCAACCTAATCTTTTTGGGCTAGGTTTATTTGGTACCTATAGATATACACACATGTCTATATTGTGTGTAACCTCTACACTTAAAATGGTGATTTACACCATCAGTTTTCCTGCATTACTTTTTCAGTTTTACAAAAATTGAATTTTACATTTGTTTTAGAAAAGCCCCTCCTCTCTCTCTCTCTCTCTCTCTCTCTCTCTCTCTCTCTCTCTCTCTCTCATTGTGTGTAAAAGGAGACCTCTTATTTGGTCTTAGGTACATAATTTTTTACTTTCATATATAGTCAGTCTGCTCCTATATTCTTCATCATGTGTGAAAGAGCGCTACCATTGTTGGTTCGCCAGAGCTAAATAGAAGGTGCTCCTATGTTAGCGGGTCTATACCATTACATTCTAGGAGACAGACGCTAATATACCTTCAGCACCCATGGTGAGACAGCGAATCTGTTTCAAGAAAATTGTGATATCACACAGGTTTCAGTTTGCTTTCTTTTCTTATTTTATCTTATTTTGTATTTCTATTCAATCTAGTTGCAATTTTCTATGATTTCATATTCTGTAATTAATTTATTAAATATGAATATGTTTTTGTTATTTAATTACGTAATTTATACAACAATCTTAAAATAGATTCTATAATCTTCATGAAATTGAACGGATAGATTTATATTGAATTAGGATTATACAAGGTTTATTACATTTCATTTGTTTATGTTAGTATTTTAAGATAAAGCAGATTCTTTAGATTGGTTTTTCTGGGTGAATTGTACGGTGTACTTGTTCTGTGTTTCATAATAAAATAAAGGGTATGGCTTCTGTCTAGTCCGGGATCGGACTGGACCGTGCTATTGGGCTCGTGGGGGCCCACCACGGGTCCCGTTTTGATAATCTGAACCGTTGAATATGTAGAAATCGTCGAGTGCTATATGCCCGTAAAAAATCACGTTGATCGGATATCGATAGCTATGTGATCAAAACAGTTTTTTGTCAATCATTAATTTATTCACCGTCCAATTTTTTTAATACAAAACTGATTTGATCATATAGCTATCGATATCCGATCAACGTAATTTTTTACAGGCATATAGTACTCGACGAGTTCTACATATTGAACGGTTCAGATTATCAAAACAGGACCCGTGGTGAGCCCCCACGGGCCCAACAGCACAGTCCAGTCTGATCCCAAACTGGACAGAAGCCATACCCTAAAATAAAATAACAAAAACTGCTTGCTAAAATTGCCCAAAAATTTTTGTTTTGGTTTCCGTGTATAATAGTATGTTTGAAGAATACGTAAAGACTACTATTTGTTATATGAAAGTCATGATTAGGAAATTACATTAAGTAATATATATATATACTAGCGTATGCCCGTGTCTGAAGACACGGTGTAAATAATATTAAGATTATAATATAATTGTGATCACAACACTATTTAAACTTAAAATTAAAATGTAATTATAAAAATATATTTAATAGAGAAATACAGTCTCAAAACTAAGTCAATCTCTCACTTTGTTTTTCTATTTCTCTCTTTAAATTGAAAAACACCCAACACCAATGAGAGGATGTCAAAACACTGTACAGAGAGAGCGAGGGAGAGAGAGCCAAAACATCCACCCAAACCATTAAGATCTCATTGTATAAGCTAAGGAGAAATATAGTTTCAAAACTAACTCACTCTCTCACTCTGTTTTTCTATCTCTCTTCAAATTGAAGAACACCCAAGACCAATGAGAGGATATCAAAATACTGTATAGAGAGAGTGAGGAAGAGAGTGTCGATGTCAAAACGCCCAAACCATTAAGATCTGTGTATAAGCTAAAGAGAAATAGTAAACCAAAGGGAATGATGTTTTCGAAAATGGTAATAGTGGTTTTTTGCAGCAGTGATATAAAAACTGATCATAGGACTAAAGATATCCAATTAATTTTTTATTTTTATTTTTATAGATAATCTACTGAACAGACCTTACAATATGAACATATCGAATAATTAAAAGTTGCTCCTCATAACTTGAGTTTTACAAAAAAAAATTAATAAAATTGATGTCTGTAAATTCGTTTTTTCAAGATCTTTCAAATAAGACTAATATTGAATATATATATATATATATATTTTTGGCGAAAGTAAACACTCAAAATCGCCTTCCATAGTTTCATAGGCATAGATCTAAAAACAAAACAAAATTTGTCCAAAATAGATTACCAAGTGTAAAGTTATTAACTTCAAAAAATTTGGACAGATAGGTAAAAATATTGACATACATATGTTAAAATAATTTGGACACAAAAGTTAACAATATGGGGACAAACAATCTATGTAATAAGGGAGAAGGCTTTTTGAAAATGTATAAAATGTATGTGAGATACATTTTGATCCAATGGTCAATATCAATCCTGGTATATATCAATGGCTCAGATCTATATAGTTCCTGCCCAAACATTTCACTCCCTCAGCCTTCCACCTACCCACGTCTCCTCCCTATTCTCTCTTCATCTCTCTCCCTCTCTGTTCTCACCCGCTCTCCGCCTCATTCCCTTTTTATCTCTCTCCCTGTCTGTTCTTCTTCTTTCCTACCTTCCTTCTTCCGCTGCTCTCCTGTCTTCTGCCTCTCAAACTCGACTCTGCTCTCCAGTCTCGCAAGGTAAGATTTCTGCCTCTCCAGTCCTCGAACTCGCATTTTGGGCTATTTGATTGTTGTTTTAATTGTTATTTTGATTTTAAAATTAGAAATTCGGATTGATTTTTATTTTGTAATTAAATAGCCCAAAATGCGAGTGGACGGTGGTCTTGGCTTGTGATTTAGAATTTTTTACACAGCATTTGATTTTGACTTATTAGCATAGTTGAAGAGTGGACGGTGGTTGATTTTAATTTTATAATTAGGTTACCAATTATTTTGATTTTGCAGAGTTGGTTGGTGGATCTGATTGTGGAGGGAAGAGTGGACGTTTTAGGGAAAATGGGTCGAAGAATTCGAATGGAAATCAGACGATTCGGAAAGCGGCTCCTGTGGAAAAAAAGTTGGTGTGTAGTTTGGAGGAGCTTTACAAGGGTTCTCGAAAGAATGTTAAGATTTCGAGAATCGTTCCTAATGATTCTGGGTATGCAATTCTACACCATTACATATAATTAAGATTCTGGGTATGCAAGTTGGTGTTTAAATTTCTTGATTTGAGAAAGAATTTAGATGTTACTATTGATTGTTTGGAGTTACGAATTCTCTGTTGCCCTGAATTTCCAATAATTTGCACAAAGCGCATTGCCTCTTGCTTTATTTTTGGCTCTCTTTTCATTTTTCTGGATTACCGTAGATGAAATCCATAAAAAAAATTGATTTTTTTTTAATTGTTTTTGTTTCCTTTGGAATTCAAAATTTTGAATTCAAAAAATTTGTCTAAGATTGTATTTCAAGGATTGATGTTATTTTTTTTCCCTTGTTCCTTTTTTGGGTTTCTTTCTCTTTCAAGAACCAGTTTTCGCAAATGCATAGCATTCCTTTTTTTTTTTCTAGATCACAAAACAGTTTACAAAAAAACAGGACTGAAAATTTCTTTGACTCTGTTCTAGAATCTGTTTTAGGAAAATTGAGTTTTAAAGAATCTGTTATCTGTTTTTTTGTTTTCCATTAAAGGGTTGATTTATATAGTTTGAGACTTGATTAAAGCCCACAAAAGGCTAGCCTATTCGGCATGGTCTTGAAAGCAGGGCAAAGGCTTAAAATTTTGGTATTGTTCAATCTTTGGTGGTCAAGAATAACTCGGGAAAGACTATGGTGCATGCCCTTCAAAAAGTGTGGACCGTTTGCACCTTATAATTAAAAATTTTCTAACCCCTAAAACACAGCTGGGGGGTCTGTTATATAGACACAAGAGGGTGGAAAAGAGGGGGAAAAATGGGGGGGAAATGAAATTCAAATTTCCCCTCAAAATTGGCCTAAAAGGGAGATAAAAGGGCAAGTGATAGTAAGAGATCTCAAACTGAAGAGAGCCCTTCAACAAAGTTGAAGAGGGGCTCAAAATAAGACACTTTTTAGTTTATGACAAGCCACGAAAATAAATACAAGTAGGCCTAAACTATCATGCAAGAAAAGGCCTAAAAGAGGGGTAAAGAAGCAAGTGGCAGTAGGACATGTCAAACAGAAAAAGGTCCTTAATCAAACATGAAAAGGACCTCAAAATATGACTATCTTAAGTTTGGGTCGGAGCCCAAAAATACAGAATGAAGGTTCGGCAGCCAAAACACGCAGTTCGGGGCCCCGAAAGTGGGCTGTTAGGCACCGGAAGTGGTGTCCGACCACGAAGTTGGTCTCTTGGACCGCAGTGTCCCTCAAAAGGGATTAAATAAGATGCATGCCAAAAACTGGAGCAAACGGAGGTGGTTAAGCGGTCCCGAACCGAGGCACACGGCCAACGGCTCTGAAAAATCGGAAACCGGACTCCAAACGGGCAAAACGGCCTACGACCACGAAACGTAGCCTACGGTCACTGAGAGATGATCTACGAGACCTCTCCCTGCCTTCAAAAAGAGAAAACAGAGAAAACGGAGCCTGGTTCGCAAACCGAGGCAAAGCACAAAAGAGTCCAAAAGTCCGGAGGCAAGGCCCGCAGTCGAGACTCTGAAACTTCTGAACGAGCACAATATGCAATATCACCGAGTGCTCAACTGGTGACGTCTAAGTCTCAAGGTCGGTCAAAAATGTGGTGTCTACAGGTACTTTTCTTCTGTTAATATACATATTGGTACTTTATTTCCTTCATTTTTCATTCTAACGTCTGGATGAGATAAATGGTGTCGCGGAAACCTAATTGGTTGATGAAAGTAATAAAGTTTCCTGAAGTTATTCTTGTTAATTCTGAGGTATGTATGTTAATAATGGAAAAGAATAATGAAGTTTTGTTAGAGATGCATGTTTGTTTGTTTGTTTGTTTGTTTTTTTTTTTTTTTTTCCACCAGGCATCTTTTTTACTGGAATTAGATGATGTTTGATGCATATTTATTATTCTGGTTGTGTTTGATGCAAATTTATTATTCTGATTGTGTTCTATAAATTGTTTCTAGAAAACATAACGATTTCTTTTCAGATTTTCCCTCTGTCATTATTTTCTGATTATCTCTCTTTCATTTACAAACTGATAAATTCTTGCTATCACTCTGTTCTTGCTTTCAATTAATCTCACAAATGATCTATCTATCTTTATTTCTTAATGTCAAGCTTCTTTATTTTTTATTTTCATCGTTATAATGGCTTCTTCTTATAATCTATTTTTGAATGTTTTAGGTGTTGGTTGATGCTCATAATCTGGTTGTTATTTTTTATCTTATAATCTGTTTGTTTGTTTATGCAGTCGTTCACATGCCATCTTCACCATCACATTAGAGCAAATGCGGAAGTTCAATCCAGCTTTTCCTAGTGATAGCAATCTTAACGACAGTATGAGTGAAGAATATCTATGTGCCAAATTACATTTAGTGGATCTTGCAGGATCTGAGCGAGCCAAAAGAACTGGTTCTGATGGTCTGCGTTTTAAGGAAGGTGAGGAATTTATTTGCCAGTTTTTGCATTTAAAGGCACTTTTGGTCATAAAAGAGTTATGTAATATGCTATTGCTTTGAACAGGAGTTCACATCAACAAGGGCCTTCTAGCGCTCGGTAATGTTATCAGTGCACTTGGTGATGAAAAGAAGCGGAAGGAAGGTGTCCATGTTCCATATCGAGACAGTAAACTTACTTGGCTTTTGCAGGTTCCACACACTTTCTCCTTAATGATTTCATTATTTTAATTTTCTTTCTGACTTGCTTAGAAGATTTTCAGTCTCCACTAGAGTGAATTTTTTCCCTCAATGCCCTTTTATAAAATTTCTGTTGATATATAGAAAAATATTCGACCTTTTAGTAGAAACCAAGGGGGCAACAACTTATTATCCAATATGATTAAAGAGATAAATATTACTAATTATTGATAATTTTATATATCTCAAAGCATCTTTATAAAACATATTTTTGTAATCTGTCAATAAATAAAAATTTATTAGTGACAACATTTAAATAGAAAAATTGTCAGTAAATCCAAGTTGAGGGGTGCATTAAGTACTAGATCCAAGCTTTGGTCTTTGTTGTTTATAAAGACTCATAACACTTCTGAGTTGGTACGGAAAAACATGTGATGCTAGGGATAATTTTTAACATTTTTACCCTCAATTTTGACCTAAAAAAATTTAAAAATGCATAACTTAAGTTCTACAACTCTATTTTTAACAAAATTAATATAGGTAGATTTGTCTTTCTGACATCTTTCAAATAATAAGATCAATATAAATATATGAAATTTAAAAATAAATAAATAATAGATTCATTTTTCGATTAATTAAAATAACAAAACAACATTTTATATTTCTTTGAGAAAGTAAACACTCGAAACCACTTTCGGTAATTTTGAATGAATAGATCTCACAACTAAATAAATAAATAAATAAATAATTGGAATAAAAACAATTGTCTAAAACAGAATAACAAGCGTAAAGTTATGAGTTATTGAGATTTTAACATCATAAGCGAATTTTTTTTGCATCTTCATATACATATTTGTTCAAATGATTTGAATCTCATCGTCTAAATTATTTTAACTTTGTCCCATATTTGAACCCATCGGTCCAAATCATTTTAACATGTTTCAATAATTTTAACCTATCTGTACAAATTATTTTAACCATGTATGCTAATATTTTTACATGTTTGTGCAAATTTTTTGAACATATTTGTTCCCATATTGTTAAATT
>NW_021024572.1:0-32935 GCF_004153795.1 Camellia sinensis | reverse complement strand
AAAATTTATTAATTAAAATAAGTAGACAGATAGGTTAAGAATATGAGAAGATATGTTAAAATAATTTGGACAAATAGGTAAAAAAAAATTTACAAATAGAAAAAAAATATATTGACATACATAAGTTAATGGGGATAAATAAGTTCAAAAGAGTAACAATATACATGGCTTAAAATAATTTGTACTGATAGATTAAAAAAATTTGGACACATATATTAAAATTATTTGGATAGATAAGTTCAAATATTGGGACAGATAACTTCAAAAAATTTGGACAGATAAGTAAAAATATTGACATGCATATGTTAAAATAATTTGGACACAAAAGTCAACAATACGGGGATAAATAATTTAACAATATGGGAACAAATATGTTCAAAAAATTTGCACAAACATGTAAAAATATTAGCATACATGGTTAAAATAATTTGTACAAATAGGTTAAAATTATTGAAACATGTTAAAATGATTTGGACCGATAGGTTCAAATATGGGACAAAGTTAAAATAATTTAGACGGTAAGATTCAAATAATTTGAACAAATATGTATATGAAGATGCAAAAAAAATTCGCTTATGATGTTAAAATCTCAATAACTCATAACTTTACGCTTGTTATTCTGTTTTAGACAATTGTTTTTATTCCAATTATTTATTTATTTATTTATTTTGTTGTGAGATCTATCCATTCAAAATTACCGAAAGTGGTTTCGAGTGTTTACTTTCTCAAAGAAATATAAAATGTTGTTTTGTTATTTTAATTAATCGAAAAATCAATCTATTATTAATTTATTTTTAAATTTCATATTCAATATTGATCTTATTATTTGAAAGATGTCAGAAAGACAAATCTACCTATATTAATTTTGTTAAAAATAGAGTTGTAGAACTTAAGTTATGCATTTTTAAATTTTTTTAGGTCAAAATATAGGGTAAAAATGTTAAAAATTATCCCTAGCATCACATGTTTTTCCGTATCAACTCAGAAGTGTTATGAGTCTTTATAAACAACAAAGACCAAAGCTTGGATCTAATACTTAATGCACCCCTCAACTTGGATTTACTGACAATTTTTCTATTTAAATGTTGTCACTAATAAATTTTTATTTATTGACAGATTACAAAAATATGTTTTATAAAGATGCTTTGAGATATATAAAATTATCAATAATTAGTAATATTTATCTCTTTAATCATATTGGATAATAAGTTGTTGCCCCCTTGGTTTCTACTAAAAGGTCGAATATTTTTCTATATATCAACAGAAATTTTATAAAAGGGCATTGAGGGAAAAAATTCACTCTAGTGGAGACTGAAAATCTTCTAAGCAAGTCAGAAAGAAAATTAAAATAATGAAATCATTAAGGAGAAAGTGTGTGGAACCTGCAAAAGCCAAGTAAGTTTACTGTCTCGATATGGAACATGGACACCTTCCTTCCGCTTCTTTTCATCACCAAGTGCACTGATAACATTACCGAGCGCTAGAAGGCCCTTGTTGATGTGAACTCCTGTTCAAAGCAATAGCATATTACATAACTCTTTTATGACCAAAAGTGCCTTTAAATGCAAAAACTGGCAAACAAATTCCTCACCTTCCTTAAAACGCAGACCATCAGAACCAGTTCTTTTGGCTCGCTCAGATCCTGCAAGATCCACTAAATGCAATTTGGCACATAGATATTCTTCACTCATACTGTCGTTAAGATTGCTATCACTAGGAAAAGCTGGATTGAACTTCCGCATTTGCTCTAATGTGATGGTGAAGATGGCATGTGAACGACTGCATAAACAAACAAACAGATTATAAGATAAAAAATAACAACCAGATTATGAGCATCAACCAACACCTAAAACATTCAAAAATAGATTATAAGAAGAAGCCATTATAACGATGAAAATAAAAAATAAAGAAGCTTGACATTAAGAAATAAAGATAGATAGATCATTTGTGAGATTAATTGAAAGCAAGAACAGAGTGATAGCAAGAATTTATCAGTTTGTAAATGAAAGAGAGATAATCAGAAAATAATGACAGAGGGAAAATCTGAAAAGAAATCGTTCTGTTTTCTAGAAACAATTTATAGAATACAATCAGAATAATAAATTTGCATAAAAAACAACCAGAATAATAAATATGCATCAAACATCATCCAATTCCAGTAAAAAAGATGCCTGGTGGAAAAAAAAAAAAAAAAAACATGCATCTCTAAAAAAACTTCATTGTTCCTTTCCATTATTAACATACATACCTCAGAATTAACAAAAATAACTTCAGGCAACTTTATTGCTTTCATCAACCAATTAGGTTTCCACGACACCATTTATCTCATCCAGACGTTAGAATGAAAAATGAAGGAAATAAAGTACCAATATGTATATTAACAGAAGAAAAGTACCATTTGCAAGTTTTGGCATCAATGCATCATATTAAAAAAAATTAAAAAATATATATAACGTGAACAGTGTAAAAGAAAAAAAAATAAACATCAATGCCCAAAGAAGGAAAAAAAAAAATTTGTGAAGATCACCACCAAAGCTTAGATATATACATATCTCTTCTGAAATTGAATCAGTTTCTGCAGATTGATTCACTTAAATGGGATTAATCTGTTCTTGCCGAGTATTTTCTAATTTAATCAGTTTCTACAATCTGATCCCATTTAATCTGTTCTTGATCATTCAGAAACTGATTAAAGTGAACAATTGTAAACTGGTAAAAAAGGAAATTTATGTATTTCGCGAAAAAAATACAACAGAGAGTGGGAGGAGGACAGGAATACCTTGTGATGAAGAGGAGCGTCGATCCCAAGAACAAACTGATTAAAAATATATATATAAATTCAGCCCTAATCATATATATGCATCAGGCCATTGCAAATCCCAAATCTCAGGAAGCAAAAAACATAACCCAAATGAATACACAAGTAAACAATCAAGAATGAAGAACAAAATGGCAAAACCCCAGAGTATCAGATCAGCGGAGAGATGAAACTGACAGATTCGAATGATTTTCAATGAACTTAGAATACTCACAGGCCAAGTCCACCGTCAGTCTAAGTCGAAGAGTGGACGTTTGGGCGGGATAGTTGAAGAGCGGACGTTTTGGGGAAAATGCTAATAATTGAAGAGTGCCCATTGCTCCCAACTACCCATATGGACTACAGGGAAAGAATGCCAATTGCAAGGATAGGAGGTATTATAAGGCAAAGTGACTAACCATTAGACACAACGAACATAAAGAGGCTTACATTCTCATGAGTGATGATGCCCATAAATCATTTTCTCGAAAACTTATCCTCCCAATCCACACAAAAAATATATTGTTTAATTGTTTAAAATATATAAAAAGTGAGCAAAATGTAGGATACCAAGGTTTGTGTTCTATGGCCCTAAATTAGTAACACAGAGGCTGCCCTAAATTAGTAACACAGAGGCTGCCAATACCAACTGATCAAAGCTGTGCATATGCTGGAATTCCTACAATTAGCAGAAACCCAAAATTTCATCGTCACAAAATATTTATCATTTAGAACACAAGCCAATGTATTGTAAAATTATCATGTGAAACTTATTATTACGATTACTATGAATGACATTGCACACTGATCAGTTTGTCTGATGGAATTCGATTCCCATAAGTTATACAATTTTCTACTTTAGTTATGACCTTATTTTAGTTATAACTCATGAGATCTTTATAGGTATGCCTGATGTGTTATTTGGTTATGACTTTTTTTATTTTTATTTTTTATTTTATTTAAGTTATGACTCAAAAAATATGAAATTATGCCAATTTTTTCTTTAATTATAAGGTGCAAACGGTCCACACTTTTTGAAGGGCATGCACCATAGTCTTTCCCGAGTTATTCTTGACCACCAAAGATTGAACAATACCAAAATTTTAAGCCTTTTGCCCTGCTTTCAAGACCATGCCGAACAGGCTAGCCTTTTGTGGGCTTTAATCAAGTCTCAAACTACATAAATCACCCCTTTAATGGAAAACAAAAAAACAGATAACAGATTCTTTAAAACTCAATTTTCCTAAAATAGATTCTAGAATAGAGTCAAAGAAATTTTCAGTCATGTTTTTTTGTAAACTGTTTTGTGATCTAGAAAAAAAAAAAAAAGAATGCTATGCATTTGCGAAAACTGGTTCTTGAAAGAAAAAGAAACCCAAAAAAGGAAGAAGGGGAAAAAAAAAATCAATCCTTGAAATACAATCTTAGACAAATTTTTTGAATTCAAAATTTTGAATTACAAAGGAAACAAAAACAATTATAAAAAAATCAATTTTTTTATGGATTTCATCTACGGTAATCCATAAAAATGAAAAGAGAGCCTAAAATAAAGCAAAAGGCAATGTGTTTCATGCAAATTCTTGAAAATTCAGGGCAACAGAGAATTCGTAACTCCAAACAATCAATTATAACATCTAAATTCTTTCTCAAATCAAGAAATTTAAACACCAACTTGCATACCCAGAATCTTAATTATATGTAAAGGTGTAGAATTGCATACCCAAAATCATCAGGAACAATTCTCGAAATCTTAACATTCTTTCGAGAACCCTTGTAAAGCTCCTCCAAACTACACACCAACTTGTTTTCCACAGGAGCCGCTTTCCGAATCGTTTGATTTCCATTCAAATTCTTTGACCCATTTTCCCCAAAACGTCCACTCTTCCCTCCACAATCAGATCCACCAAACAACTCCGCAAAATCAAAATAATTGGTAACCTAATTACGATGCCGGGGTGATCGGAACTCTGATATTTACCTAACTTAATAATTCCAAAAATCACCATTTCCAAAAATCCCATCTGGGCATACAATAGATTATGTAACAATAAATCAATAAATCATCCGAATTTCTGATTTCAAAATCAAAATAACAATTAAAACAACAATCAAATAGCCCAAAATGTGAGTTCGAGGACTGGAGAGGCAGACACAGATAGAGAGAGAAGGGGGAGGCAGAAATCTTACCTTGCGAGACTGGAGAGCAGAGTCGAGTTTGAGAGGCAGAAGACTGGAGAGCAGCGGAAGAAGGAAGGTAGGAAAGAAGAAGAACAGACAGGGGGAGAGATAAAAAGGGAATGGGGCGGAGAGTGGGTGAGAACAGAGAGGGAGAGAGACGAAGAGGGAAGAGGGAGGAGACGTAGGTAGGTGGAAGGCTGAGGGAGTGAAATATTTGGGCGGGAACTATATAGATCTGAGCCATTGATATATACCAGGATTGATATTGACCATTAGATCAAAATGTATCTCACACACATTTTATACATTTTCAAAAAGCCTTCTCCCTTATTATATAGATATATATATATATATATATGCAATGTTATGTTCTAATTTTTTAATGTAATAAGAATGCTTTTTATTTATAGATTTCTAGCATAATTTTCATGTCTATTTGGTTCTAGTATAATTTTATTTTATGAGCATGATTTATAATTTCTTACCATGCTTTCTATGTCTTTTTATTTCATAATATTATAATATAATTTGCATATTCATGAGTGTTTAAATGTTTTAGTTAAAATTGACATGCTAATTAATTTCTACTTTTCTAATATAATATACATGTTCATATTTTTTAGATGTTAGTTTATATTACATGCTTATTATTTTCTAGATTTGTAATGTAATTTGCATGCTAATTGCTTCCTAATTTCTAGAATTATTTATACGAGTTATATACGTGTTAATTATCTAGGCTAGAATATTTACATGTTTATTGTGTGATAAATATATGTAACTCTTGCCTATTAATTTAATTTAATTATTTGGAGTTATAAATTTTTTGTAACTTATCTAGTATTTTAATTCATTCTTTAATTTTGCTATTAAATAGTTTGTTAGAAGGTTTTAAATAATGTATTACTTGTACAGTTTCTTTAAATTATTTGTTTTGTATTTTGTTGTGTTTTTCTACTAACTTTCTTTACCAGAATATTTATGCGAAAGAGAATGGAAAAACAAATACAAAACCAAATTAATAGAATTTGAGATTACAACAAAAAATTGGGATTACAACAAAAATTTTGGACTACTAACCTTTTTGTTGAACAAAAATACCTAAGCGTGGAAAGGAATTTTGGATCAAATAAAATCCTTATGGATTGGTTACTTTTCTTTATAATTGAAGCATTTTTTTTCTTGATCTTTAGTTGTAGTTATTTACCAATAAGTTGAAGCAAGTTTGTTTACTTGTAATGTTTTGGAAGCATTTTATTTGCTTGAAAGTGTTGTAGCAATTTTTTAATTGCTTGTAATTTGGTTAGCAATTTTTTAATTGCTTGTAAGCTTTGGAACTTGGTTTATTTCAAACTAATTTATCCCCTGAAAAACTTAATTCTAAATTTGTTTCCCACGGATTAGGAATCAACTTGCTCTTGAAAGTTTTGTCTAAGGTTAATTGGGTCTTAAGTGAGATCGGTGTGACCCCTCCAATCTTCCTGGAAACTTTCCTGATCATATTCGATTCTAGGATAAGTGGTGAAAATAGTTTTGAATTAAATTTTCAACTTTGGGATTTTCTAATATTAGAAACATAGAATAGTGAAATTCTGTTGTATTTTTCAGAAATGGCAACTATCAGTAATGCTTCTATTACTGCTGCTAATGTTGGTGGGGGTCAAAACCCCAAGACAACTGGCTTGCCAATCCCTATTGTGACCCATGTGATCAACCTTGCTGCTGTGACCTCTGTGGTCAACCTCGTTGCTACTCCTACTGTTTCGGAGGACCATTCAACCATCATGAGCGCTCGGAGAAGTTCACTAGAGTGAATTTCAAGAGGTGGCAGTAGAAGATACTGTTCTACTTGACTACTCTTACCCTTGGACGTTTTCGAATGAAGATCCACTAGCCGTGGAAGAGAATAAACAAGACAAGCAAAAGCTCCTGGCTCTAGATACTTGGAAGCAGTCCAACTTCCTTTGCTAGAACTATGTTATAAATGGCTTGGCAGATACACTGTTTAATGTGTTTTATGCCAAGAAGTCGGTGAAGGAGCTATGAGATGCTTTGGACAAGAAGTACAAGATCGAGGATGCTGGGGCAAAGAAATTTGTAGTTGGCCAGTTTCTAGACTTCAAAATGGTGGACTAAAAATCCGTCATTAGCCAAGTCCAAGATTTCCAAGTGATTTTACACGTGATTCATACACAGAGAATGTTCTTGAGTGAATCATTCTAGGCAACTGCTTTCAATGAGAAGCTACCTAACGATTGGAAAAACTTCAAAAACTACTTGAAGCACAAACGAAAGGAGATGATAGTCGAAAAGCTCGTTGTCAGGCTTCGAATTGATGAATATAGTAGAAAGAAAGTAGAGGAGTACCTTTATTGTGAAACAAACATGGTTGAGCATGGCTAGTCCTCGGGGGTGAAGAAGAAGCCACTGATAGGAAAAAGTTTGAAACTGGAGACTAGAGGTGGTGTCTCCAAAAGGCCGGTCTACAAGCCATAAGAACCTACTTTTAGGTTCAATAGAAAGTGTTTTAACTGTAGAAGCGATGGGCATCGGGCAATTGATTGCCTTATAAAAAGGAACCCTTCACAGAACAAAAACTGGGCTCACATGGCTGAAATGGAGGATCTGTCACAAGATATAGATGATATGCATCTATCAGCTGTCGTCTCTGAAGTGGGCATGGTGTGGTCCAACTTGAAGGAATGGTAAGTGGAACTAGGGCCACTCGCCACATCTGTGCAGAGAAAAAAATGTTCACAACTTTCAAACAGGTTTTAAATAGTGAAACGTTGTTCATAGGAAATTTTGTGACCTCAATCGTTAAGGGTAAAGGAAATGTGGTCCTGAAGATGACTTCAGGAAAAGAGCTGACTCTGAACGATGTCTTTTATGTGTCGGACATGCGTAAGAACCTTGTCTGGGGGTTGCTCTTAAGCAAGCATTGCTTCCACATGGTTTTGAGTCTGATAAGCTTGTATTGAATAAAGAGCAGGATCTATGTGGGGAAGGGGTATATGTCAGGCGGTATGTTTAAGCTCAATGTAATGACTATTATCCCTAAGATTAATGAAAAAGCTTCTTCTTTTGCTTATGTGCTTGAGTCTCCTGAATTATCGCATGGTAGACTTGGTCATGTGAATTTGAACTCTTTGCGTAAATTAATTAAGTTAGATCGTATACCATCTTTCAAGATTAATCCAAATCATAAGTGTGAAACTTGTGCAGAAGATGAATTGGCAAGGACTTCATTTCATTCTGTTGAAAGAAGTACCGAGCCTTTAGATTGAGTGCATAGTAATGTGTGTGCCTTGAAAATCGTAGCAACAAGTACTTCATCACTTTTATTGATGATTGCACTAAATACTGTTATTTGTATTTTCTTAAAAGCAAAGATGAGGTGATTGATAAATTTATTCTCTTTAAGAATGAAGTTGATGATCAACTAAGCAGAAAGATCAAGGCTTTAAGAAGTGATCGTGGTGGAGAATATGAATCATTTTTTATTAAGATCTGTACTCAATATGGAATTATCCACCAAACTAAAGCGCTTTATTCCCCTTAGCGGTGTTGCTGAGCGAAAAAATAGGATGTTGAAGGAAATGATGAATACAATGTTGATAAGTTCTGGGTTGCCGCAGAACTTGTGGGGGGAAACAATTCTCTCTGCGAATTACATTCTAAATAGAATACCTCGGAAGAAAGTGGACAAAACTCCGTATGAATTATGGAAAGGCCATAAGTCTTCTTATAATTTCATACGAATGTGGGGGTGTCTAGCCAAAGTAGTACTACCTACACCCAAGTAGGTTAGGATAGGTCCGAAAATCGTGGATTGTATGTTCATTGATTATGCACAGAATTGTAGTGCATATAGGTTTCTTGTGCACAAGTTTGATATTTTAGATATACACAAGAATACCATTATGGAGTTAAGAAATGCGTCTTTCTTTGATGATGTGTTTCCATGCCGAACCCGAGGAGATGATCAAAGTTCTAAAAATGAACTAGAAATTGATCCTAGTGATAGTGATCAAGATGAGGAAGTAGATAAGCCAAGAAGGAGTAAGAGGGCTAGGACATCCAAGTCCTTTGGTTCGGACTTCTTGACTTATATGTTAGAGAGAGAACATCGAAATTTCATGAAGCTATGACTTCACCTGAAAGTCCTTTGTGGAAAGAAGCAATTAAGAGTGAGATTGACTCCATCTTACAAAATCATACCTGGGAGTTAGTTGATCTACTCCCAGGCAGTAAGGCCTTGGGGAGTAAGTGGATCTTTAAGAGGAAGATGAAAGCTGATGGGTCAATTAATAAGTATAAAGCGATGCTAGTTATCAAAGGATACAGGCAGTGAGAAGGCCTAGATTACTTTAATACGTATTCTGTAACGCCCTCAAAATAATAACGTTAAACCCATCAAATGAGACATATGAGTTAGTACTCTTTTGTTGTAACCAAGTGTTAACTTGGAAAGCTGTAAGCCCGTAGGGCATTTTGCTTTTGTTGTTAACATGAAATACTTTTGTAATGAAACTCTGATGAATATAAGGTTGTGGGACTTTTATATATCAATGCATATTTATTTGATGGGTTTAATGTAGTTATTTTGAGGGCGTTACATGTTTTATGCCAAGAAGTCGGTGAAGGAGCTATGAGTTGCTTTGGACAAGAAGTACAAGACCAAGGATGCTGGGGCAAAGAAATTTGTAGTTGGCCAGTTTCTAGACTTCAAAATTGTGGACTAAAAATCCGTCATTAGGCAAGTCCAAGATTTCCAAGTGATTTTACACGTGATTCATGCAGAGAGAATGTTCTTGAGTGAATCATTCTAGGCAACTGCTTTCAATGAGAAGCTACCTAACGACTGGAAAAACTTCAAAAACTACTTGAAGCACAAACGAAAGGAAACGAAAGGAGATGACAGTCGAAAAGCTCGTTGTCAGGCTTCGAATTGATGAATACAGTAGAAACAAAGTGGAGGAGTACCTTTATTGTGAAACAAACATGGTTGAGCATGGCTAGTCCTCGGGGTGAAGAAAAAGCCACTGATAGGAAAAAGTTTGAAATTGGAGACTAGAGGTGATGTCTCCAAAAGGCCGGTCTACAAGCCATAAGAACCTACTTTTAGGTTCAATAGAAAGTGCTTTAACTGTAGACGCGATAGGCATCGGGCAATTGATTGCCATATAAAAAGGAACCCTTCTCAGAACAAAAACTGGGCTCACATGGTTGAAATGGAGGATCTGCCACAAGATATAGATGATATGCATCTATCAGCTGTCGTCTCTAAAGTGGGCATGGTGTTGTCCAACTTGAAGGAATGGTAAGTGGAACTAGGGCCACTCGCCACATCTGTGTTGAGAAAAAGATGTTCACAACTTTCAAACAGGTTTTAAATAGTGAAACGTTGTTCATAGGAAATTTTGTGACCTCAATCGTTAAGGGTAAAGGAAAGGTGGTCCTGAAGATGACTTCAAGAAAAGAGCTGACTCTGAACGATGTCTTTTATGTGTCGGACATGCGTAAGAACCTTGTCTTGGGGTCGCTCTTAAGCAAGCATTACTTCCGCATGGTTTTGAGTCTGATAAGCTTGTATTGAATAAATAGTAGGATCTATGTGGGGAAGGGATATATGTCAGGCGGTATGTTTAAGCTCAATGTAATGACTATTATCCCTAAGATTAATGAAAAAGCTTCTTCTTTTGCTTATGTGCTTGAGTCTCCTGAATTATCACATGGTAGACTTGGTCATATGAATTTGAACTCTTTGCGTAAATTAATTAAGTTAGATCATATACCGTCTTTCAAGATTAATCCAAATCATAAGTGCGAAACTTGTGCAAAAGATGAATTGGCAAGGACTTCATTTCATTCTATTGAAAGAAGTACCGAGCCTTTAGATTGAGTGCATAGTAATGTGTGTGCCTTGAAAATTGTACAATCACGTGGTAGCAACAAGTACTTCATCACTTTTATTGATGATTGCACTAAATACTATTATATGTATATTCTTAAAAGCAAAGATGAGGTGATTGATAAATTTATTCTCTTTAAGAATGAAGTTGATAATCAACTAAGCAGAAAGATCAAGGCTTTAAGAAGTGATCGTGGTGGAGAATATGAATCATTTTTTTATTAAGATCTGTACTCAATATGGAATTATCCACCAAACTACAGCGCCTTATTCCCCTTAGTGGTGTTGCTGAGCGAAAAAATAGGATGTTGAAGGAAATGATGAATACAATGTTGATAAGTTCTAGGTTGCCGCAGAACTTGTGGAGGGAAACAATTCTCTCTGCGAATTACATTCTAAATAGAATACCTCGGAAGAAAGTGGACAAAACTCCGTATGAATTATGGAAAGGCCATTAGTATAGCGATCCCGGGTTTACCCTTGTTGAACAGTGATCCGGACGTGTGTCCGTGGATGTTAGTAATTGATTATTATCTTGTTTACATCTGTTACTACTTTGAATATTGAGTTATAGGATGTGTTGGGCAGGTTTGTTACAGGTTGGTTTGTGTTTTTGGGAGCCTAGTGCTGCTGCCCAGATTTTTGGACCTTCGCTCGAGCGAGGAGTTGGTCGCTCGAGCGAGAGTTGAGTTCGTGTCTTGGTGGATCGAGCCAGTGGCTTCGCTCGAGCGAGCGATTGCGTCTGGTTCTGGACCTGAGAGTTGCATTTTCTTGGCTCGAGGGAGATTTCTTCGCTCGAGCGGTCTGGTTTGTTCTTCGCTCGAGCGAGAAGTCTGTCGCTCGAGCGTGCTGGTGGCAGACCTGAGGGTTTGAGTTGTTAGCTCGAGCGAGCATTCTTCGCTCGAGCGCACTTCTAGCTTTTCGGCTCGAGCGAGAACTTCTTGGCTCGAGCGAGAGTTTTCTGTGTCTGGTCGCTCGAGCGACAAAGGCTTCGCTGCGAGCGAGCGTGTTTTATATCAGCGGACAGTAGCGTTTTTGAACATCAGTTTTTCACTTCCTTTTTCTTTCAAACCCTAGATCCGAGACTCTCTCTCTCTAAACCTACACTCTCTCTAAGATTGATCTCCCTAGAGTGTGAATCTAGCCCAGGGGCTTTTGTTAAAAAAGATAGAGGGCATTGAGAGCTTCGACTTAATCTGAAAAAGTTTGGATTTGGAGCACGTTGATCTTCGAGTCTTCATCTCCTTTTGGCTCAAACTTCGAGGTAGGGATAACCTACTCCATCTTATGAGTTTTGTCTTTGAATTTTAGCATTTTGATATGTTGGGGGTGTTTGGGTAATTTGAGAAAGTTTGTGCCTTTGTGTTAATTTTACAAAAGTCAGGGTTTTAATATTATAACCTATATGCATGTTAGGCATAGAGAATGAATAATGTCGGTACATTGATGGAAATGGAACCTTAGGGTTGGTTTGTGAATTATGGGTAATTTGCCTAATTGGTTTAAATTAATTAATGCATATAATTAATTGAAGAAAACGAGATTGAATTGAAAATGTTGATTTAATATCCATTTTGTGCATTTATTTTCTATTTAGAAATAACTGCTTTGGGCTATCGGTGGAGGGTAGTGTTGATTGTTGTAGACAATGCATGATGATTAGGCAAACTAAAACTAATCAATCGGATGTGTCATAGAGTATGATGGTTGATAGAGTACATTAACTTTATGTATTGATTGATTGCGTATGTGATTCTGTGTTTACATGCGTTATATTGTGTATAGAACCTTTGTGTTTACATGCATTGTGTAGAGGAGGAGATGGGGGATGTACTCCGCGGTTTAGGGGAAGATGGGGGATGTACCTCTAAACCGGATAGGATTGGGAGGAGATGGGGGATGAACTCCGTAGATACAGCTCATATGCTTGTCTAGTGAAGTGTAGATACAGCTCATATGCTTGTCTAGTGAAGTGTAGATACAGCTAATATGCTTATCTGTTGATGTGTGATATGCTTATCTATTGGAATGGTGATATAGCTCATATGCTTATCTGTTGTAGTAGTGATATAGCTCATATGCTTATCTACTGAAAAGTCTGTTTGATTTGATATAGCACTAAAATGTATATCATCATCGTTTGTGAAGTATGGAAGTAGTTTATGTGTTATTGATACAACACCAAAATGTGTATCCACCGTGAATTTTGAAAATGTTCTAGTGATGAACTATAATCTCATCAAAATGTTTTGGCTAGAGTACTGAACCCTGTTTTCAAACTCGAAGTTGAATAAGAAATGAAAAGGGAATTGTAACATAGGTTTGGTTGTCATGGAATTGAAATAAGATGTAAATGGAAGTGTAAGTATCGACCATCTATCAGTTGCTAATCTTTTAATCATTGTTCATAGTTGGTTTAGTATATCTCTGCTGGGCTGTGGCTCACCCTATATGGGAACATCATTTTCAGGTACAGGTAGCATGCCGCCTCTAAGGACATAGCTTGGGAGGCTAGGGGCAGGACATACTTTTGTTGCCATATTTTCCTTTTGATGTATTACATGTAAATTCAAGCCAAGGGCTTAATGTGTAACCGAGTTAATACTCTCTTTGGTAACCAAGTGATAACTTGGAAAGCTGTAAGCCCGCAGAGCATTTACTTTTGTTGTTAACGTGTAATACTTTTGTAATGAAGTACTCTGATTAATTGAGGGAATGTGGATCATTTGTATATAAATGTATGTTTATATTGATGGGTTTAATGTTATTATTTTGAGGGCGTTACAATAAGTCTTCTTATAATTTCATACGAATGTGGGGGTGTCTAGCCAAAGTAATACTACCTACACCCAAGCAGGTTAGGATAGGTCCGAAAATCGTGGATTGTATGTTCATTGATTATGCACAGAATAGTAGTGCATATAGGTTTCTTGTGCACAAGTTTGATATTTTAGATATACACAAGAATACCATCATGGAGTCAAGAAATGCGTCTTTCTTTGATGATGTGTTTCCATGCCGAACCCGAGGAGATGATCAAAGTTCTAAAAATGAACTAGAAATTGATCCTAGTGATAGTGATCAAGATGAGGAAGTAGATAAGCCAAGAAGGAGTAAGAGGGCTAGGACATCCAAGTCCTTTGGTTCGGACTTCTTGACTTATATGTTAGAGAGAGAACATCGAAATTTCATGAAGCTATGACTTCACCTGAAAGTCCTTTGTGGAAAGAAGCAATTAAGAGTGAGATTGACTCCATCTTACAAAATCATACCTGGGAGTTAGTTGATCTACTCCCAGGCAGTAAGGCCTTGGGGAGTAAGTGGATCTTTAAGAGGAAGATGAAAGCTGATGGGTCAATTAATAAGTATAAAGCGATGCTAGTTATCAAAGGATACAGGCAGTGAGAAGGCCTAGATTACTTTAATACATATTCACCTGTAACAAGGATTACATCCATTCGCATGGTGATTACGGTAGCTGCTTTGCGTCGTCTGGAGATATATCAGATGGATGTAAAGACAACTTTCTTAAATGGAGATTTAGATGAAGAAATCTGCATGGAGCAACCCGAGGGTTTTCAGCTCCAGGGCAAAATAAGAAAGTCTGTGAGCTTGTCAAGTCATTATATGGTTTGAAGCAAGCTCCTAAGCAATGGCATGGAAAGTTTGACAATGCTATGTTGTCAAATGTATTGAGAATCAATTAGTGTGACAACTGCGTATATGTCAAAAACACTGACAAAGGTTATGTCATTTTTTGTCTATACGTCGATAACATACCCATTGTTGGTAGTAATGATGAAATGATTAGAACTCCTAAGAGATTGTTAAACTCTAAGTTTGACATGAAAGATATGGGCCTTGCTAATGTGATTCTAGGTATTAAGATTACCAGAACATCTTATGTTATTATACTTTCTCAATCTCACTATTTTGAGAAGATACTTGCAAAATTTGACAAATCAAATATGAGTGTATCTACCACACCGGTAGACTTGAGTCTACACTTGACCTAGAATAATGGTGAGAGTGTTTCTCAGCTAGAATATTCTCGAGTCATTAGGAGTTTGATGTATCTGATGAGTTACACAAGGTTTGATATAGCCTACTCTATTAGCAGGCTTAGTAGATACACGAGTAATCCTAATGCTACTCATTGGAAGAACATTATGCGGGTGTTATATTATTTACGCTACACCCGAGATTATGAGTTCCATTATACCAAATACCCAACGATACTAGAAAGGTATAGTAACACTAATTGGATATTTGATATAAAGGACTCCAAATCCACTAGTGGTTATATGTTTACCCTCGAACGAGGAGTCGTGCCTTGAAAATCTTCCAAACAGACGTATATATCGAGATCAACGATGAAATCTGAGTTTATTGCTTTGGATAAAGCAACTGAAAAAGCTAAATGGCTTCGCCAGTTCGTTGAGGATATTCCACGTTGGCCGAAACCTGTGCATGCTATCTATATTCATTGTGATAGCCAATCAACGATTGGTCCAGCACATAGTAATATGTATAATAAAAAGTCTAGACATATCCATTATAGACATAATTCCATACGACAACTACTCTCTAATGGAGTTGTCTCACTAGACTATGTAAAATCTAAGGACAACATTGCAGATCCGCCAACCAAAGAGTTAACTCGAGAGTTAGTAGAAACATCGTCAAAAGAAATGGCGTTAAGGACTTTAGTAAATGTTACCGGAACGGAAAATTCAACTTAGTTGACTGGAGATCCCAAGATCTAGGTTGAAAGGGACAATCTAATTACGTGTAACAGGTGAGTCACTGAAGAGGTAAATCCTCTTGCCCATTCCTTTATTCAGTGATACCTTGTGGGGATGAAAGGTTAAGCTATTGCTTTTAATGGCCTAAGTGATGTAAATAATTAACTGTGGTATAATGAGATACCTTATATAGGTCACCCATGTGAGTGCGAAGTGGGGCCGCTTCTTTTAGAATTGATAAGGTCGAATTCTTTAAAAGCACTCACTGAACCAGGCTAGTGCTCCAGGGTCATACCGGACACACTAGTGAGAACAAAAACAATGGTCAGACTAACTCCTATGTGAGGTCTATGGTCTCAGTTTACGCAAACGGTGGAACTGTTCAAGACATCACGTTCACCGGTCAGCCAGTAAATCCAATAGACTTTCAATACGAAAGTTTCAAGGCCAACAACTACCTTTATTGATACAGGGTTAGCCTGTGTGCTCTCTCTCCAAGTCTTTGTTGTTAAATGTTGTTTGTTTTCTTTATTCAGACAATTTTTGTTTGTGGGGATTGTTGGACAAAAAAATAGTTTTATGGTGACTTTAATGTCAAATTAAAGTAGGTCCCAACCATCGGTTGATGTGGGATCAAATGGGTTTAGATTCTTTGTAATAAGATCTTTACATCACAAAAAGAAACACCAAAAACTATTAAGAATTGAATGAGAACTTGCCTCATAAAGTTAGCCTTATGAATGAGGTATTGGAAATTATGTATAACTACCAATCCCACATTGATTGTAGAGGAAAGCATTTATGGGTATTTATAGCTCAACTTTTTGTGCTCCTTTCGGATATGACTAGCCCTGCGGTTCAGACTCTCGTGGTTCTGAATTTGAACTCACAAGTGCAATGTGAAATAAATAAACACAAAAGAGTATAAATCTAGCAAATCTTTTGGAAAATTGATTTTGAATCAAAATGCCAAAAATTGACTGCTTTGCCAAATACAAAGTCGTCACCTAAATATTTTTGAAAAATTTAGGAAACCTATTACTCGTGCCAAAGGCCACGTGTCCGTCATCACCAAGATTGTCTCGACTCGGGAACTTAGGTACGAGAGGGGAAGGTCATGAATTGCGCAACCCACTTGCCTGATCAAAGATCGGCCTCTACTAATCATGATGTGATTTTTATTTACACTATATGCTCTTGTTCCGGTTATTAGGCTATTGTTACTATGTGATGTGCACAAAAGTATAGACTAATTTGCAAAAATTAGAACACTCTAATTCATGTTTGTGTTGAAATGTGTTTGAATATGTACCACTTGAAAAAATGATCTCATATAGATATATATATATATATTACTCAAATTATTCCAATTCAAGCAATTAGCCTTCATCCACAGGCATTCAAGCAGATATAACACTTAAGCAAGTAGCCTCATGATAAGCAAGCTAGACATGGAAACAATCACACTCATGCAATATGCTAAAGCAGCAAAATGCTCACCTAGTACACCAAGGCGAGCCAAAAGAAACAAAAAAAGTTAGAAAACATGCATTCTCCTAACCAATGCAACATGACTAATGCAACACATGCAATGATGCAACTAATAGGCTCGGCTAGTAATTATGACATATGAATCAATTTGATAGCATGTGTTTTAACACATATTCAATGAAGTATGTAAACTACAATACTTGTTAGAATGATGAACCGAGCCTTGATTCATGAAAGACAAATGAATGCAAATCATGAAAAATGCAAAATGAAACATGATGTTCTATTCTAACCATCATAAGCAAGTAAATAAAAGAGAGAAAGACATGGGGCTGGAAGACATACACAAATATTACATGTTTGCCCTTGCGCAGGAGGGTCCAAATGAATGTCCTAGCTACGAATTAACTAACTATTACAAAACAAACGAAATAAATTAACTACACTAGCTAATTAACAAATTATTATAACAACAAATTTAAATAACTATTCTAGCTAATTAAATAAGTACAACACATAACTAACTAGCTATTCTAACTAATTAGTTACAAATCCACTACTCCAAGCACAACATACTAATATTACAACATCATTTTGATGGATCCCGAGAATCAAGGGATGGCTAATGCATGGATGTAGATTTCCACCTGATAATGCTCTCTATTTTGCAACCTAAATGCCTCTGTTGCACAGATTGAAAATTGAACTGTTTTTCCACCTCAGCCTATGCATCGCTCTGCTGGAAAAAGGACACTGCCTGCTTGGAAAAAGTGGCCGGCAACCCAGAAGTAGTGGCCTACCGTCCAGTAAAAGTGGCCTACCTACCACTAATGTTGGTTCTTTCCTGCAGCAACAAAGAACAAACAGAGCACAAATCAGAGTATTCTCAGGGGATGTTTGTCCACCCTACCTCTCCTTATCAACAAATAGGTCAAATGAGAGGTAGGCTTGATTCGCAAGCCATCAATCAACGGAATTTCATTGCGTGATGACTTATGAATCAAAGGACACAATTTTAATAAATGGTAAGGAAAAACCAACAAAACCTACTCCCTATCATGGATTGATCGAAGTGGTTGACCTTGAAAACTTGAACCATTTCATTACTAACAAGTATGAAATAACTCAAGTCTCCATGTGTTTAATTAACGTCCAATTGAACGCCAAATTACCTTATTATCTTGTTCCATTTTAGTTCAAGTTTTATTACTTTATTTTAATTACCTTTCATTCCTTAGTCAATTGAGTCCAATAATGAACTTTAAGTCCACTAATGGAGAGAAGTACCAAACCAAATATGTTGTTTTAGGCATGAGAGAGATATCAAGCCATTGGTAATGAACCCCTAAAGGGATTAAACCATTAAGTGCAATAACATCAATCTCAAGCTTAAACAAACAATCAGTTTGAAACCACTCACAAAGCAAAGGAAAAACCAAGAAATGAGGGAGGTTGCAGAGATGCTTAGAGGTCAACACAAGTATAGAAAGTAAGAAATAAAGGCTATCAACTCCAATAGGCTGGTGGCTAAGGCCTAAACCACCAAGCCGACAAGAACCATTACACTACAAGCATACTATACAAAGTATGAATGAAGCTAAATCATAAAAATAGTCTTACAACAGTCCTAAAATAGTCCAAGAAAGTGCTGGAATTAAGGAAAAAAACAATTACAACAACTAGCTAAAATATTAAGAGATTAAAACTAGCACACAAGCACAAGGAGGGAAGGCTAACCCTCCACTTTTGGGACTTCAAAACATGAATTTTGTCTCTGAAAAACCTCTGAAAATTAGTGGTAAAAAGCTCAATGAGAATGTGGAAAACACAAGGGCAAAGGCCTTAGAAGCAAGGTTCAAAGAAGGGTTGTCAACCCCTCTACCTTTGGTGGCCTTAAACCACAAGTTTTAGCCCAAAAAGGCAGGTTATAAACAACTCAAAAATAGCAAGAAAAGATAGAAAAACAAGTAGTGTAGAGATAGTACAAAAGAATTAGAATGTATACCTCTTGAAGAGGAATGATCCTTTGAGTTACAAACCACTAATTTCACACTCTCAAATGCCTCAAAAGCTAAAATAAAAGCTCAAATAACCTCAACAAAGAACTCTCTAGGTTTGGTTGATAGTGTTTAGGCAAAGGTTATGTAAGTTGCAAGAGAGAAAGAATTGTAGAGAGAAAGAGATTTTCCAAAATTTTGCTCTCCAAAATTTTCTAAAGTCCAAAATTTTTCTAACCCCTCTAGTAAAAGAGAGGGTCATCTATATATAGACATATATAAGAGACCCTCAAAAATATCCTTACAAATACAGCTGGAATGGTGCATACATCTGTAGAGACAGCTGGCAGAAAATATCTATTTTTTTTACTAGTGGCCGGCAAACCACATTAGTAGGCGGCATGCCACACTAGTGGGTCTGCAGGTCCCTGGATGCACAGGCCTGAAAAACCACTGTTTTGGTCCAAAACAAGGCACACGGTTTATAGGTTCAACACTGAGGTTTCCTGTTGAGGAAGTCAAGCATTTGACAAGCATACACATTCATCATTGAGTGATCAATCAGCGGCGCCCAAGTCTTAAGAGCCGTGAAAAATGGGATGTCTACAATTGCCCTTCTTTGACAAAGCTTGAAGTCATAACATGACGTGAGTGAATGTCAAAGCCCGAAGACGACCCATTTTGACAAAGCTGTAAGACTTGGGCAAACAATCAAGACATAAATAAAATTCGTTGAGCTCAAAAGCCGCTGTAGGCACCCCATTTTTGACGGACCTTAAGACTCAGACGTCATCGATTGAGCGCTCGGTGATGGTGCATATTGTGCTCGTTCTGAGGTTTCGGAGTTTTGGCTGAGAGCCTTGCCTCCAAGCCTCTGAACTCTTTGTGCTTTGGCTCGGTTTGCGGACCAAGTCTTATTTTAACTTCCCGGAGGGAGGGAGTGGTCTTGTAGACCATCTCTCTATGGTCGTAGACTACTTTTCGTGGTCATAGGCCATTTTTCCCGTTTGGAGACTAGTTTTCGATTTTTGGAGCCTTTGGTTGTGTGCCTTGTCTCGGGACCGCTTAACATTCTCCGTTTGGCATGGTTTTTGGACCACACCTTGTTGCCTCTGCCTAGAGGAACACTGTGGTCCGAGAGACCACTTTTGTGGTTGCATACCACTTTTGGTGCTCGTCAGCTAGTTTTCGGGGCTTTTGGCCGCGTGTTTTGCCTCTCGATTTCTCATCTTGCATCCGTTTTGGTTTGTTTTTGGTACAAACCTTGCTTTCCTTGTTTGGAAGGTGGTACAAGGGTGGGAGACCAGTATTTCTCCTGGCCGACCACTTTTCCTTTTTTCAGCTAGTTTTCTTGTCAGATAACTGATTTTCTTGGTCTTTGGACCATCTTTTTTGGTCGACCACCACACCACCACCTTGCATTTAGTGTGTTGACCTCTCCCACCTATGGCCGACCAGTTTTTGCTCTGGTTGACCGCCTAAAGTGGTCAGTTAACCACTTTTACTAGTTGGCCGACCACTTGAAGTGGTCGGCTGCTTTTTGGCACCTTTTTGGAGATATTTTAGGACAGCTGGCACAGCTGGAGAGCATTTGAGCCATCCTCCATACACGTGTATGGAGGAATGGCATTCAAGCTTAGCTTCTCCAAGAAGCTTTGGCTTTTCTCTTCTATAAAAGGGAGGCTCCTCCTCCTTCCTCCAAGTTCAACATTTTTGCCCAAGAGAGTTACATATAGCTTTGTCTCTATATCACTCTTGTTCTTCATTTTTGTGTTCAAAAGTATAGATTTGTCTTACTTTAACACACAAACACACACTCAAACACCCTCCTTTTGATACTAAGGTGCTTAGGGGCTGATTTTGGTGTTCTTGGGTTGCCTTGAGCTTGAAAAACCTACTGGAATTGCAGTTATAAAGAGGGTCTTCAAAGGTGAGCTTTTAACCTTTAAATCCCCCTTTCTTGATTAAGCTTTTAGCCTATCTTTCATGCTTTTCATGATTAAAAAGTTTGTTTAAGATCACTTTTGTGTTTGGGGTTGTTTACCCCCTCTTAGGCCTTGTTTGGCCTTGTTTTTTAGCCTTTTTTGTGAGCTTCGGGACCACCTTGTATTAGCCTTCTCACCACTGAAATCCAGAGAGATTTCAGTGGTGGGGATGGTGTTTTAAGGTCCTAAGAAGGGGAGGGCCATCCCCTCTCCTTGCATCTTCTATACATGCCTTAATATGCCTCATGTTTGAGCATCCTTACTAAGTGTATGTAGACCATATCTTAGCTTGTATTTGTGGTTATTTTGCTGTGGCATACCACTGTTTTTACTTGCTTTGGTCACTCCATGCATGGTTAATACACTTGTAGTGTAAATCACACAAACTAGCTTTGTATGCTTTATGAAGTAGCATGTCATTCTAGCTTGTTTTCTTTCCATTTCAGCATGTTTTTGGTGATGTTTTGCCATGTCATGACTCTGTTTTGGTTTGGTTTGGTTAGCCTTTGCATGCTCCTTGCACTTGTAGTGCAATCCCATGAAATAGCCTAACATGCATCATGTTGTAACATGTCATTTTAGCATGCTTTTGGCTTAGCTCTGAGAAGCTTTTGTTCATGTTTTAACATGCTTTAGCTTTGATTATGGTGGTTTTGGCCATGCATGACTTGCTTTGTATAGCCTTGGTTCAATCTAGCTTGTTAGCTTCGTGTATTGAGTCCACTAGCATGCATTGCTTGGCCTATTTCAATGATTTGGCATCATTTATTATGTGATTTCAGTCCATGTAGTATGGCCATACACTTGCATCTTTCACTTATTCCATGCGTTGGAGGGTTTTTCCCTTTATGCCTTAACATGAATCATTGCGTATGCCTTCATGCCATAGCTTGCGAGCCATCATTTCAGTGCTTATTTGGGGTTATTTTGCCATGATATAACTCTAATTTTTATTGCTTAAGTCATTCCATGCTTGGTCTTAATAGGTGCAGTGTAATCCGCCTTATTTGCCTTGTATGAATCATGCCTTATGCCCTTCATGATAGCTTGTTTTGGCCTACTTCCATGCATGTTTTAGACTCATTCTAACATGTACTAGGACTGTTTTGGGTTGCCTTGATCACATGCTTCATGTTTTGTATACTTGTAGTACAAATGCTCTTGCTTGCTCTAAGCCTTGAGCACCATTCCATGCTTCATTTGTGTCGTGTGCATGATTTGGCATCATCTAACATGACATTTCAGAGCTTATAGCATGCTTTTGTTCCCACTTCATTCATGCTTTGAATGTCTTTAAGTGTTGTGCATTATATCCTTGTTATGGCCTCGGCTTGCATGCCTGGGCCTTTGGGCCCTCATCTCAGCATGTTTAGGTCCTTGTTTTGACCTACTTGAGCTCTGTCCATGCTTAGTTCATGCATTTGTGCCATGTGTTGCATGCCTCCTTTGTGTTGCTCTTTGCTAGCTTTCATACCCTAGGACCCTAGCATGCTTTACTTATGTTGTTTGAATGATTTGGCATCATTTCTTGCTTCATTTCAGTGCACTTAGTGTTGTTACACTTCCACTTTTGTCACTCATCGAGCACTCTTGAGAGTTGTGCTCTTTGGCCTCTTTGATGGCCAATGCATTGTGCATACATGTCATGCTTTATGTGCCTTCATTTCATCACCAATGGCCACTGATTTGGGCATGACTGAGGTCTACCCCTTTTAGTTTAAGTCCATTGAACATGCCATGTATATTGCATTGAGTATGCCACATTGTTCATCGCATTATGCATGCCTTGTACTTTGCATTGTGCATGCTTAGTTTATATCTTTGCATTGTGTGTGCATGTCCCTAACATTGCTAATTTGTCCTTGTAGCATTGCATTGTGCATGCACGCATTATCATTATTCACATGCCATTAGTTTTGTTAAGTTAATCACGTCACATTGCATTGAGTATGCCATGTAGTTTATTCGCATTGTGTATGCCATGCTTGCTTGCATTGTGTTTGGAATAGGTGTTAGTCCAAACACGGGAAACGAGGGACGTTCATACTTCAGTGATGAAAACGTCCTTAATTCCCGATCGCCAACGCTCTTGATCATACATGATAGAGTTCTAGGCCTTATGTGTTTACTTGTGCATCATTTTCATATTGAATGGTGCAACTTTGCCTCCCGGCCATCATGCATGAAAATGCACGATTGGTGGCCCGAGGGTTGAGAACCACACCCCCTTGAGTTCATGACATCATAGGGAGGGTGGTTGTGCACACATATCTTGCAAATACATTGCCATGCCCTTTCTTGCTCTCTGTTGTAGAAAACTGGAGTCTGGCAGCAACAACTAGTCGGCTAGCCAGAAAAAGTAACTGGCCGACCACTTTTCTGGTTTTTCAACAACCAAAAGTGGTCGCTAGGTGTTTCTAGGGACCAAAAGTGGTCGGCCACCCTCCCACAGGATTCCTAAGGTGGAGTTTCATCTTTCTGGAGCTTGGTGCAAGTTTCTGAAAATAAATGAAAACAGAGGCAAATCGGGGCATCGCATTGGATTTCCGAACGAGGCAACCAAGCATGCATCCAGTCTTCTCCCTCCGAGAACCTCCTGATTTACTGTTTTCCTTAGCTGCCATGCTTAGATTGCTAGCTTTTTCTTTGGTTTGTACTCTTAATTAGTTAATGTGTTAGCTATTCAATTCGTTTTGTAATAATTAGTTAACTAGGATTAGTTAATTAATTTCTTGTGTAATAATTAGTTTAATTAGCTTAGATTAGCTAGTTAGCTTCTTGTTTGGCCCCTCCCTCGAGAGGGCGTATTGTTGTAATAAGTGTGCATGTGTGTGATGCATGTCTTCCAATCCCCATTTCTTTCTCTCTTTTACTTAAACCGCTTACGATGGTTAGTTTTAGGACATATTTCATTTAGCATACCTTATGCTTGCATGTCTGCATCCATTCATCTGTATTGCATGCACCGGGGCTCGGCGCATCATGCTAACTACATTGTATTTCAATTCCAATTTGAATACATGTACCAAGTTGCATCTCACATGACATTCTTAGGATAGCCGAGCCTATCTTAATTGCATTTTTGCATGTGTTGCATTAGCCATTTTAACATGAACTAAGATCATGCATTGATTTCTAACTAGTTCCTTGTTTTGACTTGGAGTACACTGTGAGTGTTTACGCTTTAGCATACTACATGTGTGTTAATGTTGCCATGAAAGCATGCTTGCCATAAGGCTATTTGCTTACGTGATTAACTGCCTGAATGTCTGTGGGTGAAGGTTGGATTACTTGAATTGGGACAATTCATTGAAATTCGCATTTTAGCCTACTTACGAGTAGCAAACTTCAAACCATTTTCCAAACAAACGGATGTGCGATGCTTTGTTCCAAATTAGGCGATCTAATCTATACTTGTGTGTTGTGCGCATCACATAGTAATTCTAGCTAATTAATCGGAATAAGAACACATATGTTTTCAAAAACAAGATATCATGCTTAGTACAGGCCGATCTTTGATCGGGTGAGCAGGGGTGCTCATTAAATGACCTTCCCCAATCGTACCCAAGTTCCCGAGCCAAGGCAACTTTGGTGATGACGGACATGTGGCCTTAGGCACGAGTCAGGGTTTCCTAAATTTTTTCAAAATAAAATATTTAGGTGGCAACTCTGTATCTGGCATAGCAGTCCATGTTTGGCACTTCTTTACAAAAATCAGTTTTCCAAAACGATTTGCCGGATTTGGACTCTTTGGTGATTTATCAATCTCACATCGCACATTGTGAGATCAGACTAAGAACCGTGACATTTGAGTCCGAACTGTTGCATTGAAGCCCAAGGGCGCGCCTACAGCCGCCTACGTATCCCTTTGCAGGGAATTAAACCAGCGTAGTTCTGAGGCAGTATACAAATGATATGCACAAAAAATACTTTCAAAGCTGGACTCACACGTCTCGCGAAGCCAGCTATTTGAACACTCATGACCATGCAAAAAAATGCACTAAGCAATAACAGATGCGACAAGCAATAAGCAAGAAGTCCAAACACATTTCACGCGTGAAAAACTAAAAATGCGAACTCTAACCACGCCGAAGCCATGCAAAGCCGAAGTCATGCAAAAAGGATTGAAAAACTGCTCAGGGTTATGTTTCACGCGTCCTGAGATACTCTAATCACGCTGAAACCGTGAGAAGAGGAGAAAAACCGCTCAGGGTCACATTTCATGCGTCCGGAGATAAAAATCGCTCAAGGTCACATTTCACATGTCCTCAGATACTCTAATCACGCTAAAATCGTGAGAAAAGAAGAAAAATCGGTCAGGGTCGCGTTTCACGCGTCTTGAGATAAAAACCGCTTAGGGTCGCGTTTCACGCGTCCTGAGATACTCTAATCACACTGATACCATGAGAAGATGAGAAAAATTGCTCAGGGTTGCGTTTCACGCATCTTGAGATAGATGCACAAATGATGAAATTGTACAATAGATACACAATGTAAGGAAAATGTATAGATGCACGAAGTGAACAAGTGCGATAGATGCACAAAGTGAACAAGTGCAATAGATGCACAAAATGAACAAGTGCGATAGATGCAAAAGGTGAACAAGATTACAAATCAATACAGTAACAACGCATGTTCCATGCAAGATAGACAACCGATGTATGATGTTAATTGAAAGCATGTTCTATGCAAGAAACAAGAGCATATTCTATGAAAAATTGAAAGAATATTCTATGCATGAATCATGAACGATGCAGGGCACATGTACAACATAAGAGTATGTGAGAACACACAGTTTATGCAACAAAAGAGAACAAATATGTAATTTGACAGAATGAACAAAAGTGATGTTCAGCGACAACCTCTGACTTACCCCTCGGAGACTTTGCAACATGCTCAAAAGGATACATCCTGTTCATATTGGCAAGCAAAGAATGTTCGAGCGCCGGAACACAACGAGTATTGGGAACGGCACGTCGGAACATAGTTTTGAGCTCCTCAAAAAACCAATCTGGACCCCAAAAGAGAACCTTCCATACACTACTAGGACAAAAGAGGGACAAAACAGCACTAGGCCACAAATGAGGACTGTCGACCACAAAGGAAGACTGCCGACCACAAATGAGGCCTGCCAGCCACTAATGCAAAATCGGGGACAGAATTGGGATTTCAGCATGGGTCTTCTTAAATACACATCCAAACCTTATTTGCTTACATACCCAAGTCCGAAAACACTCTCCCTCTCTCTCAAGGTGCTTTCTCTCTCTAGATTTGTGCTTTGTACGCGTTTTCCAATGCCCCATGCAAACTTTATTCGTAAACCATCTTTGATCCTCTACACTTTGAACCGAACAGATTTTGTTTTCATTGAATTTTTTTTGCATTTTCACCACTTCAGGCTTGTTTCCTTGAAGTTTCTCTCAGGTTTTGCGAACTTTCCTAGATTTTGACTTTTTCTCCCATTTTCTCTCTCCTAGGGTTGACTTTTTTCAAGTTTTTACTATTTTTCTTCATTTTCTTCACTGTTTCACCAGTCTTCACCAACTTTTCAGATGGCAGACAACATTCCTCATGCTGAGGCCCTTCCAAAGGTTCCACCTGCACTTTCACCCCTTGTTGAGGTCAAGGAGCCTGCGGTTGCCGAGGCCAAGGAGGCGGCGGAAGGCCTTGCGGCCGACTTTAAGGTAGAGTTCACTCTAGGACTCGAGCCTGAGCCACTACCACTAACGATACGGCCCTTTGATCCAGTCACTTATCATCCTCGCACGTACATGCTGCTGCCTGGTGGCATGATGCGTTTTAACGATTTTGCTAGTGGCATGCCAAAGGACATTTTGTTGAGAGAGCCATACCCCCACCTTTCCTACAGCGCTTTTGAGGTAAAAATTTTATTTTCATGCTTTCTTACCTTTCATTTGACTGTATTTCTTACGCTGCTTTTCATCTGAATGTTTTTTTCTCACTGTCTTTCACCTGATTCACTCTTTATTTGCCACAGGGGGACTCCCGTTCTTACAGGGGTTACGGGGCAATGACAGCCAGAGATTGGTATTATGAGCTCCCTCCCGAGGTCAACGACCTTGTTTATGAGGCTGGCTTTGGCTTATTCTGCATCAGACTCTCACGACACATGGCGAGTCGGGCTCTACTCGAAGCATTGGTGAAGAGTTGGTGGGACACCACCAACTCTTTTCACTTCTCTTCCACTGGGGAGATGACGATGACTCCCTATGACTTCTCTATGATCACAGGCTTAGGAGTAGGGGGTGATCCGATCCCCTTTGATATGGATATAGGCGAGTGGGAGGCGGCTTGGATCTACTTGCTTAAGGCACACCCACCTCTATACAAGCCAGCGATGGCGAGATACAGTTGGTTCCCCGAGCACTTCCGTGGGAGTGAGCCTGAGTCACCGGAGGAGGTAGAGCAGTAGATCCGGGGCTTCTTGATGTTCCTACTCAGTACCACCTTGTTTGCGAACAGGTGGAACACCATGGGTTTGTACTTACTGAGCGCCCTCGTGACCTTGCCCCGAGTTCGGTTCTACGACTGGGGTGGATCTGGCCTCGCCACACTCTACGGCTATATGAGTTCCACTTCCTACAAAAAGGGAGAGCGAGTCGAAGGCTACTAGAGAGCTTGGGAGGTATGCACCAGACCTTTCTACTTTTGCACTTTTTATTGACACATTGTGATTTCTGCTTTGCACTTTCTATTTATATATGTTGACACATTGTACTTTATGCTTTACACTTTATGTTTTATATCTGTTCATAACTTGTGCTTTCTACTTTGCACTTCCTGTTTTACATCTATTCACAGATTGTGCTTTCTACTTTGCACTTTTTGTTACAGTTATGGGTTTATGCTTATTTCCCGGCTCTAGCTCTAGAGCTAATGGATGATATCCCTCCTGTTGTGCCTCACTCGCGACGATATAATGGCCAGTGCCGGCACCAGAGCTGCGACGGTATGGCATTCACCTTCTATCACCAATATTTCAATATGGTGGTCACCCATGAGGTAATCTGAAACTCACAATCATTTTTTATTTACTATTGTTCTGATTTATACTTCGATAACTGACGGCAACTAGCAATCTGTACATTCTCTATTTGCAGATCATATGGTAGCCCTGGGTGACGATGCCAGCTAGAGTGAGAGACAAGTATGCCGAGGCTTAGGCCACGTCTCGATTCCAGATTTTATTAGAGGGCTCAGTTTGCCAGGCCTAGTTTTTTTGTGTGTGTTTCATACGCCAGACTCTAGGCTCACCCGTCCCAGTCGTTTCTGTGCTACCTCCAGCATCCATGAGGATAGTCGATAGTCTCTCGGCTGGGGCTATTATTCAGTTTATGGTGGGGCTGGATGTCGATTATCTCAGAGCAGAGGACGATTATGCGACTTTCATCCAAACTCATCTCATGCCCCCTCCGATGGGCGTTCACGCGAGCGATACAGCAGATGCTCCTTTGGCAGGTGAGGCTACCAAGGAGACTGAGGCCGATATTAGGGGAGCCCTTCCCATTGTGCAGGCTACTGGTTGGTTGACGATTCCCACTGCACTTATATGCTAGCGATCGACCGGGTCAGCCTATCAGATTCCGATAGAGCCACCCGAGGCAAGGCATGGGTATGTCAGAGCTTGTGGCGCACCTCAGGTATGGACCACACTTTACAACTTGTAACCGCACTTTCCCTTTCGAGATATTAATTATTCTCGATACTGATCATTCAAATGCACTAGCAGGCACCGACTGAGTACACGGAGGGCCTGATCCAACTGGTTCCTTCTTTGATTAGCATGGTGCAGAGGAGAGAGACGTTGCTTGATCTCCATGGTATCCAGGTATTTTTTCCTGTTTTCCACATACATTTCGCTGCTGCCTCACACTGTTATGCACCACACTATCACATTCCCACTGTTACACTGATACGCATACCGTAACATTTACACCACCCCACACTGCACTGACACACTATACTTATATTGTACTCATACTATGCTTATATTGTACTTATACTATACTCATACTGTACCTTTTACACTCATTTCGCATACATACACTGTATTTGATATGTCGACACTTTTTTCTAGATCTCATCTATACCAAGGACACCAGCAGCAGCAGCACCAGCGGTACATCCTCCGGCGGCAGAGAGAAGAGGTAGATAGGCCCAAGCACACAGCCAAGATGAGTGTTGAGGCAGGAGTGCTCTGAGCCAGAGCAGCGAGTCCAAGCCCGAGCCTGTATTAAGCGGAGATGATACCGAGGCCAATGACTCTGAGCAGTCAATGAGCCGACGCTTTGAGTTTGAAGGTAGAGGCGATGATGCTAGCTCGAGGTGAGGCAGTGGAGATGACGCCGAGGCTGGCTCTGAGACAAGGAGCAGAGAGGATACTAGCTATGGCTCAGAGCCTGATTCTAATGGTGGTGCCGACAGAGACAGTACCCCTAAGTCCCCTCCAAGGAAAAGGACGAAAAAGGCCTCTCAAGATTGAAATGATTGGCGCTGATTTTGGTACTTTTTGCTTAGTTTCATTTATTTTGGTAGTTCAGCACATATATAGCTTCAGATAGGTTTTTACTTTTTCTTTTGAAAACTTGTACTCTCTTTTGTAAAAAGCTATGATCGGGGGAAAACCTTGCAGTGTTATGAAAAGAGTTATTGTTTCTACATCATGAGCACCGCATTTGCAAAATGAAAATGGAGTTGAATTTGAAACCAAAAAATGAAAACTTATATTGGCAAGATGTTCTTAATCTAGTAATGAGTCAATCAACGACCAAAATGCAAAATACAACTCGATAAACAAAGTAAAAACAACTCAAACACAAATATGCGCACTTACTGAAACCAAAAGACTCAAAACAAGACCTCAAAACACAAAAATCAAGACAAAACCAGACTGCCAAAACTGCCAGGCCCAAAAATGGATGGCAAGCCAGAAGAAATGGACGGGCGGCCACTAAAAGTGAGTGGCTGGCCACAAAAAGTGGGCAGCTGGCCACTTGTGATGGATCCACCAGATAATTGACAGCTGGCCTCCACTCACAGCCCTATCTTCTACAAAAGGTCTTTCTTCGTAATTTCTTCACCAGAACCTCATTTTTGCTGCTGTTTCTTCCACAAATAGAGATATTCCTTGCCGAGAAGCTTACAGATTGGATAGCCACTTTAGACGGCACGAAAAAGGTAAATTTCTGAGGTTTCGGCATAAACGCACTTTTTTTGTTAAGCCATACTCCACTTTGCTTTCCGTTCCTTCATGTCGCGGCCCGATGCTGGGACCTAATTATACATGTATTTCACTTTAGAACACAGGAAATGTGCCCGACTCTTGAAAAATTTCGAGTATTGATGGAAACCCAGCGCGATGAAAAAATCATGCCTCAACCCTATTTTGGCCACACCCAAGCTTTGGGACGAATGTGTGGGCTCACTTTGCATGAAGCTCGGTCGTTGGCCCATAACGAAAAGCTAGATATACCCAGCTTGATTCATCGATTTTCTGACATTGGTAACAGAGGCGACCCTCTCTGGCGAGGTTTTTGGCAACATGCCCTCTGTTTATGTATGCTCGCGTATTTCCTTTTTTCCCTCAGTTATGGCGAAACCAGTATTCAGTTGATCAAAGTGGCCCAATGTCTGAAAAAATGTAAGAGTTGTATCGGTTTGACGCTGGCGGAGACACTGATGGGCTTAGATGCTTTTCATCAACGAAAGACCACCAGATTTGTGGGGAGTCCACTACTTCTTCAGGTATTATTTCCCACCCTTCTTGATATATGCCTCGCACATCACTCGGCACTCATGCTCTATTTTCTCTCAAAGCCCTTTCTTTACTTTTCTCCCCATGCACATCTCTCTATTATTTAATCTTTCTTATTTTTCATCCCTTCCCAAGAATGGCTCATAGATAAGCTGAAGGTGGTGGACCCTTACCCCAAGTATTCAGCTCGAGCTTATTTCTTTTGCCAGCGACTAGTGGACTTTTCCAATGAGAGATGGCGGTGTAACTGGATATGCAACAGGTCTGCAACTGACATAGCTTAGCGTTGCCCTGGCTCAATCTGAATGAGATGAGTTACAACATGACCCGGTAGCCTAGCATACAATTGATTGGCCTCACGCACTGCGCGTTCTATTTTCCTTCCGATTCAGGCGCCAATTTGGACATGATCAGACATGTCTAGAGGAGGGGGTAGAATACCCTACTTCATTCCCAATTCATGCTTCACACCTGGCCAGGTACCTCGCTGCCTAGAGGACGAGAGAGCTTTTGGCCCCTGCTCCTAGTTTCAGTTATGCCCTTTTTGGCGAGTGCTTGGCTTGGCTCGAGGATGAGGCACAAGCCAGGCCCACTTTGGCTACAGAAGCTTCTGTAAGCACGAGCAGAGGACACAGAAGCACCTGACTCGCCTATGCCCCTAGTTTATTGCTTTGACATTTCTTTTCAAGTTTTATGATGTAAAAACAACTTTGATTTGTATCAGAGAGTTGGGGAATGTACTTGTGTTGAAATCAATGAAATTAAGGTTATGAGCACTAAAAAATTTCCTTCTGGTCCCAAAAATTGTTTAAGTTGTAAAAGGTAAATTTTGAGAAAAAATCAACTTTTATTAAAACTTTCCAAAACTATTTTCAAAAATGATCACTACCTGACACTCATAGAATCAAACCCTCAAGATGCACAACCTCGAATCAAAAGATCATAACGCCCCTGATTGCATACCATTACTGCTTTGCATTGTAACTAGCTTTTCTTCCCAAAATGAAGAGTACGCCCAAACTAACAGATGATGAACAAAAATGACCTGATTAGAAAAACGGACAAGACAGCTGAGTTGGAGATGGTTATGGCCGAACTTCAGGAAGAAGTTGCCTACGCATCCCAAAGATGGGAATCAGGCCTTACGTAGTTCGATTCAGGTTGACTCAAGTATTAACTCTCTCCTTTTGCACTCTAAGTTTTGCCAAAGTCGCCCTTTAGGGTTTTCAACCTTGCGAGCTCAGTTGTTCTTTATTTCTAATTTTTTATGCTATAACTTTTGCCTAGATCACCCTTCCGGGTTTTTGACCTAGCGTGCCTCTCAGGGATAGTATTTCTTCAACTTGTTCATATTGATCGGTTGTGAAAATTTCAGGTCATCTAGGTCCACGAGAATAACCGCTCCACCCGACCAGATAGATTTGAAAATGTAAGGACCAGTCCAATTAGGTCTGAACTTACCTTTAGAATCATGGACGGGAGCTCGGTTGTCTTTCAGCACCATGTCTCCCTCCTTGAGATTTCGGGACTTAACCTTCTCATTAAAATCCCTAGCAATTCTTCGTTGGTAGCCCTGAACATGATACAATGCCTTTAGCCTTCTCTCATCAAACAACATTAACTTCTCAAATTTGCTATGTTGCCAGTCCGCCTCGGCTATCTAACACTCGGCTATAACTCGCAGCGACAGCACTTCAATTTCAATTGGCAAAATGGCTTCCATCCCATAGACGAGAGAGTAGAGGGGTTGCCCCCGAATTGAGGTTCTGTAGCCCCAAAGTGCGAATGGCAGTTTATCCGACCAGTCCCTATAAGTTTGAACCATCTTCTGGCGGCTTCAATAGCTCCATTGGTTTATGGCTCGTATGTGGATGACTTATGAAAAACTACATTGTATTTCTCCAACAAATCTATCACCTCTTTCTTGAAGTGCAAGTCAATATATGATATGATCTCGTTCGGAACTCCGTACCAACAAATGATATTGTTCTTAATGAACTTAGCCATATGTGATGCCTTCAACACTGCATAGGATTAAGCTTCCACCCACTTC
>NW_021024571.1:0-17194 GCF_004153795.1 Camellia sinensis | reverse complement strand
AAATAGCCTTCAGGATCCGTTCCTGGAAGTCATAACTTTCTTGCCTGTGGCTCTCATGGTTGCCTCGGATGGTGCCCCGCACGGACTCAAGCAGCTCCTCGACTTGGCATTCCACCTTGCCATCGAGTTGATCCATCCCTTGTTCCAACCGATCCAATCGCTCCTTGACATCGGCAACAGCAAATTCAACCTTGACCACACGGGTCTCCATTGCACTCAGGATGTCACGTGACTTGTCCTTGGCCTTCTTGCCCAAGTTTGCAGCAGCCTCCCTTCCGCGGTTCTCCTCGGTGTGAATTACTTCTGACATAGTGCCCTTCCTTCCTTAGTCACGACGCCTTCGTAACCTGGCTCTGATACCAACTGTCACGGCCTTGGAATTTCTGAACCAACCCTCAGTCTTTCCAAGCCAACCGTGCGGCCTTAGATGCTTGTAGCACGCCTTGCTTGCACCTAAGTAAGCCTTTAGTGGAAGGGAGCTAAGGGAATGCACACACAAGAGAGTTTAGAGAATGTTAGCTATGTATTACACTAGAGAGAAAGCTTACAACTTGGATGGTTTGGCCAAATGAGGGCCTCCCCTTTATATAGACTTACATAGATTGTTCTAGAACCATACTAATGGAGAGTGTTCTAGACACTTCCCCTAGGTAGAGTATTCTAGGACTATTCTAGTATGTACATATCTAGAAGAGTCTACAACTATCTCTAACTATGTACAAGTTTCTACAATGCTCCAGGGAATTCTAGAAGCTTCCAGCATGCTCTACAATCTCCCTGAGCTTATTATCTTCTTGATTGCTCTAGAGAATTCTTGATCCTTCTATTAGCTTCCCATCTTCTAGCCATTCTCTAGAGAGTTCCAGCAATCTCCTTAAGTTTCCAGCATTTTCTAGTGAGGGTAGCATCAGGATTTCTCTGTCTGTGACATTCTCCCCCACCTAATGCAGCGACGCCCTCGTCGCGCCTTCCTTGCAAATTTTTCCTTGCCTCCTTGCCATAGGGAGTTGCACTTGCCCTTTGTGCTTGATAAGTTGTCTTGGCGCCTTGCTTTTTCTTCTTCTTGTGATCCACCTTTCCCCTTGGTGGAAGTCTCTTTGCTCCTCCTTTGCCTTGGAGGATAGCTTGGTAGGTAGTCTCTCCCTTCTTTGAGTCTCCCTTGACTTGCGGTGTGGAGAGAACCTTCTTGGCCGCTTGCCCGCTAATCATCTTTTTGGTAGCGCCTTCTACCTTGTCTTTGTCCGCCCCCAACTCAATAGCAGATAGAAGTTGGAGTTGAGTATTCTCCTTGCTCGCCATTGGCACCATGTAAGGCCCACCCTCCATGATGCACATTTTGTTGTCACGAGGCAATATTGCCACGTTGAACTCTCGCAAGAACTCCATCCCTAGCACCACATCATAGTCATCGAGTGATGCTATGGAGAAGTTCACTTTCCCGCGCCATCCACCAAGGTGTAGCTCGACCCCTCGAGCCATGCCATCCACAGGCTTTGCCTTGGCGTTCACTGTCTTCATTAATGCTTGACCCCTGTCAAATCTTAGACCAAGCCGCTTGGCCTCTTCCGCTTTGATGAAGTTGTGGGAAGCCCCTGTGTCTACCATGACTTGGGCCGCCTTCCCATTGATCTTGCCCTCTACGTACATCAAACCCTTATCCCCATGGGTTGATGCAGTAGGCTTCGCTTCTATGGCACCAAGCAGCTGCAGAGAACCCATGCAAGCCTGCTCCTCATTTTCTTCCCTTTCTTGCTTTTCCAGCATTGCACTAAGACTCTTCCTCTTTGGGCAATCGCGCGCCCAATGTGGCCCATCGCAGATGAAGCAGTTATCCTTGGGCTTGCTTTCTTTCTTTGACTCATTCCTCCAATCTTTGCCCGTTGGTGACTTGCTTCTACCTTCTCTGTACCTTGAAGCCTTAGAATCCTTCCATTCTTTGGCGCATGTGGCTCCCCCACCTTTGCCTTGACCCTCCTTGGTGGACTCCAAGTTAGAAGCCTCCGACTTCGTGTATTCCACCAATGTCTCAGCCACGGTGAGTGCAGTGGAGATATCCTTGACGCCTCTTCGTTGTAGTTCCAATTGTGCCCACTGCTTAAGCCCAGCTGTGAAGTTAAAGAGCAAGTCATCATCACTCATGTTAGGGATTTGAAGCATTAACCCAGAGAATTCTTGGACATAATCCCGGATAGAGTGGGTGTGCTTCAACTCCCTCATCCTCAAACGTGCTTCATATGCCACATTTTCCGGATAGAATTGTCTCACTAGTTCATTCTTGAATTGTTCCCATGAAGAGATAGTGCAAATGCCTCTTTCCATTTCAGCGTGCTTACGACGCCACCAAACTCCAGCTAACTTAGTGAGGTAGAGAGAAGCGGTGCGTACCTTCGCAAGCTCATCGTTTAAGTTTAAAGCTTCAAAATACCTCTCTAAGTGCCAAAGGTAGTCATCCAGCTCCTTAGCATCCCGTGTGCCATCAAACTCCTTAGGCTTTGGCGCCTCCAGCCTTGGAGTGAATCCCGCATTAGTGGCAACACCGCCATTAGCCACAGCTCGCTTGCATATGGCCCAATCCGCCCGTGTCTCTTCCAAGCCTTCCTTCAGCTCTTGGACTTGGTCTTGGAGTTGACAAATAGCCTTCAGGATCCGTTCCTGAAAGTCATAGCTTTCTTGTCTCTGCGCTTCAGAGTTGATCCGGATGGTGTCCCGCACGGACTCAAGCAATTCCTCGACTTGGCTTTCCACGTTGCCATCGAGTTGCCCCATCGCTTGTTCCAGCCGATCAAGACGCTCCTTGACATCGGCCACAGCAAATTCAATCTTGACCACACGGGTGTCCATGGCACTCATCACATCCCGTGACTTGTCTTTCGCCCTCTTGCCCAAGTTTGCAGCAGCCTCCCTTCCGCGGTTCTCCTCGGTGTGAATTACTTCTGACATAGTGCCCTTCCAAGCCAACCGTGCGGCCTTAGATGCTTGTAGCACGCCTTGCTTGCACCTAAGTAAGCCTTTTGTGGAAGGGAGCTAGGGGAATGCACACACAAGAGAGAGACTTGGAGAATGCTAGCTTTGTATTACACTAGAGAGAAAGCTTACAACTTGGATCTATCTTCCACCTATTATATCTAATAGACTATTCTAGAACTATATGGATGGAGGGGATTCTAGATCCTTCCCTCATCCTCAAAAAGCCTATTCTAGAGCATACATACAACCTTTATTCTAGAGTCTTCTAGCTCTATACTAGCTCTATATTATTCTAGAGTCTTCTAGGCAATGCTCCCATAGCCTTTATTCTTGTAGCCATTCTAGAGAGTTCCAGAACCCTCTAGCATCCTTCCTGGCCTTCATACTTTCTCAAGTCTTCCAGGAGCTTCCAAGCCATTTCACTAGCCTCTTTCTCTTGAGATTTCCTCTTGTTGGATACTTTGGCCTGGTCACGTTGGCGGGTCGTGACATTCTCCCCCACCTATGCTCGCGACGCCCTCGTCGCGTCTCCTTTTTTGAAGTCGCATGTTCTCTCCTTGACTTGCGCCTTCTTGGTTTTCCTTTGTCCACCGTTGGCAAAATGTATGGGCCCCCGTCCATAATGCACATTTTTTTGTCGCGAGGCAACATCGCCACGTTGAACTCTCGCGATAACTCCACTTTTGGCCCCATGCCAAAGTCATCGACTTTTTTGCGCCACTCACCAAGGTCCAGCTCAACCCCTCGAGCCAAGCCATCCACAGGCTTTGCCTTGGCGTTTACCACTTTAGAGAGAACCATGCCACAGTCATTAACTTCTTTGCGCCGCTCACCAAGATGTAGCTCAACCCCTTGAGCCATGCCATCCGTAGGCTTTTCCTTGGTGTTTTCCTTGGTGAAGTTGACGGTAGGCTTGAAGATGAAGGAGGACAAGGGTTGGTCTAAGCCAGTGAATGCAGAGGCGAAGCCAATCCAAGGTCTGGTGAGGAGTGCTGACATGGCGATTGGAACTTGGACTGGGCAAGTGGAGTTGTCGGTCATTGAGATGGATGACCACCCCATGATCCTAGGGATGGATTTCATGAGGAAGAACAATGTGATGCCAGTCCCACACACTGCAACAATGTTGTTACTTGCAGGGGATCGACCATGTGAGGTGCCATTGGTGGCCAGGAGTCAGCTACTCAAAGACAAGCAGAAGGCACTTGCGGCAATGCAGCAGGGTGAGCAGCATGTCCAGGGCAAGGGCGAAGTGGCAAGCACCAGCAGCAACAGCGGATACAGATCATATCGAGACGTGGTGGCTCGGTATGCTTCTGCGTGACGAGGGCGTCACGGGATTGGGTGGGGGAGAGTGTCACGCCCCGATAATTTCTGTGACACAAGGAGCAGCATTTGAAGTGGCCAAATGTGCTGGAAGGATCCGGAAGGAGCCAGAACGGGCTAGAGTATGCTGGAAGGCTCTAGAACGTGGTAGAAGGGTCTAGAGTGGCCTGGAAGATTCCAGAAAGTGGAAGAACCTTGAAGTGTCCAGAGAAGCCTGGATGGGTCTGGAACATCCTAGATTATGCTAGGAGAAGCCTACCATGTACTACACTAGTGTAGAGAATTCTAGAATGTAGTAGATAGGGTAGATGTCCTAGATAGTTCTATGGAATGTTCTAGATGAGTGCTTGTAGCCCTTGGATCAAAATGATCTGGGCCGTCCAATGGAGAGGAGGATGGCTATAAAAGGGTGAGGGGTCTCATTTGTAAAAAAACTAAGGAGTGGAGATCCAAGAGAGCACTTGTAAGTGTGAGTGTGAGAGCATTGTAAAGCTTTGTACACGGCTATACTTGTAAATTCAACTTGTATAGTGAAGGCATTCTTCCACCTAAATCTTGTGTGTCTTAGTGTGGTTGAGTGGGTAAGGCTGACTTAGGTGCAACCACGAGGGTTGGAGACATCTAAGGCCGCACGGTAGGCTTGCGAAGTCTAAGTCCGTGACAGTTGGTATCAGAGCCGGTTACGTGAGAAAGTAACTGCGGTAGGTGTACATGGCTATGACTGGCGACGAAGGGAACGTCCCCAGGGTGAGGAGACTCTCAACAAGTGACTCGATGGCAACGTCGGAGGCGGTGGCACGACTCGAGGGGATGATGGAGGATGTGGTGGGAAGGCTCACTAGGCTGGAGGAAGTGCTAGTTGGCCCTGGCAAGCCCACACCTCATATCACTAACTTTTTCTCCTATTTTGCTAGTTTGGTTGCTAGGGTGGGAGAGCTGGAGGAGAAGGTGGACTCCCAGCAGAAGGCCCTGGAAGCAAGAGTAGCTAGCTTCGAGTTGGAGTTGGAGTTGTGCAAGAAGGCCATCGTGGCTGGCAATGGAGGGAATGTGGCTCCAGCCAGGAGGAGGGTTCGTGCGACGAAACCCAAGAGCTATGATGGTGCGAGGGGTGCCCGAGAGAGCCATGCCAAAGGTGGGAGGCAGTCACCTCAGACCACCGAGGATGAGCGCAGTGATGTCGAACCCCCAAGGAGACGGGAACGACACAAGGATGGGCAACGTGCCGGATCTCCAGGGAAGAGGCGTGAAGGCAAGGGGCAGCTTGAGTGCTACCTGTGCAACGGACCGCACATGGTGAGGAACTGCCCAAAGAAGGCGCTTCGTGCTGAGAAGAAGAGACAGCTGAATGCTATGGAGAGGAAGGGGAAGAAGGAGGCGCGGGACTCCGAGAGTGAAGACCCTTCAGAGGAGATGGCACAGCTGGGGAGCATCCAACTACTTGGATTAATACCCAAGGAAAATGAGGAGTTGGAAGAGCCGAGAAGCATCCAAAAGAAGGATGGGGAGCGCGCGGAGGTGAAGGCTAAAGGGAGAGCTTCACATGCGCAGAAGGAGAAGGGTGCCACTCTAAGGTTTGAGTGCACTGACAAGGCTGAGAGGCTGGGCTTGAAGAAAAAAGGGCTGCCCGAGTGTTTCCTGTGCGACGGACCGCACATGGTGAAGGACTGCCCGGAAAGGAAGAAGTCTCTTGCAGGGATGCAGCAGAGTGGGTTGCATGGCAAGGAGGAAGGACTTGCAAGGATGCAGCAGAGTAGGCCGCATGGCAAGGGCGAAGAGGCAAGCTCCAGCAGCAGCAGCGGACACAGATCATATCGAGATGTGCTGGCTCGGTATGCTTCTGCGTGACGAGGGCGTCACGGCATTGGGTGGGGGAGAGTGTCACGCCCCGAGAATTCTGTGACACAAGGAGCAGCATTTGAGGGATGCTGGAAGGTTCCGGAAGGCTTGAGAACGGGCTAGAGCATGCTGGAAGACTCTAGAACGTGGTGGAAGGGTCCCGAGTGGCCTAGAAGATTCTGGAATGTGGAAGAAGCTTGGAGTGTCCAGCAGAGTCTGGATGGGTCTGGAACATCCTAGATTATGCTAGGAGAAGCCTACCATGTACTACACTAGTCTAAGAGAATTCTAGAATGTAGTAGATAGGGTAGATGTCCTAGATAGTTGCATTCTTCCACCTAAATCTTGTGTGTCATAGTGTGTTGAAGTGGGTAAGGCTGACTTAGGTGCAACCACGAGGGTTGGAAGACATCTAAGGCCGCACGGAAGGCTTTGCGAAGTCTAAGTCCGGACACACAGCCTAGGCCAGCAGCACCATGCACGTCCGCAAGGCAGCCCAGCCAAAGCCAGCAAGCATGCCAAGCCAAGGCCAAGGCCCAAGCAGCATGCCATGCCCAGCGGCCAGGCAGGCCGCCAAAGCCAGCAGCATGCCAGCCATGCCAAGGCCAAGGCCAGCAGCATGCCATGCCACGGCCAAGGCCAGCCAGCCAAGCCAGCAGCATGCCATGCCCAAGCCTAGGCAGCAGCATAACCATGCCAAGCCAGGCCAGCAGGCATGCCATCACGGCCAAGGCAGCCCAGCCAAAGCCCAGCAAGGCATGCCAGCAAGGCCTCAAGGCCAGCAGCATGCCATGCCACGGCCAAAGGCAGCCCAGCCAAAAGCCAGCAGCATGCCATGCCAAGGCCAAGGCCAGCAGCATGCCATGCCACGGCCAAGGCAGCCCAGCCAAAGCCAGCAGCATGCCTGCCAAGGCAAGCCAAGCAGCATGCCATGCCACGGCCAAGGCAGCCCAGCAAAGCCAGCAGCATGCCATGCCAAGGCCTAGGCCAGCAGCATGCCATGCCAACGGCCAAGGCAAGGCAAGCCAAAGCCAACAGCATGGCCATGCAAGGCCAAGGCCCAGCAGCATGCCATGCCACGGCCAGGCAGCCCAGCCAAAGCCAGCAGCATGCCATGCCAAGGCCTAGGCCCAGCAGCATGCCATGCCACGGCCAAGGCAGGCCAGCCAAAGCAGCAGCATGCCATGCCAAGGCCAAGGCCAGCAGCATGCATGCCACGGCCAAGGCAGCCCAACCAAAGCCAGCAGCATGCCATGCCAAGGCTAGGCCAAGCAGCATGCCATGCCACGGCCCAAGGCAGGCCAAGCCAAAGCCAGCAGCATGCCATGCAAAGGCCTAGGCCACGCAGCATGCCATGCCAACGGCCAAGGCAGCCCAGCCAAAGCCAGCAGCATCCTCAAAGGCCTAGCCAGCAGAGCATGTCCCGGCCAAGGCCCCAGCAGCATGCCAATGCGCCTAGGCCAGCAGCATGCCATGCCACGGCCAACGCAGGCCAGCCAAAGCCAGCAGCATGCCATGCCAAGGCAGGCCAGCAGCATGCCATGCCACGGCCAAGGCAGCCCAGCCAAAGCCAGCAGCATGCCATATCAGGCCAAGGGCAGCAGCATGCATGCCACGGCCAGGGCAGCCCAGCCAAAGCCAGCAGCATGCAGCCATGGCCCTAGGCCAGCAGCATGCATGCAACGGCCAAGGCAGGCCAGCCAAAGCCAGCAGCATGCCATGCCAAGGCCAAGGCACAGCAAGCCAGCAGCATGCCATGCCAATACGGCGCAGAGGCAGCAGCCCAGCCAAAGCCAGCAGCATGCCATGTCAAGGCCTAGGCCAGCAGCATGCCATGCCACGGCCAAGGCAGCCCAGCCAAGCAGCAGCATGCCATGCCATATGGCCAAGGCCAGCAGCATGCCATGCCACGGCCAAGGCAGGCCAAAGCCAAGCCAGCAGCATGCCATGCCAAGGCTAGGCCAAGCAGCATGCCATGCCACGGCAAGGCAGGCCAAGCCAAAGCCAGCAGCATGCCATGCCAAGGCCAGGCCAGCAGCATGCCATGCCACGGCCAAGGCAGGCCAGCCAAAGCACAGAGCATGCCATGCCAAGGCCAAGGCCAGCAGCAATGCCATGTCCAGCGGCCAAGGCGCAGCCAAAGCCAGCAGCATGCCATGCCAAGGCCAAGGCAGCAGCATGCCAATGCCACGGCCAAGGCAGCCCACCAAAGCCAGCAGCATGGCCATGCCAGGCCTAGCCAGCAGCATGCCATGCCACGGCCAGGCAGCCCAGCAAGGCCAGCGCATGCCATGCCACGGCCAAGGCAGCCCCCCAGCAAAAGCCAAGCAGGCATGCCATGCCAAGGCAAGGCCAAGGCCAGCAGCAGCCAATGCCATGCCACGGCAAGGCAAGGCCAAAGGCCAGCCCACCCGAGCCAGCAACATTCCATGGCAAGGCAACGCAGCCAGCCAAAGCCGGCGGCATGCATGCAAGCCAAGGCCAGCCACGCATGTCTTGCCACGGCTTGTCCCGCAGCGTGGCGGCCTTGGCCTGGGGGCTAGAACATCGATGCCACGCCTTGGCATGCAATCCCTGTCCTCGTGTAATTGGCCCCCATTTTGGTTTGGCTTTGACTTAGTATATGTTGCCTTCTGCGAATGCTTTGTCCCTCGGTAAATAGCCGTTGTTGCCTTGACTTGCGAACAGGACGTTGCTAGTGCTTTCCCAGTGGAAGCTTGTTGGGTAAAAGAATGGTCCCTCGGAAGTTGCTGTTGCGTTGTTTATTGCATTGAGCATCCGATCTTGCTGGTTCTGCTAAGAGTTTTTGCACGTTCGTCGGGCTTTTTAATTTTATTTACTCTATAAAATATTAGATAAAATAAATTAAAAATAAAAAGATATAAAAAATTACTATAATTACTATGTGCTGTCATCTTATAATTGTTGAATTTTCTAGAATTTTTTTGAGTATTTTTAGTATTTTATTATTATTTTTTAAGTATTAAAATTGAAATAAATTAAATATAAATGATTGCCGGTGGCCAATATTTTTTTTATAATTTTTTTTTATGGTGTATTAAATTATTTCATGACAACTTCATCGTTGAAAAGTTTTTGGCAAAAACCATTTACTTTTTAAACAAACCCCATTATGACTCCACTCGAACATGTTGATGTTCCTCTGCCAGATTGAAAAGGCTTAACAGGCTATTATAAGTGGGGGGGAGCCCTCCTTAAGCTGGCGCGCAATGGGGCCAGGCCCACAGGCACGCGGGTATGCCTAGGCGTGCGCTTGGCAAATGCATCGGCTTGGCTTGTGTGGCATTGGCTTGTGGCGATCGAAACGTCATAGCCAAGCACGAGGATGCGTCGAGTGCGGCCCGCGGCGGTGGCGGTGGCGACTTGGCCTAGGGCGAGCATGCCATGCCACAAGCCTTGGCAGCAACATGGCATTGAAAGCTTGGCCAGCAAGCGATGCCTATGCCCTCGGCTTGGCAACATGTCATGCACGCGCATATGGGCAGCAGCATGCCAGTGCCACGACCGTTGCACAGCAGGCATGCCATGCCCGGCTTTGCAGCATGTCATGCACGATGCCTTGGACAGCAGCATGCATGTCCAAGCCTTGGGCCAAGCAGCATGCCATGGCACAGCCTTGGCCCAGCAACATGGCATGCCAGAATGCTTGGCCAGAGCACGCCATGGGCCGGCGGCCTTGGCAACTTTGTCAAGCCGACGGCCGATGGCAAGCAGCGTGGCTATGGCCCCGGTGCCAGCAGCGTGCCATGCCACGACACTTGGCCAGCAGCTTGCATGCCCCGGCCTGGCCAGCATGTCAGCCAACGGCCTTGGCCAGCAGCAATGCCTGCCACGGCCTTGGCCCAGCAACATTGGCATGGCCCGGCCTTGGCCCGGCGCATGGCAAGCCAAGCCTTGTCAGACAGCAAGCATGCCATGCCAACGCCTTGGCCAGCAGCATGCCTTGCCACGGCCTCGGGCCCATCAGCATCTTTGCCACGCCTCGCCATCAGCATGCCTGATGGCCGAGGCGTGGCAAGGCCATGCTGATGGCCGAGGCCGTGGCAGGCATGCTATGGCCGAGGCCGTGGCAAGGCATGCTGCTGGCCAAGGCGTTGGCAGGCATGCTGCTGCTGACCAAGCTTGGGCTTGCCAATGCTGCGCCAAGGCGCGCGGCATGCCATGTTGCGGCCAAGGCCGTGGCATGGCATGCTGCTCTGGCCAAGGCCCGTGGCATGACATGCTGGCCAAGGCCGGGGCATGGCAAGCTGCTGGCCAAAGGTCGTGGCATGGCACCTGCTGGCCAGGCCGGGGCATAGCACGCTGCTGGCCTGGCCCGCTGGCTTGCAAGGTGCCAAGGCCGGGGCATGGCGTGCTGCTGGCAGGCTTTTGGCATGCCATGTTGCTGGCCAAGCTGTGGCATGGCCATGCTGCTGGCCAAGGCTGTGGCATGGCAATGCTGCTGCCAAGGCCGTGGCATGACATGCTGGCCAAGGCCGGGGCATGGCATGCTGCTGGCCAAGGCGTCGCTGGCCAAGGGTGGCATGGCATGCTGGGCCAAGGCCGTGGCATGACATGTTGCCAAGGCCAGGGCATGGCATGCGCTGGCCAAGGCTTTGCATGCCATGTGCTGGCCAAGGCTGTGGCATGGGCATGCTGCCCTAGGCCAACGTGCCACCGCACGCCGCGGGCCGCCACTCGACGATCCGTGCCTTGGCTATGTAGTTTCGATGTCCAACAGCACCAATGCCAAGCCCAAGCGATGGCCATGTGCCAAGCGCCGCTAGGCATAGGCGTGGCCTGTGGCCTGCCATGCTGGCAGCCTTAAGGAGGTGCCCCCTCCTTAAATAGCCTGTTAAGCCTTTTCAATCTGGCAGGAGGAAACATCAAGCATGTTCGAGGAGTCATAATGGGGTTTTTTTAAAAAGTAATGGTTTTTTGCCAAACTTCACATGAAAGTTGTATGAAATAATTTAATACACATAAAAATTATAAAAAAATATTTGCCACCGGAATATTTTATTTTAATTTATTTCAATTTTTATACTTAAAAATAAATAAAAATTACTAAAATACTCAAAAATTTAGAAAAATTCCACAATTATAGATGAGGCACTAGTAATTATAGTAATTTTTTTTAATTTTTTTTTATTTTTAATTTATTTTATTATAATTTTTATGAGTAAATAAATAATTAAACCGACGAACGTGCAAAAAACTCTTAGAGAACCCAGCAAGCATCGGATAGCTCGAATGCAAATAACAAACGCAACAGGCAACTTCCGAGGGACATACTTTTCCCAACAAGCTTCACTGGGGAAAGCATATGCACGTGTTCGCAAGTCAAAGGCAACCAAACCGGCTATTACCCAACAGGGACAAGCATTTCGCAGGGCAACAATACGTAGTCAAGCCAAACCAAATGGCAATTACACGAGGGACAGGATTGCTTGCCAAGGGCGTGGCATGCGATGTTCTAGCCCAAGGCCAAGGCACGCCACGCTGCGGGACAGGCGTGGCAGACATGCGGTTGGCTTGGCCTTGGCATGGCATGCCGCGGCTTTGGCTGGGCTGGCGTGGCCTTGCCATGGAATGTTGCTGGCATTCGGATGGGCCTGCCTTGGCTTGGCCTTGCCGTGGCATGGCATGGCATGCTGCTGGCCTTGGCCTTGGCTTGGCATGGCATGCTGCTGGCTTTGGCTGGGCCTGCCTGGCCGTGGCATGGCATGCTGCTGGCTTTGGCTGGGCTGCCTTGGCCCGTGGCATGGGGCATGCTGCTGGCCTAGGCTTGCATGGCATGCTGCTGGCTTTGGCTGGGCTGCCTTGGCCGTGGCATGGCATGCTGCTGGCCTAGGCCTTGGCATGGCATGCTGCTCGGCTTTGGCTGGGCGCCTTGGCCGTGGCATGGCATGCTGCTGGCCTTGGCCTTGGCATGGCATGCTGCTGGCTTTGGCTGGCCTGCCTTGGCGCGTGGCATGGCATGCTGCTGGCCTGGCCTTGGCATGGCATGCCTGCGGCTTTGGCTGGCTGCCTTGGCCGTGGCATGGCATGCTGCTGGCCTAGGCCTTGGCATGGCATGCTGCTGGCTTTGGCTGGCCTGCCTTGGCCGTGGCATGGCATGCTGCTGGCCTATGGCATGGCATGGCATGCTGGCTGGCTTTGGCTGGGCTGCCCTTGGCCGTGGCATGGCATGCTGCTGGCCTTGGCCTTGATGGCATGCTGCTGGCTTTGGCTGGCCTGCCTTGGCCGTGGCATGGCAATGCTGCTGGCCTATGGCCTTGGCATGGCATGCTGCTGGCTTGGCTGGGCTGCCCTTGGCCTTGGCATGGCATGCTTGCTGGCTTTGGGCTGGCCTGCCTTGGCCGTGGCATGGCATGCTGCTGGCTAGGCCTTGGCATGGCATGCTGCTGGCTTTGGGCTGGGCTGCCTGGCCGTGGCATGGCATGCTGCTGCGCCTTGGCCTTGATATGGCATGCTGCTGGCTTTGGCTGGGCCTGCCTTGGCCGTGGCATGGCATGCTGCTGCCTAGGCCTTGGCATGGCATGCTGCTGGCTTGGCTGGCCTGCGTTGGCCGTGGCATGGCATGCTTGCTGGCCTAGGCCTTCGCATGGCATGCTGCTGGCTTTGGCTGGGCTGCCTTGGCCGTGGCATGGCATGCTGCTGGCCTTGGCCTTGGCAATGGCATGCTGCTGCTTGGCTGGGCTCCTTGGCCGTGGCATGCATGCTGTGGCCTAGGCCTTGGCAATGGCATGCTGCTGGCTTTGGCTGGCTGCCTTTGGCCGATGGCATGGCATGCTGCTGGCTATGAAGCCTTGGCCATGCATGCGCCTGCTTTGGTTGGGGGGCTTGCCTTGGCCGTGGCATGGCATGCTGCTGGCCTTGGCCTTGGCATGGCATCTGCTCGCTTTGGCTGGCCTGCCTTGGCCGTGGCATGGCATGCTGCTGGCCTGGCCTTGGCATGGCATGCTGCTGGCTTTGGCTGGGGCCTGCCTTGGCCGTGGCATGGCATGCTGCTGGCCTAGGTTCCTTGCATGCCATGCTGTGCTTTGCTGGCCTGCCTTGGCCGTGGCATGGCATGCTGCTGCGCCTAGGCTTGGCATGGCATGCTGCTGGCTTTGGCTGGGCCTGCCTTGGCCGTGGCATGGCATGCTGCTGGCCTTGGGCCTTAGCATGGGCATGCTGCTGCGCTTTGGCATGCGCTGCCTTGGCCGTGGCATGGCATGCTGCTGGCCTTGCCTTGGCATGGCATGCTGCTGGCTTGGCTGGCTGCCCTCGCAGCCCGTGGCATGGGCATGCTGCTCAGGCCTATGCGCCTTGCGATATGGCAATGCTGCTGGCTTTGGCTGGGCTGCCTTGGCCGTGGCATGGCATGCTGCGCCTAGGCCTTGGCATGTTGGCTGCTGGCCTGCTTGGCATGGCATGCTGCTGGCTTTGCTGGCTAGCCTTGGCCGTGGCATGGCATGCTGCCTGGCCTTGGCTTGGCATGGCATGCTGCTGCGGCTTTGGCTGGCTGCCTTGGCCCGTGGCATGGCATGCTGCTGGCCTTGGCCTTGGCATGGCATGCTGCTGCGCTTTGGCTGGCCCGCATTGGCCGTGGCATGGCATGCTGCTGGCCTGGCCTTGTGTCACGGACTTAGACTTCGCAAGCCTCCGTGCGGCCTTAGATGTCTCCAACCCCTCGTGGTTGCACCTAAGTCAGCCTTACCCACTCAACCACACTAGACACACAAGATTTAGGTGGAAGAATGCTTCACTATACAAGTTAATTTACAAGTATAGCCGTGTACAAAGCTTACAAGGCTCTCACACTCACACTCACAGTGCTCACTCTTAGAGCTCTCTTGGATCTCCTGGCCTTCGATGCCTTACAAATGAGACCCCTCACCCTTTTATAGCCATCCTCCTCTCCATTGGACGGCCCAGATCATTTTGATCCAAGGGCTACAAGCACTCATCTAGAACATTCCATAGAACTATCTAGGACATCTACCCTATCTACTACATTCTAGAATTCTCTACACTAGTGTAGTACATGGTAGGCTTCTCCTAGCATAATCTAGGATGTTCCAGACCCATCCAGACTCTCTGGACACTCAAGGTTCTTCCACGTTCCAGAATCTTCTAGGCCACCCGGGACCCTTCCACCACGTTCTAGAGTCTTCCAGCATGCTCTAGCCCGTTCTCAAGCTTCCGGAACCTTCCAGCATCCTCAAATGCTGCTCCTTGTGTCACAGAATTCTCGGGGCGTGACACTCTCCCCCACCCAATGCCGTGACGCCCTCGTCACGCAGAAGCATACCGAGCCAGCACATCTCGATATGATCTGTGTCTGCTGCTCTGCTGGAGCTTGCCTCTTCGCCCTTGCCATGCGGCCCACTCTGCTGCATCCTTGCAAGTCCTTCCTCCTTGCCATGCAACCCACTCTGCTGCATCCCTGCAAGAGACTTCTTCCTTTCCGGGCAGTCCTTCACCATGTGTGGTCCGTCGCACAGGAAACACTCGGGCAGCCCTTTTTTCTTCAAGCCCAGCCTCTCAGCCTTGTCAGTGCACTCAAACCTTAGAGTGGCACCCTTCTCCTCCTGCGCATGTGAAGCTCTCCCTTTAGCCTTCACCTCCGCGCGCTCCCCATCCTTCTTTGGATGCTTCTCGCTCTTCCAACTCCTCATTTTCCTTGGATATTAATCCAAGTAGTTGGATGCTCCCCAGCTGTGCCATCTCTCTGAAGGGTCTTCACTCTCGGAGTCCCGCGCCTCCTTCTTCCCCTTTCCTCTCCATAGCATCAGCTGTCTCTTCTTCTCAGCACGAAGCGCCTTCTTTGGGCAGTTCCTCACCATGTGGGTCCGTTGCACAGGTAACACTCAAGCTGCCCCTTGCCTTCATGCCTCTTCCCTGGAGATCCGGTGCGTTGCCCATCCTTGTGTCGTTCCCGTCTCCTTGGGGTTCGACATCATCTGCGCTCATCCTCGGTGGTCTGAGGTGACTGCCTCCCACCTTTGGCATGGCTCTCTCGGGCACCCCTCGCACCATCATAGCTCTTGGGTTTCGTCGCACGAACCCTCCTCCTGGCTGGAGCCACATTTCCTCCATTGCCAGCCACGATGGCTTCTTGCACAACTCCAACTCAACTCGAAGCTAGCTACTCTTGCTTCCAGGGCTTCTGCTGGGAGTCCACCTTCTCCTCCAGCTCTCCCCTAGCAACCAAACTAGCAAAATAGGAGAAAAAGTTAGTGATATGAGGTGTGGCTTGCCAGGGCCAACTAGCACTTCCTCCAGCCTAGTGAGCCTTCCCACCACATCCTCCATCATCCCTCGAGTCGTGCCACCGCCTCCGACGTTGCCATCGAGTCACTTGTTGAAAGTTCCTCACCTGGGACGTTCCCTTCGTCGCCAGTCATAGCCATGTACACCTCGCAGTTACTTTCTCACGTAACTGCTCTGATACCAATGTCACGGACTTAGACTTCGCAAGCCTCCGTGCGGCCTTAGATGTCTCCAACCCTCTGGTTGCACCTAAGTCAGCCTTACCCACTCAACCACACTAGACACACAAGATTTAGGTGGAAGAATCCTTCACTAAACAAAGTTAATTACAAGTATAGGTGTACAAAGCTTACAAGGCTCTCACACTCACACTCACAGTGCCTCACTCTTAGAGCTCTCTTGGATCTCTGGCCTTCGATGCCTTACAAATGAGACCCCTCACCCTTTTATAGCCATCCTCCTCTCCATTGGACGGCCCAGATCATTTTGATCCAAGGGCTACAAGCACTCATCTAGAACATTCCATAGAACTATCTAGGACATCTACCCTATCTACTACATTCTAGAATTCTCTACACTAGTGTAGTACATGGTAGGCTTCTCCTAGCATAATCTAGGATGTTCCAGACCCATCCAGACTCTCTGGACACTTCAAGGTTCTTCCACGTCCAGAATCTTCTAGGCCACCCGGGACCCTTCCACACGTTCTAGAGTCTTCCAGCATGCTCAGCCGTTCTCAAGCCTTCCGGAACCTTCCAGCATTCCTCAAATGCTGCTCCTTGTGTCACAGAATTCTCGGGGCGTGACACTTGGCATGGATGTGCTGCTTTGGCTGGCTTGGCGTGGCATGGCATGCTGCTGCCGGCTGGCATGCATGCTGCTGGCTTTGTGGCTGCCTTGGCCGTGGCATGGCATGCTGCTGGCCTTGGCCTGATAGGCATGCTGCTGGCTTTGGCTGGCTGCTTGGCCGTGGATGGCATGCTGCTGGCCTAGGCCTTGGCATGGATGCTGCTGGCTTTGGCTGGGCCTGCCTTGGCCGTGGCATGGCATGCTGCTGCCTTGCCTTGGCATGGCATGCTGCTGGCTTTGGCTGCCTGCCTTGGCCGTGGCATGGCATGCTGCTGTGCTCTTCCTGGCCTGCATAGCGGCAGGCCTTGATAGGCATGGGGCCTGGCCCTGCATGCTGGCTTGCGCCTGGGCTTGGCGCTGTGCGCTTTGGCTGTGGCCGTGCATGGCATGTTGGGCTAGGCCTTGCCTCTCTGGCTTCCTGCTCGAGTGCATTGGCATGCTGCTGGCCTTGGCTTGAGCATCGCTGGCTTGGTGGCTGCAATGGCCGTGGCTGGCTGCTGCTGGCCTTGGCCTTGGCATGGCATGCTGCTGGCTTTGGCTGGCCTGCTTTGGCCGTTGGCCATGGCCATGCTGCTTGGCCTAGCCTTAACGCATGGGCATGCTGCTGGCTTTGGCTGGGCTGCCTTGGCCGTGGCATGGCATGCTGCTGGCCTTGGCCTTGCATGGCATGCTGCTGGCTGTGGCTGGGCTGCTTGGCCGTGGCATGGCATGCTGGTGCCTAGGCCTTGGCATGGCATGTCTGCTGGCTTTGGCTGGCCTGGCCTTGGCCTGTGGCATGCATGCTGCGGCCTAAGCCATGGCATGTGCATGCTGCTGGCTTGGTTGGGCTGCCTTGGCCGTGGCAATGGCATGCTGCTGGCCTTGGCCTTGGCATGCATGCTGCTGCGGCTTTGGCTGGCCTGCCTTGGCCGTAGGCATGCATGCTGCTGGCTAGGGCCTTGGCTGGCATGCTGCT
>NW_021024570.1:70579-94777 GCF_004153795.1 Camellia sinensis | reverse complement strand
TTTTCCACGTCATCACTTGATGATTGAGAGGGAAACATTCATGATTGCTCCGCAAGATGATAAAGAGCCTAGGATAATGCCAAAGGCTTTAGTCCCCTATTTTTAGAAAGTGGATCAACGTTGCGCAGTTAGAGACAAAGTCTTTGAGGATTAACCATTTCTATAATTTGGTTGACTTTTCATTATGACGCAAAACTGTTCTAAAGTTATGCGTAATTTGGATAGTCATTGTTAAGGCATAAGACTTGCTAGATACTGAAAAGTCGCACCATTGAGAAAAGTGTAGATCATGAGAAGATTTCCTCCTGGGGAGTAAGGTTCTTTCGACTTAGGCTCTGATTGAAATAAGTTCGGAATATTGATTTGTGGACGTTGTGACCCAACTTCTCGTTGGAGAATTGGATAAGTAGATCCGTAGGGATTTACCTTCTGCTTTTATGGTGAAAAGTTGGGGGCACAAAAAGGTTGCTAGTTCCAATAAATCTTTTACATCCTAAAACCGTTATCCAAATAGTGGTTCTTGGATTTCATCGAGCCATGATAGGCCAACGATGATCGATGAAGACCACGGAGGCATGATCAATGGTCCAAAAGAAGTTTTTCCTTACTTAGTCATTATGAGCTAGGAATTTATAAGGTTGTCGCCACCTAGGGGGGGCGGTCCTCTGTTTTAGATATGATGGCAATGGGTGATGTAATTATATGCTTGGATGTACGATCCTTAGGGATTGTTTTGGGAGAATTCCTGATTTGTCTTCGATGACTTACATAAGGAATATCCTAGAATGATTATAGATGCAAAATTGCAAACCCATTGACTTACTTATCGGTAAAAGCTAGAGCCTTAGCTATTGAGTGAATCCTCGGATTGTCTTTGGGAGAAATAGATGACCTATATTCCTTGATCTTTTTTCTTGTTGTGAGAGCCTAAAGTACGCTATGTGGGTGTATTCGGCATGATAAGTGTTATCTTTGGTAAATGGTCAACTGAGTAATTTAGACAATGACTTTGCTCATTAGACTATGGATAGAATGCTTTACTAGTAGTATATTAATTTGCTCCTTGTAAGATTCTCTGAGCTAGTTGGGCACATCTTGAATGAACACAGATTGGTCACCAAAATATCTTTAGAGAGGTAATTGCGCAAGAGGTAGTGATCTTGAACCACTTCATGTGAGGCGTACATGGAGGATTCTATTGTATATGCTTATCGCAAGAGGTACTGATAAGGCTCATGGTTGGAATCTAGAATTGCGCAGACTGTGATCGTGTCTTTTTTAAAATCGATCACTTATTTGTTGTGAGATGATGGGATGTTGACACTATTATGGTTTGTATCATAATGATTAGCAGATGATGATGTCAGCAGGCAAGATTGGCTCACTCACATGAGCAATCGCCCTTGGCGCTTGGGAGCAAACAAGGATAAGACTAGTGGTTTATTTTTATTTAGAGCCAAGAGAGGCTTAAATTATCCACTATGTGTGTCGCCTTGGTTACAACCAAAATGAGGCCGTGTTAAGGACCAAACATGGATGTTAGTACCCACTTTTCATGTTGTGCTTGTTATGATTAGCCAGACGTGAGATCTCATTTGGCGCTTGGAAGGCGAGCAAATAGAGAATTCGGGTTAGGCGCTAGAAAGCGACTAGACTAAGATCTGTATAGTGTATCAAGTATGACGTCACTCTTTTGGAAGAGTTATTCCATCGTAACATGTATTCATACTATATGTGCATGGAGACCGAGTAATGAGGTGAGAGAATGGATCCTTGTTTCCTCGCCGTGTGAGTCTTACGTGTCACTATTGATATGACTTTCATTTATGTACCCTTTTGTGACTTTTGACTATGTTATAAGGTAAGGGGTTGATGTTCTGCTACTTTGGTATGTTATCTGCGGTCATGTATGATTCGGCCTTAAGGGACATCACTGGAAAAATGATCAATCCAAAACTAAATGGCATGAGGGTAAAGGGAAGATCATCTAGTATTACACCACTGTTGTATATTCACTGCCGGCAACTCACATCACTCTGAATGAGAGGCGGATTGAGTGTGAATATATTGCAAGAATTGAGAGGGTCAAACATGCTCTTTTGAGGGATTATAGTTGTTTTTTGGAACAGTGTAATTAGATGGGTCTGGGGAATATGAGAGACACTATTTCTATTCTTTTTGGGCTGATGTCTCTATGTTGGCTCATTTTGAGTTTCTAGTATAGAGCTCCCACATGCAGGTGTTTCTCAGCGGTTGCACGGTTTATTGGCTAGTATGTGATTGTTTAATATTTGGTGAGATTGAGATAGAGATGTGGCTGTGTCACGTCAACTCATGTGCGAGTGGAAGATGTTAGAAATTGAGCGCCCATATGGCATGACCTTTGACCCTTTGAACCTTATCCATGTAAGTTTTGAATTTGAATTGAAAACCTATTTGGATAACCCACTCTTGATATCTATATCTATCATATCAATTGATATGGATAGATTGATATATATGGTTATATATCTTATTATATATTTGAATAATATATTGATATCAGATACGTTATGTGGTTTTTACCCATAATATTTTTATCTACTCTTTCTCTAACTCTCTCCCATTATGAGAACGATCCAGCCTTTGCACTGTGACTTGTGTGAGTGATACTCATATTATGGTATCACTCCACTGCTGAATGTTCGTTATTCACATTTTTGAAGCACGTGATTTACCCACAAGATTCTTTGCTTTAGGTTCTATCACTTAAGGTATGATATGATATTTTTACCCGATGCGTTATAATTGTTTGACATTCTTTTTTAAGATTAAGACCAAACCATGCATTGAGAAAATTAAATCAAATTGTGTGATTTGGCTTGAATCGAATTGATTTGCAATTTTTTAAAAAATGTTTTTGCTCAACCCTATCCATTTTAGCATCAAAGGAAAAAAAGAGCATAAGTATGATTATCTTCAATTTCAAATCAATGAGAAAGGCTACTATGTGCATTCTTAAAAAAGGCACATCGCAAAAAAATTATAACCTTTTATGATAAAAATTATGATTTTTTTTTTTGGTGTGTTATGCTATTTTATTGAAAAAGTTATGAATGACAAATTTATAATGTATATCTCAAAATTACAAATAACGAAATTATGTCACTACATGATAAAAAATACATTTTTTTTAATGGATAGCAAAAAGTTTTATTTTTCGTAGTAAAAAAAAAGTATGTTTATTGTGCAGTAAAAGTTGTGAATTTTTGTGATGTTATGAGGTGCATAGTATATGCACCTTTTTAGAAGTGCACATAGTAGTATTTTCTCAAATTAATTTTTGAATACTACAAAAATAGCGTTTGAATAGCACTATAAAAATGATGTGATAATATCATTTTTAAAGCAAAATTATATTTATAAGTATTTTGTTTTAAAATAAAAGATTCACATTAAATTATATCTGGTCTATATATTTTTTTGTATGATTATTTGTTTATATATTATATTATATTATATGGAGCAAGGGAGTCAAAACGACAAAGAAAAAGAAAAGGATTTTTGAGAGAGAAAAAAGCTTGACTTTGGAACAAAAAAGGGAGAGTTGGAATGGAGCCAACAAAACGACATAGTATTAAAGCATAGCAGTTGCTGCTGTGATTAACTCACAGCAGCATCCCTGAATCCAAAGATAGGATGAACATAAACAAATAAGGTAACGCCCTAAAGGCTACAATTTTCCAAGACGATACTTGGTTACAACAAAAATAAGTTTTAAAGTCCTCCCAAGCTATTGCCTTGGCGGAGACATATCATCTGCACTTAAAAATAGTTTTCTACATAGGGTGAGGCAAAATCTAGTAGAAATACAACAACACAGTTTATGAATCTTAACAAAGTCATAAGGTGAATGCATATGCAATACTCGTGCCGAAAACATTTTATATCTCATTTCAAAACCATGCAATGCCAAGTTTATATCACAATTCAAGAAATCATTTCCTTTATAATAGAAAATAGGACTGTAAATACAACTCTGTGAATCTCTAGGTACATGCCTGCAAGTAAACTATACAAGTACTACCAATTTTTCATTTTTACCGATATTAACCAGAAGGCTTGACACCTATCCGTGTGGGTTTTTGGTCTTTCACCATGGACACACAGGCCAACTTAACATTGTAATCACACCCCTTACCCAGATTCACCAAGTATTCACCCTTTTTCTCAAAACGTTAAAGGCGAATTATGCTAACGGTCCTTATAGTGTAAGTCTTGTGTCACTTTGGTCCCTAACTTTTCAATTATGACATATTTGACCTTGGATTTTGAATCTTGTTCCAAATAAGGACAATTGAAGATACCATTGCTCAATTTCAAAGGCAAAGTCGTCTCTTTGATAAAAATATAAACAATTTGACAAAAATAAATGTAAAATAAATATTTTTGAATTTTTAAAAATTATTTCTACCCAATTAAAGACAAAATTATGTAAAATTGATAAATCTTGTAAACATTTATTTATTTGTTTATTTACCAAATTAATTTTTATTTTGTATTTGAATGATGATCATGTAATGGGTAGTTGTTTTCATTTTCATTAAATTAGTTTCTATTTTTTCAAAAGTCAAATATGGTGACAACTTTGATATCATTATTAAATCAATCCATTAAATAAAAAAATTCAAAGCTAAAAAAATTTCATATATTAAATATATCAATTTACACATTAAAAGCCTAGCAATCACCCATTATATGATCATCATCCAAACACATAATAAAAATTAATTTAGTAAAAAAATAAAAATAAATAAATGACTAAAAGATTTATCAATTTTACATAATTTTATCTTTGGTGGGTAGAAATTATTTTTAAAAATTCAAAAATATTTTTTTGACATTTATTTTTGTCAAATTAGTTTATATTTTATTAAATTGACGACTTTGCACTTGAAATTGAGCAATGGTATCTTCAATTGTCCTTATTTGAAATAAGATTCAAAATTCATGGTCAAATGTCACAATTAAAAAGTCAGGGAGCAAAGTGATACGAGCCCCAAACTATAGGGACTGCTAGTATAATTCGCCCAAACGTGAACATTCTCCATGTGTTAAATATGCAACAATGCTCAATGCAAATGGATGATAAATTAGTTTCAATTTTCCTAATTCTCATGTAATTTTTACAACAATCATAACTATCCTCCACCGATAACCCAAAACAGATATCTCTAAACAGATAAATAAATTTTCCATAAAGATAAACTTCCTCAATTTTCAAGATGTGAGTGGTAATACATATCCAACTCCACCATCCTCATCGATACCAACTCAATTTCACAATTCCAACATTAATTCCATTATCTTTTCAAAATCAACATTTGAACACTTTAGGGCAAAATCCTTTTTTCTTTATAAATCAATCCCAAGGATAGAAACATACCATTTTGTCACAGTTCATCCTCATTTACAATCCCATAATCATTTCCAAGAATCCAGTTAAAAACCCCTCTTTTGATTTTTAACCCTAAAACCCTAGATTGTTCAAAAATCCACTTTTTCACAATGTTGATTTATAAAAACAAATAACTAAGTTAAAAATCATAAGAAAGTACGGAGAGATCTCAACCTCAAGCTTAGAAGATAAGAGAAACAATGGAGAAACTTCAACAACGCCGAAACCTAACTTTGCTCCAATCAAAAGGAAGCTCTTGGAGTGTTCTACCATTTTATCAAAGGGACACGAGTGAAGAAATCAATGGATCTAGGTGTATTTGTAGAGAGAAGGTGAGTTTAAGAGAGAGAGGGTCTCAACTCAGGATTTTTAGAATGTTTAGAGAGAGAGATATGAAAAAGTAAGCCAAAAAGGTGACTTTAAGGACTGATATACGCGTAGACCACTCGAGCGTAGGAATGGTCGCTCGAGCAACTAGACACAATAAGTGGGACCGCTCGAGGGCACAAAGTGACTGCTCAAGCGAAGAATACCAACTCCTAGAAATTTTACAAACAAAAGACCATCGCTCGAGCTCAAGAAAGACAACTCGAGCCCAAGAAAGACCGCTCGAGCAAAGAATACCATTTCCCAGTATCTCTGCAGACCTGCAAAAGTACTGGGAGTTCACAAAGACCGCTTGAGCGCTAGAATCACTGCTTGAGCGAAGAGGCAAAATTCTAGGCAACAACGTTTTGAAATACAAGTCACCAACTTGTTCCAAATCTAATCAAGGCTCACCAATGACCAAACTTAATAAGGAATAAGGAGAAACAAGACATGAGCAACCATATAAGACAATGAAACTTGGATCCAGATTATCAAATGGGTCTAAACCAGAATTGCTATAACCTTTCCCCCTTAAGGAATTTCGTTCCCAAAATTTTAAATCAAACATCAAAACCGTGTTTAAACCAATTACAACAATGATAGCAAATCGAATTCATCACCATGACCCATCCACCAGTCATTCATTTTCATTACAATGGTAAACAAGTTCTCAATACTGAATATACTATTTACATTTCTAAACATATACAATCTAACACGTATGATGGATCCAGTTTATACTTTTGAAGCATACAGATATGGAACACGTCATGAACCCTGGAGAGCTATGGCGACAAAGCCAAATGATAAGTGCATCACCCTCCTTGGCCCAACACATAGGAGATCTCGGCCATATATGGCCTCAAATGGTGCCATGCCAAAACTCGATTGGAAGTTGTTGTTATAGGCAAACTCCACTAAAGGTAAGTGCCTCTCCCACGACCCCTTAAAACTTAAGAACATAACCCCGAAGCATATCCTCTAGAATCTGAATAGTACGCTCTGACTGCTTGTTAGTTTGAGGATGATAGGCGGTGCTAAATGTCAATCTAGTGCCTAAGGCATTATGTAGGCTCTGCCATAACCGAGTGTTGAAACGTGAATCTCTATCTGAAACAATGGTCACAGGGACCCCATGAAGTCGAACTATGTCCCTAACATAAAGGTTCGCAAGGTAATCCACTGAGTCACTCGTGCACATAGGTACAAAGTGCGCTGACTTAGTTAACCAATTAACTATCACCCAAATGGCATCATTACCTCGTTGAGTCCTCAGAAGCCCCACAACAAAATCCATCGTGACATGCTCCCACTTCCATTCGACTATAGGCATGGGTTATAACAAACCCGATGGCTTTTGATGCTCGGCCTTTACTTATTGACAAGTAAGGCACCTTCATACAAATACAGCTAGATCCTTATTTATCCCCTTCCACCAAAACTCGCAACTAAGGTCGAGATACATCTTTGTGTCTCTCGGATGTACTGCAAGGTGTGAATGATAAAACTCTCGAAGTACTTTCTTTCGACAAGACTTCGACACGAAAAGACGGTCAAGGTATCTAGCACTCGAGTCAGAATATACGTTCAAGCCCTTATCTGCCTTTCCACTGGAGATTTTCTCCCAGAGGGTTTCTACCTCAAGATCACCCCTCTATACTTCTATAACCCAGTTCACAAGTGTAGGTTGTGCAACTACAATAAACAAAGCAACTGACTCAACAGACTCATCAAGATGCAAGTCAAACTCACCAATGGCACCCAACATCTCCCATTCCCGGATGGCAATACTAGCTATACTACTAAAGGATTTCCTACTCAAGGCATCAGCCACTACATTGGCCTTCCTCGAATTATAGTGCAACTCAAAATCATAGTCCTTCATAAACTCCATCCACCTTCTCTGCCTCAAATTTAAATCCTTCTGTGAAAATAGATATTTCAAACTCCTGTGATCGGAGAATTCCTCAAACCTCTCACCATATAAGTACTGCTTCCAAATCTTCAAAGTAAAGATCACAATTTCTAGTTCTAAGTTGTGAGTAGGATAGTTTCTCTCTTGCGTTTTCAACTGCCGTGAACCATACACTACTACCTTCCTATCTTGCATCAAGACACAACCCAAATCTTCCCAATATGCATCACAATACATAGAATAGCCAAAACCCCTCTCCAAAATAATCAACACTGGAGCAACAGTAAGTCTAATCTTAAGTTCTTGGAATGACTTCTCACAAGTTTCACTCCACGCAAACTTGATTTCTTTCCTCGTCAGTCTAGTCAAAGGTGAGGTTAACCTAGAGAAATCCTTCACAAAACGGTGGTAATACCTGACTAATCCCAAGAAATTATGAATCTCAAAGGCGTTCTTAGGTTGTTCTCAATCTTGTACTACTTCTATCTTAGAAGAGTCTACAGTTGCCCCTTCTCCAGATACCATATGGCCTAAGAAATTAACTTCTTTCAACCAAAATTTACACTTCCCGAACTTAGCATACAACTTGTGGGCTCTAAGCATCTCAAGCACAATCCGTAAATGTTCCTCGTGTTCTTCCTCAGGGGGTGAGTAAATCTAGATGTCATCAACAAAGACAACCACGAAACAGTCTAAGAACTCGCGGAAGATTCGATTCGTCAAATCCATAAACAAGACTGGTGCATTGGTTAACCTAAAAGGCATCACTAGGAACTCATAATGGTCATACCGCATACAGAATGCCATTTTCTGATATTTTGTCACATATCAATTCATGATATTTTGACAAAACTTGAGGCATGTCTATCTCTCTTTCTCTCTGAGCCTCCATGATGAGAGGAAAGGGGGGTCGTCTTCATATTTGTTAATTGCTTTGTCCAAATTGTGTTCAAAATCACCAAGCCATCAATTTGTGCTTATTGATGGTTTTAGACTCAAATTCACTCTTCTCTTGAGTTTCATGATAGAGGAGAGCAGAAGGGACAAACATGGCTTGCAATTGCTCTATCTACACTGTTTTCACCCCAGAGCACAAAAACAAAATTTTGCAAGAAATTAGGGCACGACTGGCCTTATTTGGAAACTGTTGGGCCTTATTAGGGGCCGACCGAGCTCCAATGTTAGGTAAATAGATTATTTTGGCAAAAACAAGGGGTAGTGGCTGGGGGTGAAACATGACAGATTACCAGGGAGGCAAACAGAGTAGCTTCTGCAAACTGTCCACATGAGCATACATCCGATTCTTATGGATTATTAATGTCGTTCATATTATTGTTGTACATAATCTTGTTGCAATTATCATTGTTGTAATTATTATTATCATAATACCTTTGTTGTAATAAATTAGATGGTTAGCTATTTATTTATTATTTATTTCAAAATTTGTAATAAGTAATTAGTTAAGCTAATTTATTATTCATTTGGATTTGTAATAGTTAGCTTAATTCGGACACTTGGACAATCATTTGGACCCTCTTGCATAAGGACAAATATGTAATAATTATGTATATCTTCTAACCCCCATTTCTTTCTCCCTTTTATTTACCTGCTTATAATGGTAGTATAGAGCATCATGTTTCCTTAGCATTTTCCATGTTTGCATACACTCATGTCGCATGCATTAGGGTTCGGCTCATCATACTAACCAATGTCAAATTCAAATTCTTACTCGAATACGTGATTTATCATGTCTTGAATCGGATCATATACCATGCTAGTAGCCGAGCCTATTAATTGCATGATTGTATGTGTTACATTAGTCATGTTGCATTAGTTAGGAGCATGCATGTTTTTCTAATTATTTTGCTTTGTTTGGCTTGCCTTGGAGTATTAGGTAAGCATTTATTGCTTTAGCATATTGCATGCGTGTGATTGTTTCCATGTCGAGCATGTTTTCCATGAGGCTAAGTGGTTAAGTGATATACTTGTTTAAATGCTTGTGGATAGAGGCTTTTTTAAGTTGGAATGTTTTGATGAAATACACATATGAGCTCACTTTTTCAAGTGACAAACATGAAATCAAATGTTCCAACTTTGCAAACTAGTCTATACTTGTGTGCCACACATAGTAAAAATTAGCCTAATAATCAGAACGAGAACATATAATGTAAAGAAGAATCACATCATGATTAGTAAAGGCCGATCTTTGATCGGGTGAGTGGGGTGCTCAATTCATGGCATTCCCCTCTCATACCTAAGTGCCCGAGTCGAGACACTTTGGTGATGACGGACTAATAGCCTTTCGCACGAGTCACGGGTTTCCTAAATTTTCTAAAAATATTTAGGTGGCGACTTTGAAATCTGGCAAAGTAGTCTATTTTTGGCATTTGATTCAAACATCGATTTTCCAAAAGAATTGTTGGATTTGTACTCATTTGTGTTTATCTATTTCACATTGCACTTGTGAAATCAGATTCAGAACCACGACAGTCCGAACTGTAGGGCTAGTCGTATTCGAAAGAAGCACAAAAAACAAGTTATAGTTTCTAGCGACTCTACTGGGGAATTAGAGAACTTGACTTGAAATTCATGATGTGAATTTTTATCTACACTTAAATGTTCTTTGCATTGCATTTGCATGGTTACTTTAAGTCACTGTGTTTTCCATCTACTATTACTAGACAGTTTGCCAGAGGCTCGCCCAAAAGGCTTGCCAAAAACTACAGATTACTGCTGTACCGTTTGATCTACTTTTCACATTCGATTATGGGATTTGCCATGTTGGAAACACAATCCTTGGATCTAGATTACCGTTGTACCGTTTGATCCACCTTTCACTTCTCGGTGTTAGGTGTGAGAGGTATATTAGGAGGTCTTATCGAGTTCCCTCCCTTTTTTGACCATTTGGCCTAGCTAAATATAGTAAAGCCATAGCAACTATTCCAATTATGACAGGATACCATCCATGTACAGGATGTTGTGAAACTCTTTGTCTGAAATAGTGCAACCTAGATCATGTCAAAATCTAGGGCAGGGTAACCCTACCCCATCATAGGGGTGTTTTGGTTCTCTTTTACCTAGTATGTGCTTTTTCAGTGAAATTGTACTGGAAGGTTCATAGAAGTGGTACAGGTTAATATCAGTTTTGGGGGCAGAGTTCAATGAATGTTCTTCAAATGTGATGATAAACTGTTGGAAATTGGGCCGAAGTACTGTCTGATTTTGATTGTTGTTTTTTCTTTCTTTTCTTTCTTTTGCTAGGTAGTTTACCATCATAGCTTCAAAAAGACCCAGTATCCCCCAAGTTGCGTGAACTCGTTCTGGTAGGCTTTGCAAAACTCAAGATCTTGTTGACGGTCAGCCAGTGTTAGTCTCACTTCCACCAGTTACTCGATGAAGAAGAAACAGACAGTTAGCAGCACCGAGACAAAGTCCCCAGCAAACACCTGTCCGTTCCCACTCAGACCAACAATAGCACATAATACATCACAGAACATAGAAGAATTTGCTGTCATGATGGCAGCATTCCGGAGAACCATGGATACCGTAAATCAAAGGATGGCCACACAAGATGAGATTATTCCTAATTTGCGATGTCTATTTGGGGCATTAGCATCAACTATCCATCTAATCCCTGTTTATCTGCCAAATCATGATCCACCTCCATCGGTTGAGAACCCACAAATCCCGAATCCTCAGGAGATGTTCGCACTAGCTCCAGCTTACAGACCTATGGCACAGCCTCCTGCGAAAATCATTCCTTTGACATCAATGAGATTGATCCAGCCCTGATCAAGATTGCTAGGTTAGAGAAAGCACTAAAAAAGTCCCAGGGCTTCAATTCCATTCTGAATATTGAAGACGGGTACACTGAAGCTTCAATCAGATTGCTGGAGAAATTTAAGATGCCCCACATCGACAGATTCGATGGGAGTGGGGATCCGATTGTGCATGTTCGTCTATTTTCAGATGTACTAAGACTGATGGGCCTGTCTCGGGCTTAGAAATTATTGTTGTTTGGAAGAACTCTGTCCGACGTGGTGGCCATCTAGTATGCAAAACTTGAAGATTCTATGAAGCGGAATTAGGAGGAGCTATCTAAGATGTTTGTCAACCAGTTTCATATAACACTCAGATAGAGGTGACTATCAATGAGCTGGAAGCTCCTACCCAGAACCACAAAGAACCATTTATCGATTTTGTCGCCAGATGGAGAGAGAAAGTAGTGAGAATGACAAATAGGCCATCTGAATGAGAGCAAGTCCGATTGGTGGTCCAGAATCTTGAGCAAGATATGCTGCAGAGAATGATAGTGGCACCTCTCTCCACATTTGCCTCTCTACATGAGCAAGGGGTCCAAATCGAGAGTGCATTCAAGAAGGACATCACCACAGAACTAGTGAACCCACATAGAGGCCATTCACCAGGAGTAATAGCACTATCCCACGGCCTACAGTTGTTAGTACTGTCGTCACAGCAGCCAAAATAGCTGGTCCCTTTGCCGCAACTACCTCACAACCTTAACAACCTACCAGCCCAAATCAGAATCGAAGAACCTTTACCCACCTATACATGAGCCTAACCCATACCCTTAAACTCTTGATGGAGAAAGAGCACATTAAGCCCCTCGATCCTCAACCTCCCCTTGACCTACTACCATCTAGGCATGATCCTACCTAGTGCTGTCTCTTTCAACAATAGCATGGTCACCCTACAGACCTGTGCTACTGCCTACATCATGAGATCCAAGATCTTATTCACAATAAAATCATCACTCTACCCGCCAAACCAAACGTAATCACCAACCCATTTCTCACTCATAACCAAGTCCCCCCATCCAAAAATGTTAATCTCATCCATACACTACCACCCTCCTTTAATCCCGGCGCATATATCACCTCGTCCCACCTGCCGAAACCTGAGGGGGTTATTTCAAATAGCAAAGATATGTCCATGACGGACATAACACCTCCAACCCAACCAAGGCCTATGATGGCAGAGACGAAGAATAAGAAGAATGCACTCGAGACCGGGTCATCTGGCACTCGAGTCATAGAGAAAGGGGCCTCACTCGCAGAGGAGTATGACCCCAGCTTATGCATTGTGGCCGTCGATCAGCCAAAGCCAGTAGTCATATTGCCGAACTCTCTTAGTATCAATGCTATTGAGGAGGAGAGCTAGGGCAACATCAGAGTGATTGGCCTGAACAAGGCCTAAATGATTTGGCTAACATAGAAGAGGACTTGGTAGACCTAGAAGAGGATCTGGAGAATCTTTATTTTTTTGAAGAGGAGGACGTAGACAGTGTGCAAATTGGGTGGTGGGATCCAAGTTAGCCAGAAACAAGCAACAGGTGGTTAAGTGAAGATGAGTCAGATGTAGAGGAACATATAAGAGAGTCTAGGAAAGAAGAGGGAGTTGGTGCTAGCAGCAAGGCTGAGGCTACACCCCTGACCGAGAAAGAACAAGCGTTGGAGCAATTCCAATAGGAGAGAATAGAGGAGATACAAAGGAAAATAGCCTTGGAGCAGGAAAGAGGGAAAGGAAAAGCAGAGACCGAGCCAATAGTGGTAGATATTCAAAATATAGGAAAGCCTGAGTGGGAGCCCATTGACAGGAAGAGAATGCCAAGAAAGCTTAGGAAGCACTAGAGCACAGAAACCAAGACTGTTATGAAGAAGGAGTGGTATGATGACGGGGGATGCGATGTGAACATGCTCCATATAGAGCCTGATAATTGCCCAACCATTACTGTAGGAAAGTAGTGGGAAGATAACGACCTAAGTCATGCGTACAATGACGAGGAGTGGAAAGCTAATACCCCTGATGATACGGGGTATACTAACGAGATAAATCACATGACCCGTAGTGGTTGATATTTCAAACCCTTGACTCTAGATTAGCCAAAATCCTCTAGTAAAGAGGCTGAGAAATTAAAAGAGAAAGATGTTGAAGAAGACCTAGTCTTGAAATAGCTTAAGAAGATTTAGGCAGACATATCAATCTGGGGGTTACTGATGGTTTCCCGGGATCATAGGCCGGCACTGCTAGAAGCCATGAACATAACAAAGGTGCCCATCAACACCACCATTAACCAACTGGTGTCGTTGGTCACCTCAAGGGACGTTACACCAATGATATCCTTTATGGATAAAGAGTTTCCACCTGAGGATGCCAACCACAACCGACCCTTGTATGTGACCTTGGAGAGTTGGAAAAAGTGGATTCTGGTGGTGTTAGTAGATATTGGATCGATAATTAATGTATGTCTGGCGAGGACTACCTATGCTATAGGGTTGAGGCCAGCAGACTTCACGCCCACAACCTAAGCCGTTCGTGCCTATGACAACACTAGCCGAGATGTTATGGGAACGTTCAAAAGTCACATACTAATCGGCCCGTTTGAACATGAGGTGGGATTCCATGTTATGGATGTACCAGCCACTTTCAATCTACTACTAGGAAGGCCTTGGCTACATCAAATGAGGGTTGTGTCATCAACGGTCCATCAGCTGGTGAAATATCCCTTTAAAGGCGGGATTGCTACTGTGTATAGCAATTCTGCAATTCATCCTCCCCAAGGAACTGCCAAGCCCATGCTAGAAATCATACATGGGAAAGAGGATGTATTCCTCTATGGCTTCTTCTTGGCAGAGGCCTGGTTGGTCCAATCTATCATGGCAGAAGACAACGAGAATTATGTGAGTGCTCAGTCTATCTACATGATGAGCAAACAAGGGCATATTTCTAGATCAGGACTGGGCAGGAGTGGCAGGCGGGGAGGTACCATCGCCAAGGAGACAAGTCATAACCCCTATGCTTTCAAGCTGGGGTACAAACCTACTATTGAAGACTAGAAAAGAAAGGGAGATGAGTTAAGAGGAAGAATTAAAGCAAAGAGGATTGGGAGGCAGTATGAGTTAGTCTATGAGCCAATATGAGGAACCCTGAACGAACGCTTTGTCCAAGGGGAAGATTTCCCCTTTTGTGGCTTTCTAGAGCCTTGGTTTAACCAGGAAATGAAGACCAGGTACTCGGGGTTCGAGATCTTTTTTGGACACCAGTTACTAGAAGAGGAGGATGAACAGATAGACCTAAGCACCCATACAGATCAAGATAGGACTACAAGCTTGGGCATCGACGAAGAGGAGTTGTTGGGGAAAGCATTGGCTGATCTACTAAGAAGTTCTAATATCGAAGCTGAGTCCGCCGACTTGGGGGACAGTTTTACTATCTCAATGATCGAGGACAAACTAGCAGCGGATTTTATGGGCCTCATCATGGATGCATCTAAGGCTCCACGCCTGGTCTGGAAGTTTGAGGGTGCCATCAGTAGTTCTGAATTAGAAAATGAGTCAAAATCTGATTCCACCGAGTCTGTGGAGTCGAGTTAAATTCGAGTTCTTCTAAGTTTGGTACTTCTGGGAGTGGTAACCCGGATACCAAAGTCTTGTCTAGGTCATCTTTCAACTTTTCTTTTGAGTCCACTGCAACCGAAGATACAAACTTTTTGAATGGAAATGCTATAGACTCCACTTACTTCTCCGTGCCTTTGGTTTGTTGCACTAATCTTGATTTTCAAAATTTTGACTTAAACGAAGAGGAAGAAATTCCTTGGGCTTTGAAAAATTTAGTTGATCATGAGGAGGAGAGCCGCGTTAAGCCTTGTACAAACAAAATCATAGCAATTAACGTAAGTACTGAGGAAGATCCTCACTTGGTCTAGATCGGGTCCACGCTGTCTTCGGAGGAACGCTAGCGTTTAATCGCTTTATTAAAAGATTTCAAAGATGTTTTCGTGTGGTCTTATGAAGACATGCCTGGAATCGATCCTGAGATTGTATAGCACTAGATCCCTCTTGACCTTGAGGCTCAACTAGTTAAGTAGAAGCTGCATAGAGTTTGCCCAAATTGGGCTTTGAAAATTAAGGAAAAAGTCACCAAATAGATTAAGGTAGGGTTCTTGATTGTATCTAAGTATCCGACGTGGTTGGCTAATATTTTCCGGTTCCGAAGAAGGATCGCAGAATCAGAGTTTGTGTCGACTTTAGGGATCTGAATAAGGCTAGTCCAAAGAATGACTTCCCCTTGCCACATATTGATGAGTTGGTAGACTTCACTACGGGCCATGCATTGCTATCATTCATGGACGGGTTTTCTGGCTATAACTAGATTTTAATGGCACCCAAGGACAGAGAGAAGATAGCGTTCACTACATCGTGGGGTATCTATTGCTATCGAGTCATGCCTTTTGGGCTAAAAAATGCTGGGGCTACCTATCAGAGGTCTGTGACCACGATCCTACATGATATGATCCATAAAGAAGTTGAGGTGTATGTGGAAGACATGGTTGTTAAGTCCAAGGAGTGAGAAGGCCACTACTGAAAAAATTCTTTCAACGGATCAGGGAGTATATACTGAGGTTGAACCCGCAAAAGAGCACCTTTGGGGTAAGGACAGGGAAAATGCTGGGATTTCTGATCACCTAGAGGGGAATTGAAGTGGATTCATCCAAAATCAAGGCTATCATAGAAATGCCACCACCAAGGACTGAAAAGAAGGTGCACGGCTTTCTAGGCAAAGTGTAATTCATAAGATGGTTTATTTCAAAATTGACCTTGACTTGTGAACCACTGTTTGGTCTCCTGAAGAAAGGGAAGAAGTTTCAATGGGACAATCGTTGTCAGTTTTCTTTTGAACAGGTCAAGCAGTATCTGCAGAATCCACCTCTTTTATCACCGCCAGAACCGGGGAAGCCACTGATTTTGTACTTTTCGATGACGAATTCGACCATGGGGTGTTTGCTAGCTCAAGAGTCAGAAGCCAAGGTAGAGAAGGCCATCTACTGCTTGAGTAAGAAGATGTCAGATTACGAGACCCCCTACACTCCCCTCGAGAAAGCTTGCTTAGCCTTGGTATGGGCTACCAGGAAGTTGAGGCACTACCTGTTAGCTCACTCAGTAATTCTAATTTTGAGATTAGATCCCATCAACTATCTCTTTGAGAAACCAGTGCTTATGGGTAGGTAGCTCATTAGTTGCTTCTTCTCTTCGAATTTGACCTCAAATATGTCACACGCAAGTCGGTTAAAGGTAGAACGGTAATGGAATTTTTGGCAGACCACCTAGTAGAAGGAGATGAGGTGGTGGAGTACTTGGTCACAGATGAAGATATTCTGTAGGTAGAATAAGAAACATGGACAATGTATTTTGACGGAGCAGCTAATCAATGTGGTTATGGGATAGGTGTGTTGCTGATAGTACCTGATAATTCCCATATACCCCTAGCCTTCAAACTCTAGTTCAAAGTGTCAAATAACGAAGCAGAATATGAGGCGTGTATTGCTGGTTTGGAAGCTGCCCTAGAACTAGGGGCAATAAGGTTGGATGTCATCGGAGACTCGAACTTTTTTTTTTGGGTAAATAAGTCATTAAATAAAACAGAGAAATTACAAATTTACAAGGGGCATGCCCCAGGCCCTAACCGACAATTACAAACAAAAACAAACCAAAACTACCAAACAAAATCAAAGCCTAATGAACTATCCACACAAAAGTCACAGACTATAGCACTTTATACAAAAACAAGGTACTCTAAAAAAGAAATGCCCGAGAATACAAATATGTTCATGCATCCTATAATAAACATATGGGACATATGAACACATTCGAATGGGTACTGAACCATACAGCATAAAAAGACCTTGCACAGCCCGCAGGTATAGGCATGAAACAAAATACAAACTAAGCATCCAGCAAGCATTAAGTACAAAATAATAAAGTATATAAGAAACAAGGAATTCATCACATCTTGGGTGCTACCAGCAACCACAGTCAACCGAACAAACCATCCCGCTGTCCCATAAAACATATGACCTGGGACTCTTTCCACGAACCATTTTCCATAGCAAAACAATAGTATAATGTTAAAGAAATAAGGCAAACAATTCTCCATTGGACAGAGTCCCAGTGACTGGCGCAGCAGTGCAGCCTAGTTTGAGACTCCCTATCAAACCTTGATGCCTCAATCTAGACAGCAAAGGAGTTATATCCATCCAGTTGATCATCCAAGAAATATTAGTAGAACCTGAGAATAACAGCAATAACCGAATAATATGAGATTCAAACAACTCACATAACACTTTAAAAAAACAAATCTCACAATATAGGGAAGCTAACGCACTCAACCCACAATTTTCACACAACTCAATAACAAAAATCAGTGCTAGGGTAGTGGGAAACCACCGCAACAAGTAAGAGAGTAAGAAAGCATTTAAAACAACAATATATGGCTCACTCCACTCAACTCTCAACAACAGATTCCCTAAAAACCCCCAGAGCAGCATAAAACCCATCCTATAAAACAACAAAGAGTAGAAGTTAGCTCTCAATTTCTGGCTACCATCACTCAACCCACACATAGAGAACTCACATCCCTCATTGAGAACCGGCCACACCACATACCTGCAAAATGAAAGAATCATTAGGAGACAACAGAAAAACCTCACTATAGAGCCTGGCCAAACTCAACCCACAGTATTGAGCTCACTGTCACTCAATCCACTCATGGTGCCACTCCTCTCAGTTTTAAGGATGGTTGGTGGCAACCTCCATTCTTGTAAGAACCATTTATCAGTTGGGGACCTCTTAAGTTGCTAAGAGCAAGAGCTCTATATCTAACCATACATATAATATTTTTCAAAATAACCTCTTCAGGAATCCTTTCATTACTAAAAATTCTGTTATTTCTCGCCAACCAAACATGGTACACAGTATAACTAAAAGCAAGCCTTTTGATAATAGTGGCAAGGGATTTACCCCTACAATCATTGGCTACCACCTCTACAAAGCCAGCCAGTTGGTACTATACCACTGCGAGTTACATTTGGAAAGCATAGTAGCCCAAACAGTGGATGAGAAAGCACACTTAAAGAACAAATGGTCATGATCCTCCTTAATGATCCCACATAGAGGGCAAATAGGGTTCGGGTTGATACCAAAAATGGCAAGCCTATCTCCTGTATTTAACCTACCCAGGATAACCATCCAGACAACGAACCCCACCCTGGGTATAGAGTAGGGGCTTTACACTAGATTGGCCTAACTAACTTTAGGCCATTTCATTCTCCAAGAATTCCAGACAGAGCCAATACTAAAATTACCATCATTGTGCAGGAGCCAAATAGGTTTATCAAGACAACCAGAAGTGAGCACAATATCAAGAGGTATATGGGCAGTAATCTCCCTAACCTCCCAAGAAGAGGCATTAGGCCAGGTCCATCCATTAACCCCCAGCACAGAGGCAACCTTAGATTGAGCATTTAAAGCAATATTATGCATCAATCTATTGCCATACTTAGACCACAAAGAACCAAAAGGGTTCCAGTTATCATACCAAAGAAATGTATCTTCCCCATTGCCAATTTTGTACCTTATAAAAGGATATAGAGATTCCCTCAAAGATAAAAGCTTCCTCCACACCCAAGATGGATTACTAGGCACATTGATAGCCCAAAAACTTTTACCTTTTAACAAATAAGACTTCACCCATTGACACCACATAGATTGTTCCCCACCTGCCACCATGAACCAAATGTGCTTGGACACAGCAGCTCTATTCCAAATCTCCAAAGACTTAAAACCTAAACCCCCTTCATTTTTGGGAGCACAAATTCTATCCCAAGCAACCTTGGCCCCAAACGTTTTAAGCTCCAAGCTAGACCAAAGGAAAGACCTACACAAAGCTTCCACCTCCTTAATAACTTTTTTGGGGAGGATGAACAGGGAGGACCAGTAGACTTGCATAGAGAAGAGAATAGTGCTAATCAATTGAGCCCTCCCAGCATAGTACAGAGTTAGGTTAGTCCAAGATTTGATCCTATTTGTAATCCTATCTACAAGACCCTTATAATCAATGGCTTTCAGACGGGTGGGAATAAGGGGGACACCTAAGTACCTCACAGGTAACTTTTCCTCCTGAAATTGTGTAATCCTCAAAATATTATCAATAAGAGAGGAATCACAACCAGAACTTGGCTTTCAGACAGGGTTGTTTCTCAAGCGAACACGGATTGGAGAGTCAAAGAGGAGAAAATGAAGGTATATCATCAGACCCTGGATATTCTAATTCCGAGGTTTGAAAAACTAACATTTACGCGTTGTAGACTCGACTTTCTTCGCGCGCCCCCCTTTCGGAGAGGTGCGAATTGGTCTCCTATAGTTCGGGCTCCTGTCACAGTTCTGAATCAAATCGCACAAAGTGCAATGTGAGACTGATAAACACCAAAGAGTCTAATCCGGCAAATCATTTTGGAAAATCAGATTTTAGATCAAATAATGCCAAAACTGGTGACTCTGCTAGGGATTTAGAGAACTTGACTCGAACATCATGATATGTTGTTTTGTTTACACTTATGTGTTTCTTTGCAATGCATTTGCATTGGTGTGCCTAAGACACCATGTTTGCCATCTGTTATTCCTGAACGGTTTACCGGAGGCTTGCTTAGAAAAGCGTGCCTTAAGGCTGACCGAGTATAGGCTCTGCCATGATAGGAACACAAATCTCGATTTAGCCGAGGCACCCTTTTTGACCATACGAGCTAGTTGCATATCGGAAGCCATAGTGACCATTCCAAACTAGGACAAGTTGCTTACCCGATTGTAGGTTGTTTGAAATCGCTGCGTGCATAGTAAAACCCTAGCTCCTGAAAAGATAGGACAGGGAAACCCTACTCCTCCATAGGAGTGTTTTGGCCTCACTTGCTTGCTATGTTCTTTTAGAGTGTGTCTCTACAGGAATACATGTATCAGTTTGCAAGTCTGGGTATCAGTCTGAGGACGTCAGTGTTTGAGGGTATTATATTGAGGCAGAAATTTGGGGTAGAATTCAATAGAGAGCACAGTCATTCAACTATGCTCATATCTGTTCTGGTTAAACCAGGCTGAGATGCTGTCTATTTTGCTAGGTAGTCCTGGAACTATAGCTTCAGAAGGGTCCAATATCCCCTAGGTACATTGGACTTGTGTTGATAGACTTTGTCAGGTCAGAGATTCAGTTCAAGGACAATCAGTGTTTCCTTCGTTGAGGCAAGGCAAAGAAAGGCCAGTCAACGCTCACCGGTTCAACTGATCCGGCAGTCACCAGTCAGATCACCTTTTGTCGTACCAGGTCTCGCAAAGTCTATCGATACTGGATAGATGAACTTGGGGGATAATGTGATTATATAATCGGGGGATGAACCCCCTGTAGATGGCGCTCATTTTACTCCAGATATAGTAGATGGCATGTACTGTTTTGAGCAATTTGCGAATGCTGTTTATTTTACTTTCTGACTTGGGTATTAGGTCAATCTTGTTGTGTTGCATTGAGTCAGTCTTTTTATACTGAGTCAGTCGAGTTTGTCTTGTTGTATCGAGTCAGTCCTGTTGTGTTAGAGTCAGGTGATATCAGGGTGTTACCTCGGATATCACTATCTTGTTTTGTGTTTGCCTTTTACACTTCTTTTCATTTTCTTTTGAGTCTGTTTCTTCTTTGGAGCCAGTTATGTCAGAAGATCTAAATGAAATAGTAGTGATTTTCACCCCTTTGCATTTGTTTCTGCCTTGAGCCAGTTGTGCTAGAAGATTTGAATGAAACGACAGTACTTTTCTGTGCCTTGAAATCATTCTATTGACCTAAGTTTTTCAAAACTTTTCGAACACTGTGGTGAAAACAAAAAGGAAGGAATTCTGCGGGATTTGCAAAAATTTGATCAGTTGAGAAAGAGAGAGGCATGCTAAATCCTTAATGAATGAGATCATGCTTGTTAATATGAGTACTGAGAAGGATCCTGGCTTGATACAGATTGGTTCTACACTGTCTTCATGAGCGACTAGTTGCTTTCTTAAAAGATTTAAAAAAATGTTTTGCGTGGTCCTGAGAAGACATGCACGGAATTGATCTTGAGATTATGCAGCATAGGATCGCTCTCGGTCTCAAGACTCGACCCCTTTTGCTTTCAAACCTTGAACTTGTATTCAGAACGTTGAACGGTTAACCACAAAGGAGGCTTGTATGGCCAGATTTGAAGCAGCCCACGAACTAGGGGCAATAAGGTCATATGACATCAAAGGAGGCCTGTCAGGCCAGATTTGAAGCAGACCTCGAACTAGGGGCAAGAAGGTCAGATGTGATCAAAGGAAGCTTGCAAAGCTAGATCAGAAGCATCCCTTGAACTATAGGCAAAAATGTCAGATGTGTTTGAAGATTCAAAAGATGGGTCATTCTGCAAACCATTGAAGACTAGCAAGAAAGCCAGATCCGAGAAACAGAGAGAAGAAAGTTTATTGCTAAAGGACAATCAAGTTCCTATCCGCAACACTAGGGGCAACTTCAGCCCCCATTGGATGGACTCCTACATCATCAACGAACAGTAGCCATTCTCCTGGATTCAGATGGCTTCGAGATCACAAAACTGATCAACATAGACAAGTTAAACTTTTACCCTTGAGAGGCTCGCTGGGCTGAAAACCTAGAAGGGCGACCCAGGAAAAAGTTAGAGCAAGAAAAAGAAATGAAAAAGATGAAAAGAAAAAGAAAAGAAGAAAAAGAGAAAATGAAGAAAATGAAAAGAAAAAGAACAAAAGAAAAGAAATGAAAAGAAAAGAAAAACAGAGCTCGCAAGGTTGAAAACCCAAAAAGGGGGGACCTTGGCAAAAGTTAGAGCGTAAAAGGAAAGGTTAATACCCGAGTGTACCTTAACCCCGAACTACGTCAGGCTTGATTCCCATCTGTAGGATACGTAGGCAACTTCATTTTGAAGTCCAGCCATAAACACTTTCAAATCGACTGTGTCCATGTAATGGTTCTGATCATCTTTGTCTTCTCTGTATCCGAGAGTTCGATTGTGATTGTCATTTTGAGGACTGATTACAGTGCGCTGTGGTGCCCTTCAGACAAGGGGCAACTTTCCGTTGCCGTGCAGTGCCATTTAGACAAGGGACAATTTTCCATTGTTTTGGATCTGAGATTGTGCATCTCAAGAGTAAATTCTGTGTTGGTCGAGCAGTGGTCATTTGTAAAAACAATTTTTGAGAATTTTTACTGAGGTTGACTAATTCTCTTGAAAATGATTCCATTTTTTCCAAAACTGGACCATTTCTTGGACCCAAAAAAGAAAAAATTTCAGTGCTCATAACCTAACTTGCATGATTTCGAATCAAAAAATCGAACAAGCATGTTAATCAAACTCTCTTTTTGGTCAAAATTGTTTTTGTAGAAAACCAAAATGGAAAAATGGTCAAAATGATGAACTAGGGGCATAGTTGAGTCAGGCTTCCTGTCTTTTCCCCGTTGTCAACATACTTGCCAGAAAGGGCACCATATTCACCAGAAAGGGCACAATTGAAGCTAACAGCAAAAGGCCAAAAGCTCTCAGCCATATTCGCCAGCGAGGTATCAAGCCAAGTGCGGAGCACGAACTGGAGCGGGATGTTCAGTTCCTTCATCAGGACGATCACACCCAAATTGGCGTCTGACCCGGAATAGGGACGTAGAAAATGCAATGTGTGAGACCAATCAATTGCATGCCTGGCCGGTGGGGCATGCTGTAACTAGCCTTGATCAAGTTAAGCCAAGGGCATCGTCAACTGATGTCAATTGTAGATCTATTGCGCATCTGGTCGCACCGCAACCCCTCTGTCGAAAAGCTCATTGTTGTGAGCAGAAGAATGAGAATCTGGTAGAATACAAGGCGCAAGAGCTCACAACTTCCTGCTTATCCACCAACCACACCTAGGGGAGGGATAAAAAAAAAAGAGAGAGATTGAAGAATAGAGAGATGCACGCTGAGAGAAAAAGGGAGAAAAGGGCTTTTTCAAAAAATAGAGATTAAGTGACAAAGTGATGTGAGAATCACAAATGAGAAAGGGTGGTAAACAATACCTAGAGAAGCAGTGGGCTCCCCGTGAATTGAGAGGTCTCCCACTGGTGGAAAACACCCAAATGTTGTGTTTGTTGTTTTTGTTTGTCTCGATTCTTGCTTTGAGTCGTTATGAGTATAAATAAACGTGTTTAGATTGTTTTACTTTGTTTTCCCTTCGTTGAGTCGTGGTATACTGTGGTTAGTCGTAGGCTCAATATCCGGTTAAGAATTCATTCTTGGTTCCAGTTTCAAGAAAATAAATTGTTTTGTGCTCAGAGTGTCGTGTCATTCCCAACATGTCATGTAAAACAAGGTTTTTTCTTTCATAAACTGCAAGGTCCAACCTAGATAAAAAAGTGAGAGCAATAGAACAAGGATCTATCTAATGCTACATAGGTTCCAAACTGCAAAGATCCTGGCATGGTACAGATTGGTTCTACATTGTTTTCAGAGGGGCACGAGCGACTAGTCGCTTTATTAAAAGATTTCAAAAATGTTTTGCGTGGTCCTACGAAGACATGCTTGGAATTGATCTTGAGATTATACAACATAGGATCACTCTCGGCCTCAAGACTC
>NW_021024570.1:24852-58695 GCF_004153795.1 Camellia sinensis | reverse complement strand
TATTATTTATCTTTGTTAGAAATTGGGCATATTTATCTTTGCTGAGAAAATACAGGGAAAATGAAAGAGCTTTAGAAAGGGTAATTTTCCTACATTTTTCTCAGAAACTGAATCTAGATTGATGGTTGAGAGTTGATGATTCTTGGTTTAGTTTTCCCCCTAAATTTTCCAACATTTTCTTGAAAACAGAACAGAGAGAAAGAGCTAGAAAACAAAGACAAAAGAAGAAAGGTTTCCCTCAAATCATAAGGCTCAAAGATCAGTGGAGAAAGAGCAAGAAAGAAAAGGATCAGCAACCAATGTCTTCGTTTTTGACGTTCACAACTGAGGCCATGAGGCTGTCGGAGGAAGTGCAGCATCTTCAGTTGCAAAAGTAAATTCAGTAATTTTCTCTATATTTCTCTCTCCCCCCTTCTTCTTTTTCTCTCTCTCTAATCTTTGTCTCATTTAATTTCTACCAGAAAAAAAAAGGATCCATCAAAATCGAAGACATCTATGGAGGCCAGGCTCAGGGCAAAAGCATGAAGGGGTAGAGAGACCACTTATGAATATCATTCTATTTATATATTTTAATGGTCCAATTCAGGTTCGAATTAGAACCACAAATGTAAAATTATGAATCGCACTGTGAAGTATTATTTATCTTTGTTAGAAATTGGGCATATTTATCTTTGCTGAGAAAATACAGGGAAAATGAAAGATCTTTAGAAAGGGTAATTTTCCTACATTTTTCTCAGAAACTGAATCTAGATTGATGGTTTAGAGTTGATGATTCTTGGTTTAGTTTTCCCCCAAAATTTTCCTACATTTTCTTGATAACAGAACAGAGAGAAAGAACTAGAAAACAAAGACAAAAGAAGAAAGGTTTCCCTCAAATCCTATAGCTCAAAGATCAGGGAGAAAGAGCAGGAAAGAAAAGGATCAGCAACCAATGTCTCCGTTTTTGGCGTTCACAACTGAGGCCGTGAGGCTGTTGGAGGAAGAGCAGCATCTTCAGTTGCAAAAGTAAATTCAGTAATTTTCTCTATATTTCTCTCTCCCTTCTTCTTCTTCTTCTCTCACTCTAATCTTTGTCTCAATTTATTTCGACCAGAAAAAAAAAGGATCCATCGAAACCGAAGACAACTATGGAGGAGAAGACATCTATGGAGGCCAGGCTCAGGGCAAAGCATGCTGCAGTAGAGAGAGCACTTATGAGTACCGTTTTATTTATATATTTTAATGGCCCAATTCAGGTTCAAATTAGAACCACAACTATAAAATTATGAATCGTACTGTGAATTATTATTTATCTTTGTTAGAAATTGGGAACCAATATTGCACGACCTTTGACCCTTTTGAACCTTATCAATGTAAGTTTTGAATTTGAATTCAAAACCTATTTGGATAACCCATTCTTGATATCTATATCTATTGATAGGATATGCTACATTATCACGAAATGGGTTCGGGGATGCTGCTCTGAATTCCTCACAGTAGTACCTGTTGTGATTCAATACTGTGTCCTTTTGTTGGATCAATTTGAATTCTCACTTTGCTGTTTCAATTTTTAATTGCTTTTTTCTCTCAAAATCATAGTTTATTTCTTTTTCTCCTTTTAATTCCCATGCTCCATATATATACACGCATATGAGCAATACTCAAATAAAAATTATTATAAAATTTTTATATAGATTGATATAATTTATTGTGAATTTTTTATTTTAAAAGGAACATTTATGAATATCATTTTATTTATATATTTTAATGGTCCAATTCAGGTTTAAATTAGAACCACAACTATAAAATTACGAATCGTACTGTTAAGTATTATTTATCTTTGTTAGAAATTGGGCATATTTATATTTGTTGAGAAAATGTAGAGAAAATGAAGGAGCTTTAGAAAGGGTAACTTTCCTTCATTTTCTCAGAAGCTTAACCCTGATTGATGGTTTAGAGTTGATGATTCTTCCTTTAGCTTTCCCCCTAAATTTTCCTACATTTTCTTGAAAACAGAACAGAGAGAAAGAGCTAGAAAAGAAAGACAAGAAGAAGAAAGGTTTCCCTCAAATCATATGGCTCAAAGATCAGTGGAGAAAGAGCAAGAAAGAAAAGGATCAGCAACCAATGTCTCCATTTTTGGCGTTCACAACTGAGGCCATAAGGCTGTTGGAGGAAGAGCTGCATCTTCAGTTGCAAAAGTAAATTCAGTAATTTTCTCTATATTTCTCTCTCCCCCCTTCTTCTTTTTCTCTGTCTCTAATCTTTGTCTCATTTAATTTCTACCAGAAAAAAAGGATCCATCGAAACCGAAGACATCTATGGAGGAGAAGACATCTGTGGAGGCCAGGCTCAAGGCAAAGCATGCAGTAGTAGAGAGAGCACTTATGAATATCGTTTTATTTATATAGTTTAATGGTCCAATTCAGGTTTGAATTAGAACCACAAATATAAAATTATGGATCGCACTGTGAAGTATTGTTTATCTTTGTTAGAAATTGGGCATATTTATCTTTGCTGAGAAAATGCAGGGAAAATGAAAGAGCTTTAGAAAGGGTAATTTTCCTACATTTTTCTCAGAAACTGAACCCAGATTGATGGTTTAGAGTTGATGATTCTTGGTTTAGTTTTCCCCCTAAATTTTCCTACATTTTCTTGAAAACAAAACAGAGAGAAAGAGCTAGAAAACAAAGACAAGAAGAAGAAAGGTTTCCCTCAAATCATATGGCTCAAAGATCAGTGGAGAAAGAGAAAGAAAGAAAAGGATCAGCAACCAATGTCTCCGTTTTTGGCGTTCACAATTGTGGCCGTGAGGCTGTTGGAGGAAGAGCAGCATCTTCAGCTGCAAAAGTAAATTCAGTAATTTTCTCTATATTTCTCTCTCCCCCCTTCTTCTTCTTCTCTCTCTCTAATCTTTCTCTCAATTTATTTCGACCAGAAAAAAAAGGATCCATCGAAACCGAAGAGAACTATGGAGGAGAAGACATCTATGGAGGCCAGGCTCAGGGCAAAGCATACTGCAGTAGAGAGAGCACTTATGAATACCGTTTTATTTATATATTTTAATGGCCCAATTCAGGTTCAAATTAGAACCACGACTATAAAATTATGAATTGTACTGTGAAGTATTATTTATCTTTGTTTGAAATTGGGCACCAATGTGGCATGACCTTTGATCCTTTCGAACCTTATCTATGTAAGTTTTGAATTTGAATTCAAAACCTATTTGGATAACCCATTCTTGATATCTATATCTATTGATAGGATATGATACATTATCACGAAATGGGTTCGGGGATGCTGCTCTGAATTCCTCACAGTAGCGCATGTTGTGATTCATTACTGTGCCGTTTTGTTGGATGAATTTGAATTCTCACTTTGCTGTTTCAATTTTTAATTGCTTTTTTCTCTAAAAATCATAGTTTATTTCTCTCTCTCCTTTTAATTCGCATGCTCCATATATATACACGCATATGAGCAATACTCAAATAAAAATTATTATAAATTTTTTGTATAGATTGATATAATTTATTGTTAATTTTTTATTTTAAAAGGAACACTTATGAATATCATTTTATTTATATATTTTAATGGTCCAATTCCGGTTCAAATTAGAACCACAACTATAAAATTACGAATCGTACTGTGAAGTATTATTTATCATTGTTAGAAATTGGGCATATTTATATTTGTTGAGAAAATGTAGAGAAAATGAAGAAGCTTTAGAAAGGGTAATTTTCCTTCATTTTCTCAGAAGCTTAACCCTGATTGATGGTTTAGAGTTCATGATTCTTCGTTTAGTTTTCCCCCTAAATTTTGCTACATTTTCTTGAAAGCAGAACTGAGAGAAAGAGCTAGAAAAGGAAGACAACAAGAAGAAAGGTTTCCCTCAAATCATAGGGCTCAAAGATCAGTGGAGAAAGAGCAAGAAAGAAAAGGATCAGCAACCAATGTCTCCGTTTTTGGCGTACACAACTGAGGCCGTGAGGCTGTTGGAGGAAGAGCAGCATCTTCAGTTGCAAACTAAATTCAGTAATTTTCTCTATATTTCTCTCTCCCCCCTTCTTCTTCTTCTCTCTCTCTAATCTTTGTCTCATTTAATTTCTACCAGAAAAAAAAGGATCCATCGAAACCGAAGACATTTATGGTGGAGAAGACATCTATGGAGGCCTGGCTCAGGGCAAAGCATGCAGCAATAGAGAGAACACTTATGAATATCGTTTTATTTATATATTTTAATGGTCCAATTCAGGTTCAAATTAGAACCACAAATATAAAATTACGAATCGCACTGTGAAGTATTATTTATCTTTGTTAGAAATTGGGCATGTTTATCTTTGCTGAGAAAATAGAGGGAAAATGAAAGTGCTTTAGAAAGGGTAATTTTCCAACATTTTTCTCAGAAACTGAACCCAGATTGATGGTTTAGAGTTGATGATTCTTGGTTTAGTTTTCCCCCTAAATTTTCCTACATTTTCTTGAAAACAGAACAGAGAGAAAGTGCTAGAAAACAAAGACAAGAAGAAGAAAGGTTTCCCTCAAATCATATGGCTCAAAGATCAGTGGAGAAAGAGCAAGAAAGAAAAGGATCAGCAACCAATGTCTCCGATTTTGGCGTTCACAACTGAAGCCGTGAGGCTGTTGGAGGAAGAACAACATCTTTAGTTGCAAAAGTAAATTCAGTAATTTTCTCTATATTTCTCTCTCCCCCCTTCTTCTTCTTCTCTCTCTCTAATCTTTGTCTTAATTTATTTCGACCACGAAAAAAAAGGATCCATCGAAACCGAAGACAATTATGGAGGAAAAGACATCTGTGGAGGCCAGGCTCAGGGCAAAGCATGCTGCAGTAGAGAGAGCACTTATGAATACGGTTTTATTTATATATTTTAATGGCCCAATTCAGGTTCAAATTAGAGCAACAACTATAAAATTACGAATCGTACTGTGAATTATTAATTATCTTTGTTAGAAATTGGGCACCAATGTGGCATGACCTTTGACCCTTTTAAACCTTATCTATGTAAGTTTTGAATTTGAATTCAAAACCTATTTGGATAACCCATTCTTGATATCTATATCTATCGATAGGATATGCTACATTATCACGAAATGGGTTCGGGGATGCTGCTCTGAATTCCTCACAGTAGCACCTGTTGTGATTCAATACTGTGTCGTTTTCTTGGATCTATTTGAATTCTCACTTTGCTATTTCAATTTTTAATTTCCTTTTCCTCTCAAAATCATAGTATATTTCTTTTTCTCCTTTTAATTCCCATGCTCCATATATATATACACGCATATGAGCAATACTCAAATAAAAATTATTATAAAGTTTTTATATAGATTGATATAATTTATTGTGAATTTTTTATTTTAAAAGGAACACTTATGAATATCATTTTATTTATATATTTTAATGGTCCAATTCAGGTTCAAATTAGAACCACAACTATAAAATTACGAATCGTACTGTGAAGTATTATTTATCTTTGTTAGAAATTGGGCATGTTTATCTTTGCTGAGAAAATAGAGGGAAAATGAAAGTGCTTTAGAAAGGGTAATTTTCCAACATTTTTCTCAGAAACTGAACCCAGATTGATGGTTTAGAGTTGATGATTCTTGGTTTAGTTTTCCCCCTAAATTTTCCTACATTTTCTTGAAAACAGAACAGAGAGAAAGAGCTATAAAGGAAAGACAAGAAGAAGAAAGGTTTCCCTCAAATCATATGGCTCAAAGATCAGTGGAGAAAGAGCAAGAAAGAAAAGGATCAGCAACCAATGTCTCCGTTTTTGGCGTTCACAACTGAGGCCATGAGGCTGTTGGAGGAAGAGCAGCATCTTCAGTTGCAAAAGTAAATTCAGTAATTCTCTCTATAATTCTCTCTCCCCCCTTCTCCTTCTTCTCTCTCTCTAATCTTTGTCTCATTTAATTTCTTCTAGAAAAAAAGGATCCATCGAAACCGAAGACATCTATGGAGGAAGAGACATCTATGGAGGCCAGGCTCAGGGCAAAGCATGCAGCAGTAGAGAGAGCACTTATGAATATCGTTTTATTTATATATTTTAATGGTCGAATTCAGGTTCAAATTAGAACCACAAATTTAAAATTACGAATCGCACTGTGAAGTATTATTTATCTTTGTTAGAAATTGGGCATATTTATCTTTGCTGAGAAAATACAGAAAAAATGAAAGAGCTTTAGAAAGGGTAATTTTCCTACATTTTTCTTAGAAACTGAACCCAGATTGACGGTTTAGAGTTGATGATTCTTGGTTTAGTTTTCCCCCTAAATTTTCCTACATTTTCTTGAAAACAAAACAGAGAGAAAGAGCTAGAAAACAAAGTCAAGAAGAGGAAAGGATTCCCTCAAATCATATGGCTCAAAGATCAGTGGAGAAAGAGCAAGAAAGAAAAGGATCAGCAACCAATGTCTCCGTTTTTGGCATTGACAACTGAAGCCGTGAGGCTGTTGAAGGAAGAGCAGCATCTTCAGTTGCAAAAGTAAATTCAGTAATTTTCTCTATATTTCTCTCTCCCCCGTTCTTCTTCTTTTCTCTCTCTAATCTTTGTCTCAATTTATTTCGACCAGGATAAAAAAGGATCCATCGAAACCGAAGACAACTATGGAGGAGAAGACATCTATGGAGGCCAGGCTCAGGGCAAAGCATGCTGCAGTAGAGAGAGCACTTATGAATACCGTTTTATTTATATATTTTAATGGCCCAATTCAGGTTCAAATTAGAACCACAACTACAAAATTTTGAATCGTACTGTGAATTATTATTTATCTTTGTTAGAAATTGGGCACCAATGTGGCATGAGCTTTGACCCTTTTGAACCTTATCTATGTAAGTTTTGAATTTGAATTCAAAACCTATTTGGATAACCCATTCTTGATATCTATATCTTTCAAAAGGATATGCTACATTATCAAGGAATGGGTTCGAGGATGCTGCTCTGAATTCCTCACAGTAGCACCTGTTGTGATTCAATACTGTGTCGTTTTGTTGGATCAATTTCAATTCTCACCTTGCTGTTTCAATTTTTAATTGCTTTTTTCTCTCAAAATCATAGTTTATTTCTTTTTCTCCTTTTAATTCCCATGCTCCATATATATACACACATATGAGCAATACTCAAATAAAAATTATTATAAAATTTTTATATAGATTGATATAATTTATTATGAATTTTTTATTTTAAAACAGATCACTTATGAATATCATTTTATTTATATATTTTAATGGTCCAATTCAGGTTCAAATTAGAACCACAAATATAAAATTACGAATCGCACTGTGAAGTATTATTTATCTTTGTTAGAAATCGGGCATATTTATCTTTGCTGAGAAAATACAGGGAAAATGAAAGAGCTTTAGAAAGGGTAATTTTCCTACATTTTTCTCAGAAATTGAACCCAGATTGATGGTTTAGAGTTGATGATTCTTGGTTTAGTTTTCCCCCAAAATTTTCCTACATTTTCTTGAAAACAGAACAGAGAGAAAGAGCTAGAAAACAAAGACAAGAAGAAGAAAGGATTCCCTCAAATCATATGGCTCAAAGATCAGTGGAGAAAGAGCAAGAAAGAAAAGGATCAGCAACCAATGTCTCCGTTTTTGGCGTTCACAACTGAAGCCGTGAGGCTGTTGGAGGAAGAGCAGCATCTTCAGTTGCAAATTTAAATTCAGTAATTTTCTCTATATTTCTCTCTCCCCCCTTCTTCTTCTTCTCTCTCTCTAATCTTTGTCTCAATTTATTTCGACCAGGAAAAAAAAGGATCCATCGAAACCGAAGACAACTATGGAGGAGAAGACATCTATGGAGGCCAGGCTTAGGGCAAAGCATGTTGCAGTAGAGAGAGCACTTATGAATACCGTTTTATTTATATACTAGCGTATGCCCGTGCCTAAAGGCACGTTGTAAGTAATATTAAGATTAAAATGCAGTTTTAAAAATATATTTAACAGACTATACTCTACGACAATTGTTTAAAGCTCTTTAGTGACAATTGTTTAAAGCTGAATTCAAGTTATTAATTTAGAAAATAAACACACATGTTTCAAGTTGTACGCATATGAATAAGTTGATTGAGTCGATTATATGGTTTTTTATATATTAAATTCAATATCTATCCGAGATAAGAATTAAATTCATCAATCTCAACCACAACCGAGTGGTCGAAACCACCTCCATCGTATTCTGCTGATCAGGTCGGTTTTAAATTTAAATTTAATTCCAACACTATTTAAATTTAATTTTAATCCCAACACTATTTAAATTTAAATTTATTCCCAACACTATTTAAATTTAATCCCAACACTGTTTAAATTTAAATTTAATTCCAACACTATTTAAATTTAATTTTAATCCCAACACTATTTAAATTTAAATTTATTCCCAACACTATTTAAATTTAATCCCAACACTGTTTAAATTTAAATTTAATTCCAACACTATTTCTATTTAAATTTATTCCCAACACTATTTAAATTTAAATTTATTCCCAACACTATTTAAAGATAAAATTGACATGAGATCTGGGAAAAATGTATATATTTTCTTCTTTGCTATATATTTTTCTGGGATAGTATATGACCCCAATATGTGACATAGAACAAATAATTTTCCTAGCCGTTTAGTTGTGTTTCTGTTTTTAGTTTTTTTTGAAAAGCAAAGACAATGAAAAATTCTAAAAATGGCCATCATTTTAATATTTATGATTATATATACATATGAATACTCGAATGCTTTCATTTTCTGTCATATGTTTTTCATTTTTGGAAAAACACCTAGAAATGTGAGATTACTCAACCAAAGAAAATATTCAAGTAATGATAACTTACCTGTATGGCAGAATTAGATTCTGAATTTGTCAAATCATCCAAAGCCTTCTAAGTGTCATTCTCATTTCTACAAAGGGCTTCTGCAGCCAGATCTTTTGCAAACCAGCAAAATTCAATTCTTGTCAGCTTGATTATTAATACATATACATTTCCAGGAAGATGAAGAACAAAGGGTGCTCAAGCAAGGAAGAGCTACATCAAAAAAATTGATGACCATCGACATCTTATTGCAGGAAAATTTATGAAGAAAGCAGCTCAGGCTAACACCCTACGTTACCCCTCCTCTAGGCCATCATTTGGAGTAGTTCTTGAATTTGGTATATAAAACCCAAGCTAAAAATGGAAGGCCATAAATTAAATTGAGTGTTTATCCACGCACAATTATATCACAAAAACCTACTCTTTTTGTTTTGGCATGTAGTCCACCAGATGCTAACCTCTCCCATGGGAAGCACTTCCAATGCATCTTTATATCTTTCCATTCTAATCAACTGTTTAGCATTTGCATGAAGCATTAAACCCATCATCACAGCCCTATCAAATTACCATCAAAATTTGTTTCCGTTAGAAAGAAATGTGGTTTAAAGACTTTAGAAAGAGAACTGATCACGTACCTAAAAAAGTATTTTAGTAATAAAACATATAAAAGATTCATTTATACACCATACCGCTGATCAGTCTCAGATCCCAATTGTACTGTTTCTCCACTCTGATTTTCCAGTTCTATGTTGTAGTCTTCAATTGGAATATCACATACAATAATCTCTCCACCAACACACCAGATGAGATGTTTTTTAATAAGCAGCAATCTAGGCACACAACAGCAAGCACACAGCAGTAGCACACAGCATCAACATCACCAAAATTTAAAACTAATTAATTTGGCAAATTTATTCAAAATTAATTACTATACTCCAACTGAGTAACTGAAATGAGCATATGATCCACCATCCATTTCTTGAGTACACATAACACCAAATCATGTTCTCACTCTAAACACCACAACAATCCACATTCCATGAAATTGATTCAAGTCCTACAGTTAACAATAACTTAATTGTTCTTCAATTTTAGCCAAGTGTGCCACTGACTATGAGTTTGTCTTATTTTGCCACCACCCAAAAAAAAAAAAAAAACTACGAAAAGAAAAAAGACAAAAAAGAAAACAGAGATAAGGATATCCAATCAAAACATTCACCCAATCAAAACCTTCTTCATGGGAGTTAAGGAACAGCTTCTCCAATGTATTAGCAGTAAGCTCTGCTTTTATTCTTTTAAAGGGAATTTAACAGTAAATACATATTTACAGACTTGTATCCTAATTAGTTTTATGAAAGAATTGAACATGGGCCATAAGGGTTTAGCACTTTCATACCTACAATACCTGTTATATTTAAAGAAAGAATTGAATTAACCAACCAGATCAATAATATTATAGCTCAGAGGTAAATTTGCCACAGGTAAATGTATCAGAGGGAAAAAAATAATAATAACGATGAATGATATTCCAAGATGTGAATTGGCTAGTTATTAAATTAGAAATGTTCCAAGTCCAACACCTTACACACCTGAAACATAAACTATAGACATGCAAAGGTAGATATATACGTGACGCAAACAAATTTTATGTGGCATACAGCACACACATAGTGATGCTGATGCACAGAAATATTTATGTACAGATCTACATATTTTATACCATCGATGGAACACTTTAAAGCTAGTCCACTGATGTTTAGTGTGCTTAGAGAAAGATAACAATTTAGGTGCCATTACGTGCCTAAACAAAATTTGCATGATTATTAGGAAATTAAGGAAGCTTGTAATCTATATTAGCGATTCAATACCTATTTCCCATCAACTAAAATGCAGGTGTAGACACCACTTGAGAGGAAGGATAACATAGGTCTTATAAAGAGAGATCATTTTTGCCTATTTTTGCTTTTTCCAATTTCCTTTATAACATTGTTTTTGAGTTGGAAAAATGATCAATCAATAATTTTTTAAAATGAAACCCATTTAAGAATTTTTGAAGGATGAGTAATGATTATACATGTATATAACATTTCACATGTATAGACAACAATAGTTGCCCAATCAAGAGAATCCACACCATTTTTCACACCAAAGTAATAAAGCAACTGTGGCAAAATCTGGTATGACCAAATCCAAACATAAACCAAAGGTTTCAATAGAAGATCAGATTTCAAATAAATAGGCACATACATGGTGCTATAGATTAAATTAAAAGACTGCAGCAATGACACAAAAATAAAAAATTGATTGGAAATAAATATGCATACATTCAGTCTGCAAGTGCATTGCAAAAGAGCATGTAATATGACAGAAAACATGAACACCTAAACATTTAAAGGCATACATAAGCATGAGTGAGAGATGCATAGGACAGTATGGACAATCATGAGTAAATTGTAAAGATTTGGCAAAGCATAGTTAGGGCCAATCTCTATTATTATTATTATTATTTTTAAAAAGGCCAAAATAATATACAAAAGTAAATTGTCCTGATGAGGTGAAATCAGCCATGCATGAAACAAAAATCGAACCCAATAGAGAGATACAAACCAGAAATCAAGATGCAGAAATCGAACTTGAATAGCACAGTATGTCATACTCCATCAAATTTAAAAATAAAAATAAAAATAATAATAGTAAAATTAAAAATAACCTTACAAAGTTACCATGTATTGTAAATGAATAACATAAAGCAAGTCAGTCAACTCTTATAGGCCATCTGACTATCTAGAAGTTGGCAAGTTCGTCTACCAGATGCAGCCTGTATCAAAAAAGGAGGCATTATTATATTAGTTTGAAAGAATTAAAAACAATTAGGAAAGTTTAAAAATTAAGATTCGTTTATTATGATAAAGTTGACTCAAGAACATAATAAAGTTGAATTGAATATCAATTTCATCATCATGTTGAGTTATTCATTTATTCTATTCACGAAGTAGGGCAAACAGAGGAGCGAACTTGGTGAGCCAATCGAAGCACAGTTTCGCAGTTCTCAATCGGATCAATTGAAAACCCTACCAAAACACTGAAGTGGGGAAAAAAACACAAAAGTTCCAACAAAAAAATGCAATAACTGCAATAATTAGGCAGTTGCTCTCAACAATGGCTTTAATCGAGAAGGAGGAAATAAACCAATAAAGGGGAAAAAGAAAGGGAAACAAACACATATTACTAAACCAAATCTTACAAACTTGATTTAGAGCAATCCAAATACCTAAAAAACCTTAATTAACAAATCAATTTAAGGTTTAGAAAAACAAAAATCAAAACAAAAATGAGTAATCTGTTTTATGATCAAAGCCCCAACTCTTTGGGATATATGATCAAAGCCACAAAACTATATTGAAATCGAAAAGGGTTGTAAGGGAATCTTACCTTGCGATGAAGAGGAGCGTGACGAATGAGGAGGAGGAGGAGCGTCGGTAGCGAAGAGGGTGGGAAGGAGGAGCGTCGGTAGCGAAGAGGGTGGGGTTTTTTTTTCTTCTGTCGAAGAAGAGAAGAACAGAGAGAGAGAGAGAGGGCAGGTGGGGAGGATGAGATCAGGCGTGGGTATATTTAGGCGACAATCATCATTCATTTCAACCAATCTCAACCGTCGATAAAAACTTAAGATTCACCTCAACCGTTAATATCAAATGTATCTCACACACATTTTATACGCTTTCAAAAACCTTCTTACCTTATTATATAGATTTTAATGGCCCAATTCAGGTTCAAATTAGAACCACAACTATAAAATTATGAATCGTATTGTGAATTATTATTTATCTTTGTTAGAAATTGGGCACCAATGCGGCATGACCTTTGACCTTTTTGAACCTTATCTACGTAAGTTTTGAATTTGAATTCAAAACCTATTTCGATAACCCATTCTTGATATCTATATCTATCGATAGGATATGCTACATTATCATGAAATGGGTTCGGGGATGCTGCTCTGAATTCCTCACAGTAGCACCTGTTGTGATTCAATACTGTGTCGTTTTGTTGGATCAATTTGAATTCTCACTTTGCTGTTTCAATTTTTAATTGCTTTTTTCTCTCAAAATCATAGTTTATTTCTTTTTCTCCTTTTAATTCGCATGCTCCTTATATATACACGCATATGAGCAATACTCAAATAAAAATTACTATAAAATTTTTATATAGATTGATATAATTTATTGTGAATTTTTTATTTTAAAAGGAGCACTTATGAATATCATTTTATTTATATATTTTAATGGTCCAATTCAGGTTCAAACTAGAACCACAACTATAAAATTACGAATCGTACTGTGAAGTATTATTTATCTTTGTTAGAAATTGGGCATATTTATATTTGTTGAGAAAATGTAGAGAAAATGAAGGAGCTTTAGAAAGGGTAATTTTCCTTCATTTTCTCAGAAGCTTAACCCTGATTGATGGTTTAGAGTTGATGATTATCGGTTTAGTTTTCCCCCTAAATTTTCCTACATTTTCTTGAAAGCAGAATAGAGAGAAAGAGCTAGAAAAGAAAGACAAGAAGAAGAAAGGTTTCACTCAAATCATATGGCTCAAAGATCAGTGGAGCAAGAGCAAGAAAGAAAAGGATCAGCAACCAATGTCTCCGTTTTTGGCGTTCGCAACTGAGGCCATGAGGCTGTTGGAGGAAGAGCAGCATCTTCAGTTGCAAAAGTAAATTCAATAATTTTCTCTATATTTCTCTCTCCCACCTTCTTCTTCTCCTCTCTCTCTAATCTTTGTCTCATTTAATTTCTACCAGAAAAAAAAGGATCCATCGAAACCGAAGACATCTATGGAGGAGAAGACATCTATGGAGGCCAGGCTCAGGGCAAAGCATGCAGCAGTAGAGAGAGCACTTATGAATGTCGTTTTATTTATATATTTCAATGGTCCAATTTAGGTTCAAATTAGAACCACAAATATAAAATTGCGAATCGCACTGTGAAGTATTATTTATCTTTGTTAAAAATTGGGCATATTTATCTTTGCTGAGAAAATACAGAAAAAATGAAAGAGCTTTAGAAAGGGTAATTTTCCTACATTTTTCTCAAAAACTGAACCCAGATTGACGGTTTAGAGTTGATGATTCTTGGTTTAGTTTTCCCCCAAAATTTTCCTACATTTTCTTGAAAACAAAACTGAGAGAAAGAGCTAGAAAACAAAGACAAGAAGAAGAAAGGTTTCCCTCAAATCATATGGCTCAAAGATCAGTGGAGAAAGAGCAAGAAAGAAAAGGATCAGCAACCAATGTCTCTGTTTTTGGCGTTCACAACTGAAGCCGTGAGGCTGTTGGAGGAAGAGCAACATCTTCAGTTGCAAAAGTAAATTCAGTAATTTTCTCTATATTTCTCTCGCCCCCTTCTTCTTCTTCTCTCTCTCTAATATTTGTCTCAATTTATTTCGACCAGGAAAAAAAAGGATCCATCGAAACCGAAGACAACTATGGAGGAGAAGACATCTATGGAGGCCAGGCTCAGGGCAAAGCATGCTGCAGTAGAGAGAGCACTTATGAATACCGTTTTATTTATATATTTTAATGGCCCAATTCAGGTTCAAATTAGAACCACAACTATAAAATTATGAATCGTACTGTGAATTATTATTTATCTTTGTTAGAAATTGGGCACCAATGTGGCATGACCTTTGACCCTTTTGAACCTTATCTATGTAAGTTTTGAATTTGAATTCAAAACCAATTTGGATAACCCATTCTTGATATCTATATCTATCGATAGGATATGCTACATTATCACGAAATGGGTTCGGGGATGCTGCTCTGAATTCCTCACAGTAGCACCTGTTGTGATTCAATACTGTGTCGTTTTGTTGGATCAATTTCAATTCTCACCTTGCTGTTTCAATTTTTAATTGCTTTTTTCCCTCAAAATCATAGTTTATTTCTTTCTCTCCTTTTAATTCCCATGCTTCATATATATACACGCATATGAGCAACAATCAAATACAAATTATTATAAAATTTTTATATAGATTGATATAATTTATTGTGAATTTTTTATTTTAAAAGGAACACTTATGAATATCATTTTATTTATATATTTTAATGGTCCAATTCAGGTTCAAATTAGAACCACAACAATAAAATTACGAATCGTACTGTGAAGTATTATTTATCTTTGTCAGAAATTGGGCTTATTTATATTTGTTGAGAAAATGTATGGAAAATGAAGGAGCTTTAGAAAGGGTAATTTTCCTTCATTTTCTTAGAAGCTTAACCCTGATCGATGGTTTAGAGTTGATGATTCTTGGTTTAGTTTTCCCCCTAAATTTTCCAACATTTTCTTGAAAACAGAACAGAGAGAAAGAGCTAGAAAAGAAAGACAAGAAGAAGAAAGGTTTCCCTTAAATCATATGGCTCAAAGATCAGTGGAGAAAGAGCAAGAAAGAAAAGGATCAGCAACCAATGTCTCCGTTTTTGGCGTTCACAACTGAGGCCTTGAGGCTGTTGGAGGAAGAGCAGCATCTTCAGTTGCAAAAGTAAATTTAGAAATTTTCTCTATATTTCTCTCTCCCCCCTTCTTCTTTTTCTCTCTCTCTAATCTTTGTCTAATTTAATTTCTACCAGAAAAAAAAAGGATCCATCGAAACCGAAGACATCTATGGAGGAGAAGACATCTATGGAGGCCAGGCACAGGGCAAAGCATGCAGCAGTAGAGAGAGCACTTATGAATATCGTTTTATTTATATATTTTAATGGTCCAATTCATGTTCGAATTAGAACCACAAATATAAAATTAGGAATCGAACTGTGAAGTATTATTTATCTTTGTTAGAAATTGGGCATATTTATCTTTGCTGAGAAAATACAGGGAAAATGAAAGAGCTTTAGAAAGGGTAATTTTCCTACATTTTTCTCAGAAACTGAACCTTGATAGATGGTTTAGAGTTGATGATTCTCGGTTTAGTTTTCCCCCTAAATTTTCCTACATTTTCTTGAAAACAGAACAGAGAGAAAGAGCTAGAAAACAAAGACAAGAAGAAGAAAGGTTTCCATCAAATCATATGGCTCAAAGATCAGTGGAGAAAGAGCAAGAAAGAAAAGGATCAGCAACCAATGTCTCCGTTTTTGGCGTTCACAATTGAGGCCGTGAGGCTGTTGGAGGAAGAGCAGCAGCTTCAGCTGCAAAAGTAAATTCAGTAATTTTCTCTATATTTCTCTCTCCCCCTTCTTCTTCTTCTCTCTCTCTAATCTTTGTCTCAATTTATTTCAACCAGAAAAAAAAGGATCCATTGAAACCGAAGAGAACTATGGAGGAGAAGACATCTATGGAGGCCAGGCTCAGGGCAAAGCATGCTGTAGTAGAGAGAGCACTTATGAATACCGTTTTATCTATATATTTTAATGGCCCAATTCAGGTTCAAATTGGAACCACGACTATAAAATTATGAATTGTACTGTGAAGTATTATTTATCTTTGTTTGAAATTGGGCACCAATGTGGCATGACCTTTGACCCTTTTGAACCTTATCTATGTAAGTTTTGAATTTGAATTCAAAACCTATTTGGATAACCCATTCTTGATATCTATATCTATTGATAGGATATGATACATTATCACGAAATGGGTTCGGGGATGCTGCTCGGAATTCCTCACAGTAGCACGTGTTGTGATTCATTACTCTGTCATTTTGTTGGATCAATTTCAATTCTCACTTTGCTGTATCAATTTTTAATTGCTTTTTCCTCTCAAAATCATAGTTTATTTATTTTTCTCCTTTTAATTCGCATGCTCCATATATATACACGCATATGAGCAATACACAAATAACAATTATTACAAAATTTTTGTATAGATTGATATAATTTATTGTGAATTTTTTATTTTAAAAGGAACTATTATGAATATCATTTTATTTATATATTTTAATGGTCCAATTCAGGTTCAAATTAGAACCACAACTATAAAATTACGAATCGTACTGTGAAGTATTATTTATCTTTGTTAGAAATTGGGCTTACTTATATTTGTTGAGAAAATGTTGGGAAAATGAAGGAGCTTTAGAAAGGGTAATTTTCCTTCATTTTCTCAGAAGCTTAACCCTGATTGATGGTTTAGAGTTGATGATTCTTCATTTAGTTTTCCCCCTATATTTTCCTACATTTTCTTGAAAACAGAACAGAGAGAAAGAGCTAGAAAAGAAAGACAAGAAGAAGAAAGGTTTCTCTCAAGTCATATGGCTCAAAGATCTGTGGAGAAAGAGCAAGAAAGAAAAGGATCAGCAACCAATGTCTCCGTTTTTGGCGTTCACAACTGAGGCCATGAGGCTGTTGGAGGAAGAACAGCAACTTCAGTTGCAAAAGTAAATTCAGTAATTTTCTCTATATTTCACTCTCGCCCCTTCTTCTTTTTCTCTCTCTCTAATCTTTGTCTCATTTAATTTCTAGCAGAAAAAAAAGGATCCGTCTAAACCGAAGACATCTCTGGAGGAAAAGACATCTATGGAGGCCAGGCTCAGGGCAAAGCATGCAGCAGTAGAGAGAGCACTTATGAATATCGTTTTATTTATATATTTTAATGGTCCAATTCAGGTTTGAATTATAACCACAAATATAAAATTATGAATCGCACTGTGAAGTATTATTTATCTTTGTTAGAAATTGGGCACATTTATCTTTGCTGAGAAAATACTGGGAAAATGAAAGAGCTTTAGAAAGGGTAATTTTCCTACATTTTTCTCAGAAACTGAACCCAGATTGATGGTTTAGAGTTTATGATTCTTGGTTTAGTTTTCCCCCTTAATTTTCCTACATTTTCTAGAAAATAGAACAGAGAGAAAGAGCTAGAAAATAAAGACAAGAAGAAGAAAGGATTCCCTCAAATCATATGGCTCAAAGATCAGTGGAGAAAGAGCAAGAAAGAAAAGGATCAGCAACCAATGTCTCCGTTTTTGGCGTTCACAACTAGGGCCGTGAGGCTGTTGGAGGAAGAGTAGCATCTTCAGTTGCAAAAGTAAATTAAGTAATTTTCTCTATATTTCTTTCTCCCCCTCTTCTTCTTCTTCTTCTTCTCTCTCTCTAATCTTTGTCTCAATTTATTTCGACCAGAAAAAAAAGGATCCATCGAAACCGAAGACAACTATGGAGGAAAAGACATCTATGGAGGCCAAGCTCCAGGCAAAGCATGCAGCAGTAGAGAGAGCACTTATGAATATCATTTTATTTATATATTTTAATGGTGCAATTCAGGTTCAAATTAGAACCACAAATATAAAATTACGAATCGCACTGTGAAGTATTATTTATCTTTGTTAGAAATTGGGCATATTTATCTTTGCTGAGAAAATACAGGGAAAATGAAAGAGCTTTAGGAAGGGTAATTTTCCTACATTTTTCTCAAAAACTGAACCCAGATTAATGGTTTAGAGTTGATGATTCTTGGTTTAGTTTTCCCTCAAAAATTTTCCTACATTTTCTTGAAAACAGAACAGAGAGAAAGTGCTAGAAAATAAAGACAAGAAGAAGAAAGGTTTCCCTCAAATCATATGGCTCAAAGATCAGTGGAGAAAGAGCAAGAAAGAAAAGGATCAGCAACCAATGTCTCCGTTTTTGGCGTTCACAACTGAGGCCATGAGGCTATTGGAGGAAGAGCAGCATCTTCAGTTGCAAAAGTAAATTTAGTAATTTTCTCTATATTTCTCTCTCCCCCCTTCTGCTTCTTCTCTCTCTCTCTCTCCACTCTTTGTCTCATTTAATTTCTACCAGAAAAAAAAGGATCCATCGAAACCGAAGACTTCTATGGAGGCCAGGCTTAGGGCAAAGCATGCAGCAGTAGAGAGAGCGCTTATGAATATCGTTTTATTTATATATTTTAATGGTCCAATTCAGGTTCAAATTACAACCACAACTATAAAATTATGAATCGTACTGTGAAGTATTATTTATCTTTATTTGAAATTGGGCACTCATGTGGCAAGACCTTTGACCCTTATGAAGCTTATCCAAAACCTATTTGGATAACCCACTCTTGATATCTATATCTATCGATAGCATATGTTACATGATAACGAAATGGGTTTGGGGATGTGTAGACGTCCCCGAACGCCCCAGGAGGATGAGTCCCGTTCTGTTCATATTGGGTTCACTACAGTTCAGGACTCTCAAATTGTCGCGGTCCTAAATTTGAACCAAAGAGTCCAAATCTGGCAAATCGTTTTGGAAAACCGATTTTTAGAGAAGAAGTGCCAAACATGGACTGCTTTTCCAGATACAGAGTCGCCACCTAAATATTTTATTTTGGGAAATTTAGGAAACCCTGACTTGGTGCCAAAGGCCACGTGTCCGTCATCACCAAAGTTGCCTCGGCTCGGGAACTTGGGTACGATTGGGGAAGGTCAGCTATGAGCACCCCCTCTCGCCCGATCAAAGATCGGCCTCTACTAACCGTGATATCTTTTTTTGAAAGCATTATGTGTTCCTATTCCGGTTATTAGCCTAGAATTACTATGTTATGCGCACAACGAACAAGTATAGACCAAATCGCCTAAATTGGAACAAAACATTTCATGTTTGTTTTGAAAATGATTTGCTACTTGCGAGGAGGCTAAAATGCAGATTTTGTCACCCTCAAGTGGGCTTTAGAAAAGATGGTTTTGCCACTATCTAGTGGGCTTACAACTCACAGTTTTAGTGCATTATTCCAATTTAGGTAATTCAACCTCCATCCACAGGCATTCAGGCAGTTATATCACATAAGCAGCTAGCCTCATGGTAATTATGCTATCATGGCAACATTCACACACATGTGGCATGCTAAAGCATAAAAGCTTACTTAGTACTCCAAGCCAAAACAGAAACCAGTTAGTAATCATGTGCATGATCCTAGTTCATGTTAAGATGGCTAATGCAACACATGCAGGATGCGGCTAGAATAGGCTCGACTAATCTATAGATGGCATGTGAAATGCAACAACTAACACGTATTCAACTTGAAATTGAAATACAATGCAGTTAGTATAATGCGCCGAGCCCGGTGCATGCAAGACAAATGTATGGATGCACGCATGCATAGCATAAGGTATGCTAATTTAAATATGCCCTAATACTAACCATCAAAAGCAGGTAAGTAAAAGGGAGAAAGAAGTGGGGATTGGAAGACATGCACACACGCACCCACGCTTATTACAAATTCGCCCTCGCTTGGAGGGACCAAAAGAATATACAAATTAATTATTACAGACCACTTAATTAATTAACAAATTAACTAAACTATGGAAAGCAGTAAAGGCCTCGGGAAGAGGATCCAATGCGCGCGTGCTCGGGTTTACTCGGAAATCCAACGCCATGCACAAGTCCGCCTCTATTTTCCCTGCTCTGCTCCTCTAAAAATTGCACAAGTCCCAGGGAGCACTCTATGGACACTGTGGAACACCACCGGCTAAGACAGAACACCACCGGCCTTGTCCGGATGGTCATCGACCATCTGTAAAGCCATCGGCCAACAATGGATGGCCGGTTGGCAGTATAGATGGCCGGCCGGCCAAAGCTTCCTGCAGAACCTGTTTTGACAACAGTAGAGGGAAAAACATGGCATGGCAATGCATTTCCAGCAAATGTGTGCACCACCACATCCCTTATCATGTTTGTGACTCAAAGGGGTATGGTGCTCGATTCTCGGACCACCAATCGCGCATTTCAATGCGTGATGGCCCAAAAGCCAAGTGTGCAACTTCAATATCAAATGAAATGCACACACAAAACACATCAAAGGCCCCAACCTCTATCATGCTTAATCAAGAGGCAAGGGATGCATGCACAATGCAATGCAACCTAAGCATGCAAGCAAGGCTAATGCAACATGATTATGCAATGCATTTAATATGCAATAGGCACACAACCTAAACATGTAAACAAATATGGCATGCAACAACATGCGATGATGGACTTAAACTAACATGGATAGCTCTCAAACAATTATTGGATTTGGCCTACCAAAAGTTTGTGTTGGGTTGGTTGGTTTGGGCAAGCCTATCCCAACATGCAGAATAGGGATATATTTTCCTGTTATTCAGTTTCTAGACGTGACTCCAAATGTCAAAATGAGTCAAAAACATGCAAACACTGATGTAATGCATTGTTAAGGACTCAAGCACTAATGCTAGTGAAATGCAATACACTATAAACATGCAAAGCGATGCTCGAATGATGAAACCAGCCCCAAACAGTCCCTATGCAGCCCAAAATAATGCTAAAACATGTATGAAATGTAGCCAAAATAAGCTAGCATGCTTGGCCAAAACAACATGCAACATAGGCTAGTAAGCATGGTTTACACTACACTTATATGAAGCATGTGAGAGCTCATCAAACCAGATAAAACTAGTAACATGGTATGTCAAATAAGCCCCAAAAACCCATGGAAACAAGGTCCATGCATGCAAGAAAGATGTGTTCCTTTGAAAGGCCAATAAGAGGGTTACTCTACACATGCAACAAGGACACTTAACATGGAAAAACCAGATCTGGAAATGACTTATGGCGGTCCTAAAACCCACTGAAAAATGCTGGAAATAAAGCTTGAAAGCTTGCAAATAGGAGCTCCTTTGTAAGGCCAAAAATGCAAGTAATCAAGACAATAAGGAGAGGGGATGGCCCTCTCCTTCTTAGGACCTCAAACCACTATCCTCACCACTGAAATCCTTCAAGATTTCAGTGGTGAGGAGGCCCAAACAAGGTGGTCCCGAAGCTCACCAAAAACACACAAAAGTGAGGCCAAGCAAGGCCTAAGAGGGGGTAAACGACCCCAAACACAAAAGTGACCTTAATGAAGCATCTTAAACACAAAAAAAATAGAACTTTTTTATGTTATACACAAAGCTCAAAACAGCAAGAAAGATAGGCTAAAAGTGTGTGCAAAAACGGAAAAAAAAGAGGGAAAATGAGTTACCTTTGTAGCCAAAAGGGGACAGCAGCCTCTTGGTCCAAAAAATAGTCCCTTAGCCTCTGAAAATGGCCTACAAGCTCCTTAGGTTGATGATGGAGGTGTTAGGCCAAGAGTTGTAGTGTAAATGTGCAAGAACTAGACCCTTTTGAGCCCTCTAACCCACACAAATGTAGAGAGAGAGGGAGATATAGAGAGGGAGTGATATATATCCTATATATCAGATTTTTTCTAACCCTCTAAAGGGGAGGAGAGGCCCTCTTTTTATAGAGAAACCAAGGGGGCAAAGCTTCTCTTATAAGCTTTGAGCAAAAGGGCTAAGCTTCTCTTAGAAGCTTGGAGCAAAAGGGCCAAGCTTCTTAGAGAAGCTAGGCAAAGGGGTCAAGAGGTTCAAGCTTCTTCAAGAAGTTAAAAAAGGATCAAGCTTCTTGGAGAAGCTAAAAAAGGTTCAAGCTTCTTGGAGAAGCTAAAAAAGGATCAAGCTTCTTGGAGAAGCTAAAAAGGGTTCAAGCTTCTTGGAGAAGCTAAAAAAGGATCAAGCTTCTTGGAGAAGCTAAAAAAGGGTCAAGCTTCTTGGAGAAGCTAAAAAGGGTCGGCCAACAAAGTTGGCCGACCGACCACAAAATGTGCCGACCGACCATAAACAGTGCCGACCGGCCATCACCAGTGGCCGGTGGCAAGGAAACAAGGCCGGTGGCCTCCAGCCATGGCCGGTGAGGTGTGGGGATGGCCTACAAGCTATTTCCCACCCTCAGAAGCAAAACAATAAGTGTTTGATGTAAAACCAAACACAAAACAAACAAGTCGAGATGTCTTAAGGCAAGGCACGTAGCCGAAACTTCCGAGAACTCAAGACGAACACGAACAGGGATGATCATCGAGTGTTCAAACGATGACATCCAAGTCTTGAGGACGGTCAAAAATGGGGTGTCTACAGGATGCTGATGTGTATTCCTCACAGTAGCACTTGCTGTGTTTCAATACTGTGTCGTTTTCTTGGATCAATTTTAATTCTCACTTTGCTGTTTCAATTTTTAATTGCTTTTTTCTCTCAAAATCATAGTTTATTTCTTTTTCTCCTTTTAATTCCCATGCTCCATATATATAATTCCAAAACTACATATATATACACGCACATAAGTAATATTCAAATAAAAGTTATTATAAAATTTTTATATATATTGATATAATTTATTATGAATTTTTTATTTTAAAAGAGAACACTTATGAATATCGTTTTGTTTATATATTTTAATGGTCCAATTCAGGTTCAAATTTGAACCACAACAATAAAATTATGAATCGAACTGTGAAGTATTATTTATCTTCGTTAGAAATTAGGCACCCATGTGGCATGACCTTTGACCCTTTTGAACCTTATCTATGTAAGTTTTTAATTTGAATTCAAAACCTATTTGGATAACACACTCTTGATATCTATATCTATCGATAGCATATGTTACATGATAACGAAATGGGTTCAGGGATGCTGCCGTGAGTTTCCTACAGTAGCACCTGCTGTGATTCAATACTGTGTCGTTTTGTTGGATCAATTTGAATTCTCAGTTCGCTCTTTCAATTTTTAATTGCTTTTTTCTCTCAAAATCATAGTTTATTTCTTTTTCACCTTTTAATTCCCATGCTCCATATATATACACGCACAGGAGTAATATTCAAATAAAAATTATTATAAAATTTTTATATAGATTGATATAATTTATTATGAATTTTTTATTTTAAAAGGAACACTTATGAATATCGTTTTATTTATATATTTTAATGGTCCAATTCAGGTTCAAATTAGAACCACAATTATAAAATTATGAATCGTACTGTGAAGTATTATTTATCTTTGTTAGAAATTGGGCTTATTTATCTTTGCTGAGAAAATATAGGGAAAATGAAGGAGCTTTAGAAAGGGTAATTTTCCAACATTTTTTTAGAAGCGGAACCCAGATTGATGGTTTAGAGTTGATGATTCTTGGTTTAGCTTTCCTCCTAAATTTTACTACATTTTCTTGAAAACAGAACAGAGAGAAAGAGCTAGAAAAGAAAGACACGAAGAAGAAAGCTTTCCCTCAAATCATATGGCTCAAAGATCAGTGGAGAAAGAGCATGAAAGAAAAGGATCAACAACCAATGTCTCCGTTTTTGGCGTTCACAACTGAGGCCATGAGGCTGTTGGAGAAAGAGAAGCATCTTCAATTGCAAAAGTAAATTCAGTAATTTTCTCCATATTTCTCTCTCACCCTTTCTTCTTCTTCTTCTCTCTCTCTAATCTTTGCCTCATTTAATTTCTACCAGAAAAAAAAGGATCCATCGAAACCGAAGACATCTATGGAGGCCAGGCTCAAGGCAAAGCATGCTGCAGTAGAGAGAGCACTTATGAATATCATTTTATTTATATATTTTAATGGTCCAATTCAGGTTCAAATTAGAACCACAATTATAAAATTATGAATCGTACTGTGAAGTATTATTTATCTTTGTTAGAAATTGGGCACTCATGTGGCATGACCTTTGACCCTTATGAACCTTATCCATTTAAGTTTTGAATTTGAATTCAAAACCTATTTGGATAACCCACTCTTGATATCTATATCTACCGATAGCATATGTCACATGATAACGAAATAGGTTTGGGGATGCTGCTGTGTGTTCCTCACAGTAGCGCCTGCTGTGTTTCAATACTGTGTCGTTTTGCTGGATCAATTTGAATTCTCACTTTGCTGCCTCAATTTTTAATTGCTTTTTTCTCTCAAAATCATAGTTTATTTCTTTTTCTCCTTTTAATTCCCACACTCCATATATATACACGCACATAAGTAATATTCAAATAAAAATTTTTATATAGACTGATATAATTTATTATGAATTTTTTATTTTAAAAGAGAACACTTATGAATATCGTTTTGTTTATATATTTTAATGGTCCAATTCAGGTTCAAATTAGAACCACAACTATAAAATTATGAATCGAGCTGTGAAGTATTATTTATCTTTGTTAGAAATTGGGCACCCATGTGGCATGACCTTTGACCCTTTTGAACCTTATCCATGTAAGTTTTGAATTTGAATTCAAAATCTATATGGATAACCCACTCTTGATATCTATATCTATCGATAGCATATGTTACATGATAACGAAATAAGTTCAGGGATGTTGCTGTGAGTTCCCCACAGTAGCGCCTGTTGTGATTCGATACTGTGCCGTTTTGTTGGATCAATTTGAAATCTCAGTTTGCTGTTTCAATTTTTAATTGCTTTTTTCTCTCAAAATCATAGTTTATTTCTTTTTCTCCTTTTAATTCCCTTGTTCCATATATATACACGAATAGGAGTAATATTCAAATTAAAATCATTATAAAATTTTTATATACATTGATATAATTTAATATGAATTTTTTATTTTAAAAGAGAACACTTATGAATATCGTTTTATTTATATATTTTAATGGTCCAATTCAGGTTCAAATTAGAACCACAACTATAAAATTATGAATTGAGCTGTGAAGTATTATTTACCTTTGTTAGAAATTGGACACCCATGTGGCAAGACCTTTGACCCTTTTGAACCTTATCCATGTAAGTTTTGAATTTGAATTCAAAACCTATTTGGATAACCCACTCTTGATATCTATATCTATCGATAGCATATGTTACATGATAACGAAATGGGTTCGGGGATGCTGCTGTGAGTTCCTCACAGTAGCACCTGTTGTGATTCAATACTGTGTCGTTTTGTTGGATCAATTTGAATTCTCACTTTGCTGTTTCAATTTTAAATTGCTTTTTTGTCTCAAAATCATAGTTTATTTCTTTTTCTCCTTTCAATTCCCATGCTCCATATATATACATGCACATGAGTAATATTCCATTAAAAATTATTATAAAATTTTAATGTAGATTGATATAATTTATTATGAATTTTTTCTTTTAAAAAGAACACTTATGAATATCATTTTATTTATATATTTTAATGGTTGAATTCAGGTTCAAAGTAGAACCACAACTATTAAATTATGATTCGTACCGTGAAGTATTATTTAGTTTTGTTAGAAATTGGGCTTATTTATCTTTGCTGAGAAAATGTAGGGAAGAAAATATAGGGAAAATGAAAGTGCTTTAGAACGGGTAATTTTCCTACATTTTTCTCAGAAACTGAACCCAGATTGATGATTTAGAGTTGATGTTTCTTGGTTTAGTTTTCCCCCTAAATTTTCCTACATTTTCTTGAAAACAGAACAGAGAGAAAGAGCTAGAAATGAAAGACAAGAAGAAGAAAGGTTTCCCTCAAATCATATGGCTCAAAGATCAGTGGAGAAAGAGCAAGGAAGAAAAGGATCAGCAACCAATGTCTCCGTTTTTGGTGTTCATAACTGAAGCCATGAGGCTGTTGGTGGACGAGTAGCATCTTCAGTTGCAAAGTAAATTCAGTAATTTTCTCTATATTTCTCTCTCCCCCCTTCTTCTTCTTCTCTCTCTCTAATCTCTGTCTCACTGAATTTCTACAGGAAAAAAAAAAGATCCATTGAAACTGAAGACATCTATGGAGGAGAAGACATCTATGGAAGCCAGGCCCAGGGCAAAGCATGATGCAGTAGAGCGAGCACTTATGAATATCGTTTTATTTATATATTTTAATGGTCCAATTCAGGTTCAAATTATAACCACAACTATAAAATTATGAATCGTATTGTGAAGTATTATTTATCTTTGTTAGAAATTGGGCACCCATGTGGCACGACCTTTGACCCTTTTGAACCTTATCCATGTAAGTTTTGAATTTGAATTCAAAACCTATTTGGATAACCCACTCTTGATATCTATATCTACCAATAGCATATGCTACATTATAACGAAATGGGTTTGGGGATGCTGCTGTGAGTTCCTCACAGTAGCACCTGCTGTGATTGAATACTGTGTCATTTTGTTGGATCAATTTGAATTATCACTTTGCTGTTTCAATTTTTTATTACATTTTTCTCTCAAAATCATAGTTTATTTCTTTTTGTCCTTTCAATTCCCATGCACCATATATATACACGCATATGAGCCATATTCAAATAAAAATTATTATAAAATTTTTATTTTAAATAGATTGATATAATTTATTGTGAATTTTTTATTTTAAAAGGAACACTTATGAATATCATTTTATTTATATATTTTAATGGTCCAATTCAGGTTCAAATTAGAACCACAACTATAAAATTATGAATCGTATTGTGAAGTATTATTTATCTTTGTTACAAATTGGGCTTATTTATATTTGTTGGGAAAGGTAGGGAAAATGAAGGAGCTTTAGAAAGGGTAATTTTCCTACATTTTCTCAAAAGCTGAACGCAGATTGATGGTTTAGATTTAATGATTCTTGGTTTAGTTTTCCTCCTAAATTTTCCTACATTTTCTTGAAAACAGAACAGAGAGAAAGAGCTAGAAAAGAGAGACATGAAGAAGAAAGGTTTCCCTCAAATCATATGGCTCAATGATTAGTGGAGAAAGAGCAAGAAAAAAAAGGATCAGCTACCAATGTCTCCGTTTTTGGCGTTCACAACTAAGGCCATGAGGCTGTTGGAGGAAGAGCAGCATCTTTAGGTGCAAAAGTAAATTCAGTAATTTTCTCTATATTTCTCTCTCCGCATTCTTCTTCTTCTCTCTCTCAAATCATTGTCACGTTTAATTTCTAGTGGAAAAAAAGGATCCATCGAAATCATAGACATCATGGAGAAGAAGACATCTGTGAAGGCCAGGCTCAGGGCAAAACATGCTGCCGTAGAGAGAGCACTTATGAATATCGTTTTCTTTATATATTTTAATGGTCCAATTCAGGTTCAAATTAGAACCACAACTATTAAATTATGAATTGTACTGTCAAGTATTATTTATCTATGTTAGAAATTGAGCACTCATGTGGCATGACCTTTGACCCTTATGAACCTTATCCATGTAAGTTTTTAATTTGAATTCAAAACCTATTTGGATAACCCACTCTTGATATCTATATCTATCGATAGCATATGTTACATGATAACGAAATGGGTTCGGGGGTGCTGCTGTGAGCTCCTCACAGTAGCACTAGCTGTGTTTCAATACTGTGTCGTTTTGTTGGTTCAATTTGAATTCTCACTTTGCTGTTTCAATTTTTAATTGCTTTTTTCTCTCAAAATCATAGTTTATTTCTTTTCCTCCTTTTAATTCCCATGCTCCATTTATATACACGCACATGAGTAATATTCAAATAAAAATTATTATGAAATTTTTATATAGATTGATATAATTTGTTATGAATTTTTTATTTTAAAAAAGAACACTTATGAATATCGTTTTATTTATATATTTTAATGGTCCAATTCAGGTTCAAATTAGAACCACAACTATAAAATTATGAATCGTACTGTGAATTATTATTTTTCTTTGTTATAAATTAGGCACCCATGTGGCATGACCTTTGACCCTTGTGAACCTTATCCATGTAAGTTTTGAATTTGAATTCAAAACCTATTTGGATAACCCACTGTTGATATCTATAACTATCGATAGCATATGTTACATGATAACGAAATGGGTTCGGCGATGCTGCTATGAATTCCTCACAGTAGCACCTACTGTGATTCAATTCTGTGTCGTTTTGTTGGATCAATTCGAATTCTCAGTTTGCTGTTTCTTTTTTTAATTGATTTTTTCTCTCAAAATCATAGTTTATTTCTTTTTCGCCTTTTTTTCCCACGCTCCATATATATACACGCACATGAGTAATATTCAAAAAAAAATTATTATAAAATTTTTATGTAGATTGATATAATTTATTATTATTTTTTTTATTTTAAAAGAGAACACTTATGAGTATCGCTTTATTTATATATTGTAACGGTCTAATTCAAGTTCAAATTAGAACCACAACTATGAAGTTATGAATCGTACCGTGAAGTATTATTTATCTTTGTTAGAAATTGGGCACCCATGTGGCATGACCTTTGACCCTTTTGAACCTTATCCATGTAAGTTTTGAATTTGAATTCAAAACCTATTTGGATAACCCACTCTTGATATCTATATCTATAGATAGCATATGTTACACGAGAACGAAATGGGTTCGGGGATGCTGCTGTGAGTTCCTCACAGTAGCACCTGCTGTGTTTCAATACTGTGTCGTTTTGTTGGATCAATTTTGAATTCTCAGTTTGCTGTTTCAATTTTTTATTGCTTTTTTCTCTCAAAATCATTGTTTATTTATTTTTCTCCTTTTAATTCCCATGCTCCATATATATTCATGCACATGAGTAATATTCAAATAAAAATTATTATAAAATTTTTATATAGATTGATATAATTTATTATGAATTTTTTATTTTAAAAGAGAACACTTATTAATATCGTTTTATTTATAAATTTTAATGGTCCAATTCAGGTTCAAATTTGAACCATAACTATCAAATTATGAATCGTACTATGAAGTATTATTTATCTTTGTTAGAAATTAGGCATATTTATTTTTGCTAAGAAAATTTAGGGAAAATGAAGGAGCTTTAGAAAGGGTCATTTTCCTACATTTTCTCAGAAACTGAACCCAAATTGATGGTTTGGAGTTGATGATTCTTGGTTTAGTTTTCCCCCAAAATTTTCCTACATTTTCTTGAAAACAGAACAGAGAAAAAGTGCTAGAAAAGAAAGACAACAAGAAGAAAGGTTTCCCCCAAATCATATGGCTTAAAGATCAGTGGAGAAAGAGCAAGAAATAAAAGGATCAACGACCAATGTCTCCGTTTTTGGCGTTCACAACTGAAGCCATGAGGCTGTTGGAGGAAGAGCCATCTTCAGTTGATAAAGTAAATTCAGTAATTTTCTCATTATTTCACTCTCCCCCCTTCTTCTTTGTCTCTCTCTCTAATCTTTGTCTCACTTAATTTCTACAGGAAAATAAAGGATCCATTGAAACCGAAGACATCTAGGGTGGAGAAGACATCTATGGAGGCCAGGCTCAAGGTAAAGCATGCTGCAGTAGAGAGAGCACTGACGAATATCGTTTTATTTATATATTTTAATGGTCCAATTCAAGTTCAAATTAGAACCACAACTATGAAGTTATGAATCGTACTGTGAAGTATTATTTATCTTTGTTAGAAATTGGGCAACCATGTGGCATGACCTTTGACCCTTTTGAACCTTATCCATGTGAGTTTTGAATTTGAATTCAAAACCTATTTGGATAACCCACTCTTTTAATGGTCCAATTCAGGTTCAAATTGGAACCACAACTATAAAATTATGAATCGTACTGTGAAGTATTATTTATCTTTGTTAGAAATTGGGCACCCATGTGGCATGACCTTTGACCCTTTTGAACCTTATCCATGTGAGTTTTGAATTTGAATTCAAAACCTATTTGGATAGCCCACTCTTGATATCTATATCTATCGATAGCATATGTTACATGAGAACGAAATGGGTTCGGGGATGCTGCTGTGAGTTCCTCACAGTAGCACCTGCTGTGATTCAATACTGTGTCGTTTTCTTGGATCAATTTTGAATTCTCACTTTGCTGTTTCAATTTTTTATTGCCTTTTTCTCTCAAAATCATAGTTTATTTCTTTTTCTCCTTTTAATTCCCATGCTCCATATATATTCATGCACATGAGTAATATTCAAATAAAAATTATTATAAAATTTTTATATAGATTGATATAATTTATTATGAGTTTTTTATTTTAAAAGAGAACACTTATGAATATCGTTTTATTTATAAATTTTAATGGTCCAATTCATGTTCAAATTAGAACCACAACTATAAAATTATGAATCGTACTGTGAAGTATTATTTATCTTTGTTAGAAATTGGACACCCATGTGGCATGACCTTTGACCCTTTTGAACCTTAGAAAATGAAAGAGCTTTACAAAGGGTAATTTTCCTATATTTTCTCAGAAACTGAACCCAGATTGATGGTTTTGAGTTGATGATTCTTGGTTTAGTTTCCCTCCTAAATTTTCCTACATTTTCTTGAAAACAGAACAGAGAGAAAGTGGTAGAAAAGAAAGACAAGAAGAAGAAAGGCTTCCCCCAAATCATCTGGCTCAAAGATCAGTGGAGAAAGAGCAAGAAAGAAAAGGATCAGTAGCCATTGTCTCCGTTTCTGGCGTTCACAACTGAAGCCATGAGGCTGTTGGAGAAAGAGCAGCATCTTCAGTAGAAAAAGTAAATTCAGTAATTTTCTCTATATTTCTCTCTCCACCCTTCTTCTTCTTCTCTCTCTCTGATATTTGTATCATTGAATTTCTACAGGAAAACAAAGGATCCGTTGAAACCGAAGACATCTATGGAGGCCAGGCTCAGGGTAAAGCATGCTGCAGTTGGGAGAGCACTTATGAATATCGTTTTATTTATATATTTTAATGGTCCAATTCAGGTTCAAATTGGAACCACAACTATAAAATTATGAATCGTACTGTGAAGTATTATTTATCCTTGTTAGAAATTGCGGACCCATGTGGCATGACCTCTGACCCTTTTGAAACTTATCCATGTAAGTATTGAATTTGAATTCAAAACCTATTTGGATAACCCACTCCTGATATCTATATCTATCGATAGCATATGCTACATTATAACGAAATGGGTTCGGGGATGCTGCAATGAGTTCCTCACAGTAGCACCTGCTGTGATTCAATACTGTGTCATTTTGATGGATCAATTTGAATTCTCCCTTTGCTGTTTCAATCTTTAATTGCTTTTTTTTTCTCAAAATCATAATTTATTTCTTTTTCTCCTTTTAATTCCCATGCTCCACATATATACATGCACATGAGTAATATTCAAATAAAAATTGTTATCAAATTTTTATATAGATGGATTTAATTTATTATGAATTTTTTATTTTAAAAGAGAACACTTATGAATATCGTTTTATTGATAAATTTTGATGGGCCAATTCAGGTTCAAATTAGAACCACAACTATAAAATTATGAATCGTACTGTGAAGTATAATTTATCTTTGTTAGAAATTTGGCACCCTTGTGGCATGACCTTGGACCTTTTTGAAACTTATCAATGTAAGTTTTGAATTTGAATTCAAAACCTATTTGGATAACCCACTCTTGATATCTATATCTATCGATAGCATATGTTACATGATAACGAAATGGGTTCGGGGATGCTGTGTCCTCACAATAGCAATTGCTGTGATTCAATACTGCGTCGTTTTGTTGGATCAATTTTAATTCTCACTTTGCTGTTTCAATTTTTTATGGCTTTTTTCTCTCTAAATCATAGTTTATTTCTTTTTTTTTCCTTTTAATTCCCATGCTCCATATATATACATGCACATGAGTAATATTCAAATAAAAATTGTTGTCAAATTTTTATATAGATGGATACAATTTATTATGAATTTTTTATTTTAAAAGAGAACACTTATGAATATCGTTTTATTTATAAATTTTAAAGGGCCAATTCAAGTTCAAATTTGAACCACAACTATAAAGTTATGAATCGTACTTTGAACTATTATTTATCTTTGTTAGAAATTGGGGTTATTTTTCTTTGCTGAGAAAATGTTGGGAAAATGAAGGAGCTTCAGAAAGGGTAATTTTCCAACATTTTCTCTGAAACTGAACCCAGATTGATGGTTTAGAGTTGATGATTCTTGGTTTAGTTTTCCCCTTAAATTTTCCTACATTTTCTTGAAAACAGAATAGAGAGAAAGTGCTAGAAAAGAAAGGCAAGACAAAGAAAGGCTTCCCCCAAATCATATGGCTCAAAGATCAGTGGAGAAAGAGCAAGAAAGAAAAGGATCAGCAACCAATGTCTCCGTTTTTGGTGTTTGCAACTGAAGCCAAGAAGCTGTTAGAGGAAGAGCAGGATCTTCAGTTGACAAAGTAAATTTAGTAATTTTCTCTTTATTTCTCTCTCCCCCTTCTTTTTCTTCTCTCTTTCTAATCTTTGTCTCATTGAATTTCTACCGGAAAAAAAAGATCCATTGAAACCGAAGACATCTATGGAGGTGAAGACATCTATGGAGGCCAGGCTCCAGGTAAAGCATGCTTCAGTAGAGAGAGCACTTACGAATATCGTTTTATTTATATATTTTAATGGTCCAATTCAGGTTCAAATTATAACCACAACAATAAAATTATGAATCGTACTGTGAAGTATTATTTATCTTTGTTAGAAATTCGGCACCCATGTGGCATGACCTTTGACCCTTTTGAACCTTATCCATGTAAGTTTTGAATTTGAATTCAAAACCTATTTGGATAACCCACTCTTGATATCTATATCTACCAATAGCATATGCTACGATATAACGAAATGGGTTTGGGGATGCTGCTGTGAGTTCCTCATAGTAGCACTTGCTGTGATTGAATACTGTGTCATTTTGTTGGATCAATTTGAATTCTCACTTTGCTGTTTCAATTTTTTATTGCATTTTTCTCTCAAAATCATAGTTTATTTCTTTTTTTTTCCTTTTAATTCCAATGCTCCATATATATACATGCACATGAGTAATATTCAAATAAAAATTGTTGTCAAATTTTTATATAGATGGATACAATTTATTATGAATTTTTTATTTTAAAAGAGAACACTTATGAATATCGTTTTATTTATAAATTTTAAAGGGCCAATTCAAGTTCAAATTTGAACCACAACTATAAAGTTATGAATCGTACTTTGAACTATTATTTATCTTTGTTAGAAATTGGGGTTATTTTTCTTTGCTGAGAAAATGTTGGGAAAATGAAGGAGCTTCAGAAAGGGTAATTTTCCAACATTTTCTCTGAAACTGAACCCAGATTGATGGTTTAGAGTTGATGATTCTTGGTTTAGTTTTCCCCCAAAATTTTCCTACATTTTCTTGAAAACAGAACAGAGAGAAAGAGCTAGAAAAGAGAGACATGAAGAAGAAAGGTTTCCCTCAAATCATATGGCTCAATGATTAGTGGAGAAAGAGCAAGAAAAAAAAGGATCAGCAACCAATGTCTCCGTTTTTGGCGTTCACAACTAAGGCCATGAGGCTGTTGGAGGAAGAGCAGCATCTTTAGGTGCAAAAGTAAATTCAGTAATTTTCTCTATATTTCTCTCTCCCCCATTCTTCTTCTTCTCTC